>NW_020869555.1:229569-239569 GCF_003789085.1 Penaeus vannamei | reverse complement strand
GAGAATAAATGATGGCAGAATCGGGAATGTGAATTTCTACGCAGAGAGAAAACAGAGGCACTACGAAATTGACATAAATAATGATCCTGAAATCTGCATACCCTTCAGACCTTTCACTTCCTCAACCACTCTTTCATCTCACATCACTTCCTTCACTTTATTCAATCTCACGAATCACTTTCATCTTTCACCTATCACCTCACTTCATTCATTCATTCAACTTCACTTCACTTCATTCATCTCACATCACTGTCAAAATAAAACTTCAACCTTCAACTTCACTATACTTTAAATCTACATCACTCCCATCACTCAACTTCACCATCACTTCAGTATCCTTCCTTTTTTTTCTTTTTTCCCTGCATTTTTGGTGTATTTAACCCACCCAACACAGTCCAGGACGCAGTGTGTCATCGTGTGCGGGCTAAGATTGACCGTGCTGAACATGACTTCAGGTTTTCGCTATATGCAAAAATGCCTCGTCTCGGTTTGTTCTTCTTGTTGGGTGGAAAGGGAGTGGAGAATGGCAATGAAGGAGTTAAGGAGAAATATGATCGAGTGTGGTTCGTGTTTCTCGTCTCCTCTTTCTTCTTCCCTTTTTCCCTCTTCTCATTTCTTTCTCTTCATGCTTGTCTCTTTGTTTCTCGCTTCTCTTCCTCTCCCTTCTTACTCCATCTTCTCTTATCTGTCTGTTCCTTTCCCCTCGCTTCTCTTTCCTCTTCTCTCTTTCATCTTCTCTCCACTCATGATGCTCTTGTTTCTCCCCTTCTCTCTCTTCCGTCTTCTCTATCTCCTTCATCTGTCTCTTCGTTCTCCTTCTCTTCTGTTTCCCTCTTCTCCATCTTCTCATCATCTTCTCTTATTCTCTTTCTCTTCCTCTCCCTTCTCTCATCTTGCTCATCATTCTGTCTTCTTTATTGCCCTCCTTCTCTTCTCCACCGTCCTTCCCCTCTCTCTCTTCTATCATCATCTGAAATAAATGAGTTGTGGTCCGTTTATAATTCTCGTCTCCTCTTACTCCTCTCTTTCTTCTATTCGCCTCCTGTTTCTTCTTCATATTTCCATTCTTCCCTCACTATCTTCTCTCATGCTGTAGTTTTTCCTCCTCTTTCTGTCTCTCTTATCCCCCTTTTCTGTTCTCTCTACCTTCTTCTCATCTTCGCTCCTCCGTCTTCTCTTCTCCTTTTCCGTCTTCTCACTTCCCTCACATCCTTCCTTTTCTCCTTTTTCTTCCTCTATCCTTTCTATCCCCGCCTACTTCCTCCTCTCCTTCGTTTTTTTCTCTCCGCTCTGTCCTTCTCTTTTCTCTTTTTCCCTCTTCTCCACCTTCTCACCTTCTCCACCTCCTCCTCTTATTCTCCCTTTTCTTCCCCTCTTATCCCTCTTTGTTATCCCCTCTCCCCTCCTTATTTTCACTCACCCTTGTTTCTCTCTCTCCTTCTACCCGCTCTTCATTCCTCCCCACGCGTCCCTCGCGCCTCCTTCCTTCCTGCCACTTCTCCTCCTCGTCCACTTATTACCGCTCCCACTCCGTTTCCCTCCTCCTCCCTCTATGCCCCTCTTCCCTTCCTGTCTTTCCTCCCTTTTCCGTCTCCCACTTATTTTCCTCTCCTTCTCCGCTTCCCGTCTCTCCCTCCTATTCCTCTCTCCACTTCCTTCCTCCTTTCCCCTCCCTTTGCCACTATCCCCCTCTCCCATGTTCCCCCACTCTCCTTCCCCTCCTATGTCCCCCCTCTCTCTTCCTTCCCTCCTTCCTTCCCTTTTCCTCTCCACTTATTCCCCCTGTCGCCCATTCCCCCTCTCCTCCCTCTTATGTCCCTCTCTCTCTTCCTTTCCTCCCTTTCTCCTACAGTACCCTATCCGACGTCTACTTTATCTGTTTTCAACCAACCCCTCCTCGCCACTTCCCTCTTCTCTCCCTCCCTTGCTTACTTCCCCCGCCCCCTTGTTCGGCCTTTTCAATTTATAATTTTTCCAGTGACAATGAAACAGGAAGTTGCAAATTGTATTTATGCCTGCATCACTCATCACCATTATTATTATTAATATATTATTAATTATCATCCATCATCATCATCAGATCATCATCAGTCCATCATACATCATCAAAATCATCAATTCAATCATCATCATCATTATTATTGATTTATTATTATTATTCAGTATGTAATTATGTTAATCAATGCATCCATCAAATACATCATCATCATCATCAATCAATCATACATCATGCAATTCATCATGCATCATGCATAAGTGCATCATCAAATCAATCAACTCATTATAATCATCAATTTATTTATTTTATTTAATTTTTTCATCATCATCATCACCTCATCATCTATCACATCAATCATCATCAATCTCCTATCACATCATCATCATCATCATCCATCATTCATCAATAATCGAAGTCATCAATCATAATCAATCATCATTATTTTATTATTATTAACTTATATTAAGGCTAATGTACAGTGAGCCCCACTGGAAAAAAATCGAGATTTATCCAAGATGTGATTTCAGTGCGGTCAAGATCAGCTAAGAGAGAATGGAAAAAAAAAGATAAAGTCCAGACTAATTTTAAGAAAAAAGATGTTAGCTGACGTCTTTGAACTTATATGAGTCGAAAAGTTGATCGCAAGTTTATTGTGTTCTTATTCATCCTTGCTATCCCTTATCCAATCAAGGCCAATCGAACCTTTGCCTCAATCGGAATAAAAAATGCTATTATTCTGCTCCGCCTCATGTAGAACGAATCTGTAGCTAAGGACAGGACCAAAATCGATAATTAATTAATATTATTTTATTATATTATTAATTTTTTTTTTTTTTTTTTTTTTTTTTTAAACACTTGTAAAATCAGATTTTTCTGTTTACTTCTGAGAGCCGTCGAAGCATTACATGTTAGAAAAGCATAGAATGGTATCGTAGTGTTTGGCAGTGGGGGGGGGGATGGAGACAGGGGAGGGGGGAGGGTTGAAGGAAAGAAGGGAGAGGGAATGGGGAGACTTAGAGGGGGAGCGGGGAAGGAGAAAGAGGGGGAGAGGGGGAAAAGGGAATGGGAAGATATTGTAGAGGGGAAGGGGAAGGAAGAGAAGGTGAGAGGGAAATGGAGCATAAGCTGAACCGGCGGAAGGAGGAGAGGGAATGAGAGAGAAGTAGAAGGGTGAGGAAATGGGAGATTAGTAAGAGGAGAAGAGGAGAGGGAATTGGGAGAGAAAGTAGCAAGGGGGGAGGGGAGGGACGGGGGGGGACAAAAAAGGGGGGGGAAAGAAAAAAAAAAAAGGGAAGGTAGAGAAGTATGAGGGAAGAGGAAGAAGCGGGGGTAAGAGGGGAGGAAGAAAGACGGGAAGGGAACAGGGAGAGTAAGTAAGGGGAAGGGGAGGAGAGGGAATGGGATGAGCAAGTAGTCGGGGGCATGAGGGGCGAGAAGGGAGGAAAAGAGAGGGGAGAAGGGAATGGGAAGAAAGTAGTGGGGGAGACGGGGGTAGAGGGGAGGAAAATGAGAGGAAAGGGAATGGGAGAGAATGTAGAGGGGGAAAAGGAATGGGGGGAGTAGAATGATGCGAGGCGAACCATTGGGGGAAAAGAAAAGAAGAGGAGTGAAAGAGAGCAACAGGGAAGGGCCAGAGAGGGGAATGAGAGGGATACGAAAGAAAGACAAGAGAAGAAAAGAAGGAATAGGGATTGAGTAGAAAGGAAGAAACAAGATGTAGATGGAGAGGTAGGGGAAGAGAAAGAATAGAAGTTAAGGAGTAAATAGAGGAAGAAAAAAAGAGAAGGAAAGAGACAAGAGAAGAAAAAAGAGAGAATAAGCAACGGAGGCGAACGGAGGAAGAGGAGAGGTCGAGGAAAGAAGATGGGAGGCGGAGGGGGAAGGGAGAGAGAGAGAGACATTAGAGGTTCGCAAAACCCGTCATCCTCCCCGTCACGACCCTAGACCGGGCGAGGCGGGAGGTTCGAAGCGTTCGAGGTCGAGGTCAAGCTGTCGAGTGAGGCAAGCTTCGAGTGAGGTCAAGCTCTCGACGTCGAAGGTCCATGCTTCGAGTGTTCCGAGGTCCAATGCTTCGAGTCGAAGGCGCGAAGGTTGTCGGGAGGAGCAGTCGGAGAGACGAGGGACTTGGAAAGGAAAATGCCTCCGAGGGGAAGGGGCATTGGACGGGGCCCACGATACCTCTTTCCTAGTTGTTTTTTTTTTTCTTTCATTTCTTTTCGTTCTTTTTCTTTTTTCCTTTTCATTTTTCTCCTTCTCCCTCCTGCTGCTGCTACTGGCTGCTGCCTGCCTACTTTCTGCTGCCCTTCTCTCTCCTCCTCCTCCTCGTCTCTCTCTTCTTCCTTTTTTCTCCTCTCCCCCTCGCTCCTGTTCCCTCCCCTTCTTCTTTTCTCTCCCTCCCCTCCTACCTCTTCTTGAACTTTTTTTTCTCCTGCATTTCCTCCCTTGACCTATTCTCTTCCGCTTCCTCCGTTCCTCCTTCCTCTTTCCTCTCTCGTCTCCTCGCTCTCTCCCTCCTCCCCCTTTTCGCCTCTTCCCTCCTCCTTCCTCACTCACTCGGGTCACCGGCGGCTGGCTTGCCAGTACCTCCTCCCTCATTCCTCCTCTTCCTTCTTCTCCTCCTTCATCCTCTCCACATGCCTCCGCCCCTCCTGTCTCCTCCTCGCGCCGGCCTCCATCCTCTCTCTTCCTCCCTCCCTCCTTCCCTTTCCTCAAGCACTACCTGCGCGCGCAACCATAGGGGCACCTCCCCAACCCCACCCCGGGACCGTTATTCCCGTTGCAATCGGCCACAGTCATGATTACAGGTTTTATTGCAGGTCGGGTCGGGAGTGCGGAAAAAGGCCCCCGGGTCACGCCGCGTGTCCAATACCCGGGGAGGCTTTTAATGCTGGTGATTTATTGCTTGCACACAACTTTGGGGCTGTTAGTATTATTGTTATTTTGTGTGGGGGGGTGGGTGGGGGGAGGGTGGGGGTGGGGTGGGTGGAGGGGGGGGGGGAAGGACGGATTTGTGTGTCTGGGTGGGAGGGGGTGTGCTGGTGGACACGGACACATACATGCACGCACGCACACACACGCACACACACACACACACACACACACACGCACACACACACACACACACACACAACACACACACACACACACACACACACACACACACACACACACACACACACACACACACACACACCACACACACACACACATACAACACACACACAACCATACACCCCACCACACCCACCCACACACACACACGAAAGCACACACAAATTTACTAACTTAGTTCTGTGCAACGTGAATATTACAACACCCACGTAACACAGAACGAAACTTTCCCGAAGCCTCCACAGAACAGCTGGGCCTCGCAAGCAAACAAACAAACAAACAAACAAACGCTCCACTGCACACACACACAAACGGAGAGAACCAAACAGATTCCGTTAAAGGAAAGAAGATGTGTATTTTACGTATTTTTTCTGTTTATTTTGTGAAATTTATTCTTGGTGGATTTTTGAGAGAGAGAGAGAGAGAGAGAGAGAGAGAGAGAGAGAGAGAGAGAGAGAGAGAGAGAGAGAGAGAGAGAGAGAGAGAGAGAGAGAGAGAGAGAGAGAGAGAGAGAGAGAGAGAGAGAGAGAGAGAGAGAAAGAGACAGAGAGAGAGACAGACAGAGACAGACAGACAGAGAACAGACAGAGAGAGAGAAAGAGAGAGACGAGAGAGAGAGAGACAGAAAGAAAGAAAGAGAAAGAGACAGACCAGACAGGAGTGAGTGCATGTGCGTGCTCGTATGTCTGCAACTTTGTCGTGCCAATTGAAGACAATGACAAATCCGTTCACTGTGTCCTCTGTGCCATGACACGGTTTGGTCATATGACAGCTTCATGACACGCTCTCTGACGACGGGCGCCGCGGCGTGAGGAAATCCGCTCGATTCCTTCACTTTTGCTTCGGTTTGCCCTCACGCCCACCCTCTCTCCTCACGCCCGTCCTCGCTCACGGCCCTCACCTCGCCTCCCTCACGCCCACCTTGCCTCCCCTCCCGCCCATCCTCGCCTCCCTCACGCCCCTCGCCTCCCTCACGCCCGCCCTCCTCCTCACGCCCTTCTCCTCACCCTCGCCGCCACCCTCTCCTCACGCCCGCCTCTCGCCTCCCTCACGCCACCCTCGCCTCACCCTCCCCCTCCTCCCTCACGCACCACCCTCTCCTTCGCCTCACGACCATCCTCTCCTCGCCCTCCCTCACGCCTCAACCTCGCTCACGCCCACTCTTCTTCCTCCGCCTCACGCCCACCTCCTCGCCTCACGACCCCACCCCTCGCTCCCTCACGCCCACCTCGCTCATCTCACCTTGCCTCACGCCCACCTCGCCTCCTCACGCCCACGCCCACCCTTCTCCTCGCGCTCGCCTCACGCCCACCTTCCCTCGCCCACCCTCGCCTCAACGCCCACCTTCTCCTCGCGCCACCCTCGCCTCCCTCACGCCGCCTCCCTCACGCCCACCTTCGCCTCCCTCACGCCCACCCTCGCTTCACGCCACTTTCTCTCTCACGCCCACCTTTCCTCACGCCCACTCTCGCCTCCCTCACGCCCACTCGCCTCACGCCCGTCCCTCCGCTCACGCCCACCCTTCGCTCTCACGCCCACCTTGCGCCTTCGCTTCACCGCCCACCCTGTTCCCTCACGCCCACCCTCGCCTCCTCTCACGCCACCCTCGCCTCCCTCACCACCCACCCTCGCATCACGGCACACCTTCGCCTCCCTCACGCCCACCCTCGCCTCCCTCAACGCCCACCCTCGCCTCCCTCCACGCCCACCCTCGGCCTCACCTCGCCACCTCACGCCCACCCTCTCCTCCTCGCCTCCTCACGCCCCACCTTCGCCTCCGCTCACGCCCGCCCTCGCCTCACCCCACCTTCGCCCCCTTCGCCTCACGCGCTTGCCTCCTTTTTTCGCCGCTTGTCCTTTGTGCGCGACTGGCGGGATCTCCGGGGTGGGAGTGGGGGGGGAAAGTGGGGGGGTAGAGGGCAAGGCTCCTGGACCGGCTTTCCCGGGTCTTCCGCCCTCGGGTCCTCGGTCTCTGGTCTGTGGTTCGAGTCTTTTCCTTATATCTGCCTCTGTCGGTCTGTCTCTTTCTCTTTCTCAGTTGTTCTCTCTCTTTCTCTCTTGTTCTCTCTCCTTCTCTTTTGATCTCTCTGTCATTTTCTCATTTCTCTCTATTCTCTCTCTCTCTCTCTCTCTCTCTCATCCTCTCTCTCTCTCTCTCTCTCTCTCTCTCTCTCTTCTTCTCTCTCTCTCTCTCTCTCTCTCTCTCTCTCTCTCTCTCTCTCTCTCTTCTCTCTTCTCTCTCTCTCTCTCTCTCTCTGTCTTCTCTCTCTCTCTCTCTCTCTCTCTCTCTCTCCTCTCCTCTCTCTCTCCTCTCTCTCTCCTCTCTCTCTCTCTCTCTCTCTTCTCTCTCTCTCTCTCTCTCTCTCTCTCTCTCCTCTCTCTCTTCTCTCTCTCTCCTCCTCACTCTCCTCTCTCTCATCTCTCTCTCTCCTCTCTCTCCTCTCATGAAAACCATTTCTGCCACAGTTTCTCTCCCGCACAGAAATACCCCCCCCCCCCTTCACCCATGCCTCCTCTGACCTCTGATTCCTTCTCCTTCTCTCCTCTCCTTCCCTTCCCTCTCTCTCCTTCCTCTCCCTCTCCCTCTCCTCCCATCCCTCCCATCTCCCTCTTTCCTTTTCTATTCAAAACACTCCTTCGTCATCTCCCTCCCTTCCCCTTTCCATCTTCCCTCCCTTTCTTCTCTCTCCCCTCCCTTTCTCACTCTTTCTCCCTTCTTCCTTCTCCCCTTTTCTTCCTTTCCTCTCCCTCGCCCTCTTCCCTTCCTTCTCCTTCTCCTCCAATCTTCCCTCCCCTTCCCATTTTTCTCCCCTCCTTCCATCCCGCTCACTCCTCCCCCTTTCTCTCCTTTCCTCTCCTCTCTCCTCCCCTCCCCCTGTGTTTCCCCTAATAGGACTTCCCTCCCTCTCCCCCTCCCATCCCGCCCCTCTCCAACTCTCTCTCCCCTTCCTCTCCCTCCCCTCCCAGTCTCTCTCCCCTTCTTCCCTCTCCCTCCCCCCCTCTCTCTCCCCTTCCTCTCCCTCTCCCTCCCCCTCCCCTCCTCCCTGTGTTCCCTAAAGGACCTCCTCTCTCTCCCTTTTTTCCCTCTCCCCTTTCCTCTCTCCCTTCCTTTCCCTCTCCTCCCATCTCTCTCCCTTCCTCTCTCTCCCCCCTCTCTCTCTCTCCTCCTCCCCTCCTCTCCCTCCCCTCCCTCTCTCTCCCCTTCCTCTCCCTCTCCCTCCCTCTTCTCTCTCCACTTTCCTTTTCCTCTCCCTCCTCCCTCCCCCTCCTGTTGTTTCCCTATATAGGACCTCCTCTCTCTCCCTCTTCCTCAACTCCCTCCCCTTCCTCTCCCTTCCCTCTCCTCTCCTCCCCATCCTTCCCTCTCCTTCCCTTCCTCTCCCTCCCCTACCCCTCCTCCCCCCTGTGTTTTTCCCCAATAGGACTTCCCTCCACTTGCCCCTTCTTTCCCTCTCCCTCCCCCCTCTCTCCTCTTCCCTTTCCCTCCCCACTCTCTCCCCTCTCACCCTCCTTCCCCCTTTCCCCCTCCCGCACCCCCCTGTGTGTTTCCCTAATAGGACTTCCCTCCACTTGCCTCCTTCCTTCCCTCTCCCTCCCCCTCTTTCTCCCCTTCCCTCTCCCCTCTCCCTCCCCCATCTTTCTCTCCCTTCATCCCCCCTCTCCTCCCACCTCCCTTCCTCTCCCTCTCCCTCCCCCTCTCCCCTCTCCTCCTTCCCTCTTCCTCTCTCCCTCTCTCCCCTCTCTGACTTCTCCTTCCCTCTCTCCTCCCCTCCCCTCTCCCCTCCCTCTCCCTCTCCCTCCCATCTCTCTCACCTTCCTCTCCTCTCCCTCCCCTCCCCCCTGTGTTTCCCCCGGCCTCCCTCTCTCCCCCTCCTTCTCCCCTCTCCCTCTCTTCCCCTCTCCTCCTTCTCTCCCCTTCCTCTCCCTCGTCTCCCTCCCCCTCCCCTCTCCCTCTCTCTCCCCTCTCTCCCACTCCTCTCCTCCCTCCCCTTATCTCCTCCCTTTCCTCTCCCCCTCCCCGTGTGTTTCCCTAATAGGGACTTCCCTCCTCTTGCACCAGAATGCATACCGCGATAGGCAGCCCCGAAGTAGGGCAAGTGGGGTGGGTGGGGGGTGGGGGGGGGGGCAAGACGTCTGTCTTGGGTTTTGAGGTTGTGCTTTTTATTTTTTTTTTTATTATCATTTTTTGGGTTGTTGATGTGGTTGGTTATTACTAATTATTGCTGTTTTTGTTACTTGGTAGTTTTTGTATTTGATTGTTGTTGATTGGGTTGTGGTTATTTGGTTTTTTGTTACTTTGTTTTTTTTTTATGCATCATTATTGTTATTAATTTGGTTGTTATTGAATGTTAATTGCTTTGGGTTGTTTGCTGCTGCTGTTGTTGTTGTTTATTGTTTATTTTTATTATTATTGGTGTATTTTGTTATTGGCCTTTTTCATTATTTTTTTACAGGTTTGTGATTATTTGCGTATCCTGATTCTTTTATGAATTTCTTTTAACAATTGATTATAATATGATTTGAAAATATATATATTTATTTTGGATTATTTTCTCTCTGCTTTTCGCTTTTCAATTGATCGTCTTGGGGTCTGTTTCTTATTTTAATTAATTATTTTTTTTATTTAAATTTCTTACTCGGGTTTTGTTTCGAGGGAGTGAGAAAAAAATATATGTATTTTTTTTTTTTTTTTGTCTTTTTTATTTATGTATTGTACATTTTGCTTTGTTCATCAATATTTATTTTTCTTACTATCGTTTTTTATGTTTCCGATGAGATGGAAAAAGATGTTTTTTTCAGTATTTTTTTAATTTATTAATTGTATATTTGATTGTTTTCATTCAATATTTTTTTTTATATTATGTATTGTATTGTATTTATAGTGAGAAA
>NW_020869555.1:214443-219443 GCF_003789085.1 Penaeus vannamei | reverse complement strand
CACTGATACACCGCCTCCTTTTCTCCCCTCTACACTGGATACACCTTTTCTTTCCCCCTTTTTACACTGACACATTCTCTCCTTCACTCTCTATGCACGCCTCCCCCCCCCCACTCCCATCACCCTGTGTCCACTCCCCCTTCTCTCATTCTTCCTTTTTCGCTCCTATCCTTCACATTCCTTTCCCTAGTTCTCTAAAATTATAGGGACAGGGCAGATGATAATGATATTAATGATAATGAAAATCATGATAATAATGATAATGAAAAATAATATAAATAATTTGATTAATGAAAATAATTGATAAACAATGATAGCAATAAGAATAATGACAATAAATTATAATTGATAATTAAATTCAAAATAAAACTGATGAAATGATAGCGATAATGAATGATTAATGATAATGAAAAGATAATAACACAGATACTACTAATAATGATACTGATGATGATAATAATAACATTATCTATAATGGCAATGATAAGAACGATAAAAGTAATAATGATGGTAATAAAATTATGATAATCATGGTAATAATAACAATATTAGGAATAACAATAATGATAGTAATGATAATGATAATGATAAGTATAATCATAGTGATAACAATAATGATAATAATGACAGTAACGATAATGATAATAATGAAATAATAATAATCATAATAACAACAACAACAATAATAAAACAGCAATGAGGCAATAATAATATATGCGTGATAAATGAAAAAAATAATACTAGTATAATGACAGTAAGAATAATGACGAGAATGATGCTGATAATGGAATAACAATTTACAAATTGATACTGATAATAATAAAAAAAAAGGTTAATGAAAATAACACGATAGTAGTAGTAGTAGCAGTATCAGAATCAAAAGAATAACAAAACAAGTAAGTAAACAAAAACAAGAAAAATAATCATAGTCATTAAAATGTTGTTAATGATAGCAGTATGATTAATGACAAGGATGATGTGGACTAGAACGCGGATTAGATTAAACAAAGAATAGAATAATCAAAGACACACCGAAAAGATAAAAAACTAAAGAAATACTTAAGCTTAAATTCAATATCAACTTATAGTAACTTAATTAATTATGTCAAACAAATATACCCGATACCCTTAATAAATACAAATTAAATTAATCTAATAATTAACCATAAGTATGATAATAATGTGCTAATACAACGAGAAATAGCAAGAATACCGAAATAAATAAAACCCAATTAACGATAATCATAATATATATGAAATGATGAAAAATGAGAAATTAGCAAGGAGAAATACCGAAATAATAAAACCCAATTAACGATAATTATAACAACCATGATAATAATAATAAAACGACAATGTAGGTTCAGGCTTCGTTACATGATTTAATATGCTGCTGGCTTTGTCTCTCAGTCTCTCCCTCTCGAATAAAGATGGATGACTTGCTTTAAAGAGGAAGGTGCTTTCTCTCTCTCTGTCTTTATTCCTTTTTCCTCTGTCTCAATCTGTCTTCTGTCTGCCTATCTGTCTCTCTCTCTCATATTTCTTTCCGCTCACTTTTATTTAGTTCGTCTCTTTCTCTCCTCTCTCTCTATCTATCTTTATCTATCTATATATCTATCGTCTCTCCTCTTCTCTCTCCTCTCTTCTCTCTCTCTCTCTTTCTCTTCTCTCTCTCTCTCTCTCTCTCTCTCTCTCTCTCTCTCTCTCTCTCTCTCTCTCTCTTCTTTCTATCTATCTATCTATTCTCTCTTCTCTCTCTCTCTCTCTCTCTTCCCTCCCTCTCCTCTCTCTCTCTCTCTCTCCCTCTCCTCTCTCCTCCCCCTCTCCCTCTCCTCTCTCCCTCTCTCTCCTCCCTCCTCCCTCTCCCTCTCCCTCCCCCTCTCCCTCTCCCCTCTCCCTCTCCCTCCCCCCCTCCTCTCCCTCTCCCCTCTCCTCTCTCTCTCTCCCTCCCTCTCTCCCTCCCCCCTCCCCCTCCCCCTCCTCCCTCCCCCTCTCCCCTCTCCCTCTCCCTCTTCCTCTCTCTCTCCTTTACATTGCATTAAATCATATCGTATTTACCAGTACCTGAACCGCCATAATATCTGATGCCATTAGTACTAATAGATATCTGATTGTTCGCTCCGCAGTTAGTATAATATATATTGTTGATTTTGCCTGTTTAACTTGGCAATTTAATGGGCTTATAAATCTTTAGAACATATTATGATAATCATACTGTTGTTAGAATTGCATCATTTTTTTAAGTAATGATGGTCATGAGTACCATTGTCATCATTTTGATTATTGTAAATATTTTTTTGTTGTCACTGATATTACTATGATATAAGTGTTTCATTTATATCGTTTTTTGGATCATTCTTATCACCTTCCTGTTACTTTTTTCTAAGTTTGCATAATCATTATCGATATTATCGTTACCATGGTCGCCATTACTATTAATTCTGTTATCATTATCATCCTAATTATCACTATTTCTATTATCATTATTATCATCATCATTACTTCTATCATCATAACCTTCATCATTATCGCTATTTCTGTTGTCATTATCATCACCATTGCCCCTACAATCATCATCACTTTCCTGATCATCACTATTTCTATCATCACTATTATCATCATCATTACTTCTATCATCATAACCTTCCCCATTATCCCTGTTTCTATCATCATTATCCATCATCATCACCACTTTCCAGATCATCACTATTTCTATCATCACTATTATCATCATCATTACTTTATCACCATAACCTTCCCCATCATCGCTATTTCTATTATCATCACCATCACCATCGCCCCTAAAATCATCACCACTTTCCAGATCATCACACCGATGCCACACATCACTTAAAAAAAACGAAACACTGCCAAGCAATTGATCACGTGACATCCGAGTGTTGCACTGGAGCACGAGAGTTCTCCGACTTCGAAACTCATAATCCAGAGAAAGTTCGCATCGGAGGCAAACTAATATTGCACCGCCGTCGTAGAGGTCGTATTCCTTTGCGGGGGGGAGGGGGGGGAGGGGGGGGGAATCAACATGGCTCGTGTCTGTCTGTCTGATCGGAATGTTATTTTCGTCTGGTTTCGAAAAAGTTTTTTTTTTTTTGGATTTGATAAGGGATGTTTTTTTTTTCTTTTTTTCTTTGTTCTGTTTCTCTTTTTTTCTTGGTTTTCTTTGGATTTGATAAAGGGATGTTTTCATTTTTTTTTTCTTTTCTCCTTGTTTTTGTTTCTCTCTCGATTTTCGTGTTTTCTGTTTTCTTTCTATTCGATGTTATTATTATGATACTTCTTTCTTTTTCTCCTTCTTATGTTTTTCGTGTTTTGTTTTCTTTCTATTCGTTTTTATTATTATCATACTGCTTTCTTCTTCTCCTTCTCATCTGCCTCCTCTATTGACTCCTTTTTTCTCTCTCCCTTGTCTACGTCTCTCTTTCTTGTCTGTCTCCTTTTCTACCGACTTCTCCCTCTCCTTCTTGCCTACCTTGCAGCCTCCTTCTTTCCGCTCTCTTACCTAACTCATTATCTCATTATCTCTATTATCTTCTCCTCTCCCTTAAATATTCTTTTTACTGTCTTTTTCTTCTCCTCTTCTTTACCTAGTTCTCTTAGATACTTTTTCTTCTCTTTCTTTACCTACCCTCTTTATCATCTCAATCTCCTCTTCCTTACCTACTTCTATTCCTCTCCTATACCGTATACACTACACTCCTCTTTATCTCCTACTTCTCCTCTTTCTTCCCTGCTTCAATTCCTTTGCTTTATCCTGTATACTCCTCCTTATCTTCTACTTCTTCTCTTCCTTACTTCTATTTCTCTGCTTTATCCTGTACACTCGTCTTTATCTCCTGCTTCTCCTCTTCCTTCTATTTCTCTCCTTTATCCTGTACACACCTTCTCATCTTCTACTTCTCTTCTTCCTTTACTTGCTTCTGTTTCTACTTCATCGTGAACCTCGTGCTGCCCCAGGCGTGTCTTGTTTCATAAATGTTTTAAATGGCTTTTAATATTTTCTGGAATATGATTCAATACTATAGTCCTCGTATTTTGAATGAATTGGATGACCTTTTGAGGGTTTTTAATTATATATTCGAGGTCGTATTTTGTGAATTTGTAATTGGGTTCGCTTATCATTTAGAGAGAGTACCATGTACGTGTCTATTTTACATTCAGACTTTATTCAAGATCTTCACTTGAACATGAAACAGGACAAATCTACTTTTTTGTTTTGTTTTATATCTTATATATAATAAATGATAGTTGTGTTACGTGGCTCTTATTGCACGTACGGACTTTGGGTATTTAGATATTCAATTTTGTTTGTTTGTTTGATAGATTTTGACGAGTAAAAGGGTTGTAGTTCTTGTGGATAGTATTTTTTTTTCTTTTTGGTGCTATATCTTTCTCCTTATTTATTTATTTTTTGTTTGTCTCTTTGATTGTCTAATTCTGACTTCTTTCTCTCTTTATCTCTCGATCTTTCCCTTTTTGTTCTTCCTCTATCTGTCTGTCTGTCTGTCTCTGGTGTTTTTTGTCTCTTACCTCCTCCCTCTCTCTTTTCTATCCCTTCCCCTCATTCTCCTTTTCTCCCTCTCACTCTCTTTATCAATTCTCCTTTTCTCCCCTCTCACTCTCTTATCAATTCTCCTTTCTCCTCTCACTCTCTTTATCAATTCTCCCTTTCTCCCTCTCACTCTCTTTATCAATTCTCCCTTTTTCCCTCTCACGCTCTTTATCAATTCTCCCTTTCCCCCTTTCTTCACCTCAGCCTCCTGGAGCGAGAGCACAATTTCTCCCACTCACACGCATGAATACTCCGGTGATATTACACTGTAGAACACACACGTCTTCGAGTTGCTAATAGTCCACGGCAGAAGATCTTATTTAGTTAACGTAATAACACGGATAGAACAAACAGACGATGCAAGAAAAAAAGGCTTTATATTAGAGTATATTATCATTTAGGGAAGAAAATTGATATTGTTCTGGTCTGG
>NW_020869555.1:204443-206943 GCF_003789085.1 Penaeus vannamei | reverse complement strand
AGAGAGAGAGGGAGGGAGAGAGATAGATAGATAGATAGATAAAGAGAGAGTATGAGAGAGAGAAAAAGATTAAGTGAAAGAAAGATTAAATGATTGTGAATGCGTGAGCAAGAAAAAGAGAGAGAAAGAAAGAGAGAGAGAATGAGAAAGAGAAAGTGCGAGTGAAAGAGAGAGAGAGCGAAAGTGAGTGTGTGTGAGAGAGAGAGAGAGAAAGAATGAGAGAGGGAAAGAGTGAGTGAGAGAGAGAGAGAGAGAGCGAGAAAGAAAATGTGATTATTATCATTTCTTACCTTTATGTTAGAGGTCTATTTTGCAGACACATAATACTACAATTTTGATGATTTGTAATACCTTTAGAAAATGTTTTATCCCAAATGCAAATCAAATATTCACTTTGGATTTCATAAACTGAACTAATGGAGCATGTTCTGTCTGGAGGATGAGATAAATATTAACATTTTATCGTCTTTTTAAAAGGAAATGAAAAAATGATACATAACAACAAAGATAAAAATCATAATGACTTAGTCTCTGCTCTACTTGATATACATTTATTATTTAGGCAGAAGCAAGAATGAGTGTAAAGAAGAAGAAGAGAGAAATAGATATAAAAAAGAAAACGAAAAACATAATTAGAAACTGAATACACACGCCTAATTTCACTTTGTCTCTTGCATACTATTTTAACCATTCATTTCCACCCTATTCTATTTATGTTTTTATTTTTGCATCTTCTCCTCCTCTTACCAGCAAACAATAGATGGCGTCCCTAATTAAACATTAAAAAAAATGGCAACCGGAAAGATTTTATGTCTTAAAAGAAATTCTACGAGTGACTTAAAGCAAACATGCAATATTCATGGACAAACGGAAACTTTCAAGCATTTTAGTTGCATATTTAGTGCAAAAAGGTTTTACCTGGAATAATTAAAATCATGTTTCGCTAGACTCAATTTTTTTTCGAGTCTGTTGTTTTGACTAAGTGGAAGTGCATCTCTATCTCTCTCTCTACCTCTCTCTCTCTCCCCTCTATCTCTCTCCTCCCTCTCTCACTCTTTCTCTCTTTTCCTCCTCCTCCCGCCCTCTCTCTCTCTCTCCCTCTCCTCTCCCTCTCCTCCTCTCCGTCTCCCTCTCCTCCCTCCCTCCCTCTCCTTCTCCCTTCCTCTCCTCTCCCTCTCCCTCTCTCTTATTGCCTTTGGTTAACGTGTGTGCGTTCAAGAATGAGTGAGATTGTTCATCACTGGCTGTTTGTCGAATTTTTATCATTAATCATTATCATTTCTTTTATACTTTGTCTTTGAGTCTAATTCGTACAAGCTTATTTATGCTTTGTGTTTGTCAAATATAAAATCGCTTTTTTCTATCATTACAAACGCACGATATAGTTTTTTTGTTTTTTTTTGCAACTAAAACTGTGGTTATATAATCTGCTGTGAATTCAAAATACGATATCTCAATTCAATCCCAGAATTATATTAAATTACTTAGATTATGCACGTGTCGTATCTAGTAAACTGAGGCTACTTCATTAGAGGAAGCTAAAAATCTGGTTTAAATTGTCGCAAAAATATATAAAGACGTAAATGTATGCACTTAAGCACAAAACTAATCAAGATTTTTATTTCTGTCCTGTATGATCTTTATTTATTTATTTTTATTTATATATCTATTTATTTCGTTCGATGCATTAAATTGATGAACATACGATTAGGCAGAAATATACATAAACTAACTGAGAGACACCTATATACAGATGCAGACACATACACTCAGACACACACACACACGCGCGAAACACACACACACACACACACACACACACACGCAAACACACACACACACACACACAAGAGAGAGACTACATACACACACAAACACACACGTGCACACATACACACGAGAGAGACTACATACACACACACACTCAAACAAACAAACAAACAAGCACACAAGCAAAAAAAGACACACGCAAACAAACACAAACACACATACAAACAAACAAACATTCAAACAAGAAAAGACACACAAACAAACAAACACAAACACACACTGATGTCAATGATAAACAAACATTAGGAACCAGACATATGTTTTCTTTGGGAATCGAAAGAAAACCCGAGACTATTAACCTAACAGTCAACAGTTACCGCTCCCACTGACAGTCAACAGGCTTCTCCATAATCATTTTTGTATAAATTAATAGATTAAAAGCTGGAAGTTGGAAATGATTACTAGAAATTAATAAATAAATGAATGAATAAATAAAATGAAAAAATATATAATGAAAAAAAAATAAAAATATCAGTAAGCTTTTGTGAAACATTGAAATGTCGTGATTACATTTAACTTTTTTTCTGCTGATTTCTCTCTCCTCTCTCTCTCTCTCGCTCTCTCTCTCTCTCTCTCTCTCTCTCTCTCTCTCTCTCTCTCTCTCTCTCTCTCTCTTTCTCTCCCCCCCTCTCTCTTCTCTCTCTCTCTCTCTTTCTCTCTCTCTCTCTCT
>NW_020869555.1:171943-176943 GCF_003789085.1 Penaeus vannamei | reverse complement strand
TGTAAGAAAAGGTTCATGGAAGAACAGAAATTTATGAAAAATCGGAAGGAGGGAACGGAGATTATATTAAATATGGTGATGCTAATAAGGGCAATGATGATGATGATGATGATGATGATGATGATGAATGATGATGATGATGAGTGATGATTGATAATGATAATGATAATGATGATGATGATGATGGTGATGATGGTGGTGGTGTGGTGGTGGTGGTGATGATGATGATGATGATGATGATGATATTGATGATAATGATGGTGATGATGATGATGATGGAGATGATGATGATGATGATATTAATAATAATGATGATGATGATGATGATGGTGATGATGATGATGATGATAATGATAATGATGGTGATGATGATGATGATGATGATAATGGAGATAATAATCTGTAATACAGTAATAAAAATGATAATACTAAATCTAATGTTAGTGAGAATAACAGCGATAATTACAATAATAGTAATAATAATAATGATAACATTACACTTAATAGTAACAAATTAATACAAAATGATCCAACAACCAACAACTGTTACCACCACCGCTCAGATCTGCAAAATAGAAATCTGGCAACTGTGAGCAAGAGAAAGGGAGTCTGTATATTGTCCAGACATACACCCTGTCTGGAAAATGGTTTCATGTGTTTTTTTTCGATATTATAAAAACTTTTTTCGTTCTCTGGTCTTCTATTTGTCTGTCTCTATCTCTCTGTTTTTCTTTTCGATTTTATAAAATACATATATATTTTTTTTTTGTTTTTGTATATCTCGCTATTTCCTTCTCTCTCTCTCTCTTCCTCCCTCTCTCCTGCCCTCCCTCTCCCCCTCTCTCTCTCTCTCCCTCCCTCCTTTCTCTCTCTCTCTCTCTATCCCTCCCCACTCCCCCCCCCCCTCCTCCTTCCTCTCTCCCTCCATCCCTCCCTCTCTCTCGCGCACAGAGTACATGTGTCTGCGTCTGGTTAAAGTATAAAGTTTTGCAACATCTAAACTTTAAGTTTGTATATAGTATTCTGCAAAAATATCGTGTGAGTGTGAATCATTATGTTGTGCGCTTCTGTTGAAATACTATATTTGATGATGTTAGAATAAATGTTATACATATGCGGAACACTTGATCATTTTTTGTCATATCGTCATCGTTATGATAGTAATAATAAGGATGATAGTAATAAAGATGATAAATATGATAAGTATGATAGAGGGAAAAGGTATGACAGTGAAAATGATAATAATAATGATAATGCTAATATTGATAATAATTTTTTTTATAGTACCAGTGATTATAATGATAATTGTAATAACGATAGTAAGCAAAACCAACAATAATAACAATGATAACTAACAGAAAAAAACAAAAATCATATCAAAATGATTCACTAACCCAGTTACGTGTTTACATGGAGTAGCAGGGAGAGTGAATGCTGAAAATAGTAATCTTTTTAGTGTCAACAGATCGTTTGTGGGTCAACTTGCACGTTGCATCCAATCATTGCTTTTGAGTTGTGATTGTACGATGATTGTGATTGTTTGATGATTGTGATTGTTCGATGATTGTGATTGTCGATGATTGATTGTTCGATGATTGTGATTGTTCGATGATTGTGATTGTTCGTGATTGTGATTTTCGATGATTGATTGTTCGATGACTGTGATTGTTCGATGATTGTGATTGTTGATTGATGATTGTGTGATTCGATGATTGTGATTGTTCGATGATTGTGATTGTTCGATGATTGTGATTGCTCGATGACTGTGATTGTTCGATGATTGTGATTGTTCGATGATTGTGATTGTTCGATGATTGGGATTGTTCGATGATTGTGATTGTTCGATGATTGTTGATTGTTCGATGATTGGGATTGTTCGATTGTGATTGTTTGATTGGGAATGATTGGATTGTTCGATTGGGATTGTTCGATTGATTGTTCGTTCGATGATTGTGATTGTTCGATGATTGTGATTGTTCGATGATTGTGATTGTTCGATGATTGTGATTGTTCGATGATTGTGATGTTCGATGATGTTGTGATTGTTCGATGAATGTGATGTGATTGTGATTTGTTCGATGATTGATTGTTCGATGATTGTGATTGTTCGATGATTTGTTCGATGATTGTGATTGTTCGATGATTGTGATTTGTTCGATGATTGTGATTGTTCGATGATTGTGATTGTTCGATGATTGATTGTTCGATGATTGTTGATGATTGTTCGATGATGATGTTTGATTGTTCGATGATTGTGATTGTCGATTGTGATTGTTCGTGATTGATTTCGATGATTGTGATTGTTCGATGATTGTGTTGATGATTGTGATTGTTCGATGATTGTGATTTTCGATGATTGTGATTTGTTCGATGATGATTGTTCGATGATTTGATTGTTCGATGATTGTGATTGTTCGATGATTGTGATTGTTCGATGATTGTGATTGTTCGATTGTTCGATTGTCGATTGTTCGATGATTGTGATGTTCGATTGTGATTGTTCGATGATTGTGATTGTTCGATGATTGATTGTTCGATGATTGTGATTGTTCGATGATTTGATTTGTTGATTGTGATCGATGATTGTGATTGTTCGATGATTGTGATTGTTCGATGATTGTGATTTTCGATGATTGTGATTGTTCGATGATTGATTGTTCGATGATTGGGATTGTTCGATGATTGATTGTTCGATGATTGTGATTCGATGATTGTGATTGTTCGATGATTGTGATTGTTCGATGATGATTGATGATTGTTCGTGATTGTTCGATGATGATTGTTTGATGATTGTTCGATGAGATGTGATTGTTCGATCGATTGTGATTGTTCGATGATTGATTGTTCGACTGTTCGATGATTGATTGTTCGATGATTGTGATTGTTCGATGATTGTGATTGTTCTTGTGATTGATGTTCGATGATTGTGATTGTTCGATGATTGTGATTGTTCGTGATTGTGATTGTTCGATGA
The DNA here is from genome assembly GCF_003789085.1 of Penaeus vannamei. Lineage (NCBI taxonomy): Eukaryota > Metazoa > Arthropoda > Malacostraca > Decapoda > Penaeidae > Penaeus > Penaeus vannamei. Next base: position 173,969 of record NW_020869555.1, on the reverse strand, counting down.
TGATTGGTGATGATTGTTCGATGATTGTGATTGTTCGATGATTGTGATTGTTCGATGTGATTGTTCGATGATTGTGATTGTTTCGATGATTGTGATTGTTCGATGATTGTGATTGTTCGATGATTGTTGATGATTGTGATTGTTCGATGATTGTGATTGTTCGATGATTGTGAATTTTGATGGTGAGTGTTCCTTCTGTGATGAGCTTTTGTGAGGATTATTGTTGGTTGATGGAATATGATTATGGTTATTATCGTTACTATTATTACTATTGTCATTATAATCATCGTCATGAACATGATCATCATCGTCATTACCATCATTCTCTGTTTATTCATCACTATCGTGTTTATTATCATCATCTACTATTTCGTATTTACTCTGACTTTTAGATAAATAAATAGATAAATGAATAACCAAAATCTATATGCTTTCCCGAAATCACATTATCTATAATTTCGAATTTACTATGACTTTTAGATAAATAAATAGATAAATAAATAAATAAAATCCACATGCTTTCCCGAAATCACATTATCTATAATTTCGTATTTACTAAGACTTTTACTTAAAAAAGAAGAAAAAAAGTCAATGTAGCTGGCGTTATATGGCATCGAACTCGGGATGGAAGTCAGCTGGGAGTGCTGACATCAGCTGCTGGGGTCAAAACCGACTGGCAACCTAACCGCTTATTTTATCTTTTATTTTCCCCTTTTTCCTGAAATAATTTTTCATTATTTTTTTTTATTGTTTTATTTAATTTTTATCTAATTTAATATTTTTTTAAAATCTTTTTTAGGATATACTATATGTAACATTTTATTATTTCCCTAACTGAAAAAAATGTATTTTATAACCTCTCTGTTTAAAGCATTAAAAAGGGTTAAAAAGCTTACCTAATATTTTAGACTATGATTTTGAAAAAAAATGTGTTCAAATTGCAACAGGCCACTTCATTATAATTAATTAGATATTATAAACACCTGAGTGCCTCATTATTACGTAATATTCTGACCTGTGCATGTTTTATAGTCAGCTGATATTGTTTCTCAACTACTTTATCTGTTATTACTATCATTCTTGTTCTGATTTTTATTTGTGTTCTTATTCTATTAATTTCTATCATTATTGTTATTACTGTGATCGCTATCACTATAATCATCGTTATAAACACCATCATTGATAACGTTTTGATCATTGTCATTATCTTTGTTATTATGTGCATTATTGTCGTTGTTGTAGTTTCAATCATCATCATTATTATCTTATTATTATCATCATCATCATCATCATTATTATTATCATTATTATAATTATCATATTATTATGATTATCATTATCATCATCATCATCATCATTATCATTATCATTATCATCATCATTATTATCATTATCATCATCATTATTATCATTTATCATCATCTATCATCATATCATTATCATCATCATCATTGTCATTATCATCATCATCATCATCATCATCATCATCATTATCATTATCATCATTATCATCATCATCATCATCACATCATCATCATCATCATCATTCATCATCACATCATCATCATCATCATCATCATACATCATCATTATCATTATCTCATTATTATCATCATCATCATCATCATCATCATTATCATTCATCATCACCATTATCATTATCATCATCATTATCATCATCGTCATCATTATCATCATCATCAACTTCATCATCATCAAGAGAGACAGAGAGAGAGAGAGAGTCAGAATATCTCTAAGAAATTATTCTTTAAGCACACACACACACACACACACACACACACACACACACACACACACACACACACACACACACACACACACACACACACACACACACACACACACATACACACACACGCACACACACATACACATACATACACAAACATAAACAAACACACACACATGACACACACACACACACACAACACACACAGACACACACACACACACACACACACACACACACACACACCACACACACACACCCACACACACACCACAC
>NW_020869555.1:166943-169443 GCF_003789085.1 Penaeus vannamei | reverse complement strand
ATTCTTTTTCCTCCACTTTCTTACTCTTTCCATTTTCGTTCTCTTTGAATCTTCCGTATCTCTTCGCGCTTTCTTCTTCTCTCTCTCTCTCTCTCTCTCTTCTCTCTCTCTCCTCCTCTCTCTCTCTCTCTACTCTCTCTCTCTCTCTCTCTCTCTCTCTCTCTCTCTCTCCCTCTCTCCATCTCTCTCTCTCCTCTCTCTCTCATCTCTCTCCTGCTCTTCTCTCTCTCTCCCTCCCTCCTCCCTCCCTCCATCCCCCTCCCTCTCACCTCCTCTCCTCCCTCCCTCCCTCCCTCCTCCCTCTCTTCTCTCTTCTCTTTTACCATTCTCTTTGAGATAAGACGACTTGAATGCACAATAAGCATTTGGTATCATTTAGCGCGTAAATATCGAAGGTTAAACAAACGCACATAAAAAGTTTTTTATTTTTTTAAGAGAGTTCGACCACGGATTTACCATTTTTTTCTAATCACAAGAACATTAACTTTGATAACTGACACTAATGCCACGTTCAAGGAAGATCTATGATGTCACGGAAATGCCTAGTAAAACATACATAAGAGACATATACATACGCAACACACAACAACACACCACACACATCGCTACATATGTATATCTATATCTATATCCTATCTATCATCTTTATCTGTCTAATCTATCTATATCTATCTATCGTTCTATCTATGCTATCTATCTATCTATCTATATATATATCTATATCTATATCTTATATATCTATTCTATATCTATATATATCTATATCTATATCTATCTATCTGTCTACTATTTATCTATATCTATCCTATTTGTCTATATTTATCTATATCTCATCTATTTTGTCTATATTTTTATCTATATCTAATCTATTTGTCTTATATATTTATCTATATCTATCTATTTGTCTATATTTATCTATATCTTCTATCTTGTCTATATTTAATCTATATCTATCTATCTTCTATCATTCATCTATATCTATCTATCCTGTCTAGATCTATATCCTATCTCACCATCTATCATATAAACACAACAACAGCAACACCGCTAACAGCAACCAACCCAAAACCCAACAAAGCTGAATCGCATCACACAGGCCTATACACACACACACACGGGGGAGGAGCCGAGGAGACGGCAGCTCGTCGGCTCCGCTTGATTCATTATCCTCGTTAAGGTGCTGGATAATTCAGGGGGCGTCCTTCTGTTCATCGCCTCCCCCCTCTTTCCCCTCCCCTCCTTCCTTCCACCCCTTCTATTCATTTTTCGGATTGCTTCATTTCTCCTTGCGTTGCCTTCCGTTTTGGGTGTATTTTTTTTCTTTTTTTTCGGGTCATTTTGGTTTCGTGTTTTATTTCCTTGCATTGTGTTTCCATTCTTTTTTCAATTTTTAGCTTGTCATTTCCCTTTTTTTCTCTCTTCTTTTCATATTTCCTTCTCTCCCTCCTCTCTCTCTTCTCTCTCTCCTCTCAATCTCTCTCTCTCTCTCTCCTCTCTATCTATCTACTCTATCTATCTCATCTTACTCGTTTCTCTTCTCTCTCTCTCTTTCTCTCTTTACTATTATTGTTTGCTTTCTGCAACTAATTCTTGTCATGCAGCCTCTCTCTCTCTCTCTCTTCCTCTCTCTTCTCTCTTCTCTCTCTCTCTCTCTCTCTCTCCTCTCTCTCTCTCTCTCTCTCTCTCATCTCTCTCTCTTCTCTCTTGCATTTTCTCCCTTTCACCACAATTAGTGACAATTTTGGAAAACACAGCATCAAAATTACGTTTTGGACTTTAGAAAAAAAGCGATTTAGAAATAGATAGGATTAGACCAGACAGCGAGTGAGATGGAGTTATCAGTTATCCTTAACTATTGAGTAGTTGTAATTAGGCTACTGAGGGGTTGGGGAGACGCGAATAAAGGGGAAATGGAAGAGAGAGAAGGAGGGAGGGAGAGAAGGAGGGAGGGAAGGAGGGAGGGTGAGAAGGAGGGAGGGAGGGGGGGAAGGAGGGTAGGGAGGGAGGGGAGGGAGGGAGACAAGGGAGGGAGAAGAGGGAGGGAGGGAGGGTGAGCAAGGAGGCAGGGAGGGAGGGAGGGGGAGAAGGAGGGAGGGAGGGAGGGGGGAGAAGGAAGGGGAGGCGGAACCCGGGAGGCGAGGGAAGGGGGAAAGAGGAGGGAGGGAGGGAGGGGGGGCGAAGGTTGGGCCAGGATGAGGACCGAGGGAGGGCGAAGAAGGATTGGGGGACGGCGAGAGAGAAGAGAGACGAAAGAGAGAGACGGTTAAAGAGATAGATTACCTAAAGGAAGTAGGGGAAGGAGAGAGAAAACCGAAGAAATTCAATCCCATGAAACGGGTAGTACACAATGGAGAGAAAAGAAGGGCGGTGGACGATGAGGAAAGGCCGAGAAAAAAAAAAGAACAGAAGGAGAAAGGGAGACGGAAGGGGATCGGGAGGAGAGGAGGAGAAGACCAGAGAAGGAGAACGAGGATAAGATACAAGGGAGTCGAAGAGTAAA
>NW_020869555.1:154443-161943 GCF_003789085.1 Penaeus vannamei | reverse complement strand
GCAGAGACGAGAGAGAGAGGAGAGGAGGAGAGAAAGAGAGAGAGAGAGAGAGAGAGAGAAACGGAGAGAGAGAAAGAGAGAGAAGAGATGAGAGAGAAAGAGAGAGGACGAGAAAGAAAGAGGAGAGAAGAGAAGAGAGAGAGAGAGAGAGAGAAGAGAGAGCGAGAGAGAGAGAGAGAGAGAGAGAGAGAGAGAGAGAGAGAAGAGAGAGAGAGAAAGAGAGAGATGAAGAGAGAGAGAGAGGAGAGAGAGAGAGAGAGGAGAGAGAGAGAAGAGAGAGAGAGAGAGAGATAGAGAGACGGAGAGAAGAGAGAGAAGGGTGATAGAGGCAATACACTACCTTTTTATCTCTCCTTTAAAATAAATAAGTAAATAAACAAATAAATAAATGAAAATCAGAGGGAAAGCCGAATGAGAAAAAGCAAAAGGTTACGGAAAATTTTATATGAACAAGTAGATAGACACATACAAACATATACATATAAACAAAGGTGAACAAAAAAGAGAGTGAATAAGAAAAATCCAAAGCAGCAGAAAAAAAAAAAAGAAAAGAAAAGACAGAGAGAAAGAAAAAATATATAATTTTATTGAAAAGTAATTCCTTCACGTGCCAGAATATTTACAAACAACTAAAAATAACGAGAATAAGTACATACTTACATTTGTTTTTACTCTCAGAACGCCAAGGGTACAAGACAACAATAAGAATAAACCAATAATAACAATAACGATAATGATGACAATAATGGTGAGAAGGATAAAGATGATGATGATAATAATAATGATAATGATGAGTAGTAACACCAATGGTAGCGATAATCATGATAATGATAAAGATGATAATAGTCATGATAAAAAAAATAATTATTATGATGTTAATAGTGATAACAATTAGAATGATTATGATAATAATATGAATAACAACAGCGACAACAATAGTAATACGATCATGTTAATATTAATGGTGAAATGATAATGCATTATGATGATAATGATACTACTAATAAGATAACAATTAGAATAATATAATAATGATATGAATAACAACAGAACAATAAATAGTAATAGCAATATCAATTTATGAAGATGATAATAACAATGCTAATAGTTATGATATTGATGATAATAATGGTAATGATAATAAAGATAAACCAGTGATAACAAGTAATAGTTAAAAATGGAATGATAATAATAATAGCAATAAAAAAAATACGATAATGATGATAATAGAAATAATAATGATAATGATAATAGTAATAATAATGATAATAATAATAATAATGATAAATGATAATAACAATAATAATAATAGCAATAATAATGATAATAACAACAATAATAAAATAATAATAGTAATGATAATGATCAAATAATAATAATGATAATTGAATTAATAATGATGATAATAATAATGATGATAATAATAATAATAATAATAATAATAATAATGATAATAATACTAATAATAATAATGACAATAATAAGATGATAATAATAATAATGATAATGTATAATGATAATGATAATAATAATAATATGATAATAATATAATAATGATAATAATATCATAATAAAATAATAATAATAATAATAATAATAATAATAATAATAATAATATAATAATAATAATAATAATAATAATAATAATAATAATAATAATAATAATAATAATAATAACAATAATAATAATAAGAATGATATGATAGCATATGATATATGGAATGATAAAAAATAATATTATAATAATAAAATGATAATAATAGTAATAATGAATGTTAATGATAATAAACAATGATAATAGTAATGATAAGAATGATGATAAACATAATAATATATACGAGATAATAATGATTGGTAATGGATAATAATAATAAAAAATTTAACAACAGCAATAAAGGAAAATGACCTAATAACGAGGGAAATTATAATAATGAAAAAAAGTAACGATAATGATAATGATAATAATGATAAGAATAAAAAATACAAATGACAAAACAACAAGAAGTAACCAAAACGCAGCTACCAGAACAACAACAACACAAAGACAAACTACAAACAACGTCCTTATTAGAAAAAGAATATTAATTAGAAGTTTGTTTTTCATTAGCCCCCTAGACTTTATATGGCATACGGGTACTTACCTGGATTACGAAAGAAAAAAAGGTTTCAGATAAGTAGGAGGAAAAACAAATATTGACGATCTATAAAGATTTTGTGATAATTAAGGGAAGAGAGGTTGTTTGTGTGTCTTTGTTTGTTTGTCTGTCTGTCTGATTGTCTGTCTGTTTGTCTGTCTGTCTGCTGTTCTCTCTCTCACCCTATTTCGTTCTCTCTCTCTCTGACTCTATTTCTCTCTCTCTCTCTCTCTCTCTCTCTCTCTCTCTCTCTCTCTCTCTCTCTCTCTCTCTCTCTCTCTCTCTCTCTCTCCTCTCTCTCTCTCTCTCTCTCTCTCTCTCTCTCTCTCTCTCTCTCTCTCTCTCTCTCTCTCTCTCTTTCCTTCACTCCCTCCCTCCCTCTTTCAATTCCTCTCCCTCCTCCTCCCGTCTCTCCTTTCATCCTTCCGTCCATCTGCCTCTTCTTTCCCCCTTCCTTCTGTTCCTCCCTCCATCTGCCTCTCCCCTCTTCCCTTCCCTCCCCTTCTCTACCTTCCCTTCCCTTCCCTCCATCTATCTCTCCTCTTCCATCCCTCCCTTCCCTTCTCTCACTCTCTTTCCCTTCCCTTTCCTTCTCTCCATCTGTCTCTCCCTCTTCCCCATCCTCCAAACCCCTTCCCTCCTCCATCTATCTCTCCTCCCTCTCTCCCTTCATCTCTCCTCCTTCCCCTCCCTACCTTTCCTGCCCTCCCTCCCTCCCTCTATCTATCTCTCCTCTTTCCCATCCTCCCACCCCTCCCTCTTCCCCTTCCCTTCCCTCTCTCCATCTATCTCTCCCCCTTCCCTCCATCTCAATCTTCCCTTCCCTCCCTCCATCTATCTCTCCTCCTTCCCTTCCCTCCCTCCATCTATCTCCCCCCTTCCCTCCCTCCCTCCCCTTCCCTTTCCCTCCCCCCATCTAATCTCTCCCCCTTCCCCCCCTTCCCTCCGTCCTCACTTACCTACCTCCTCTCCCTTCCCTTCCTCACTTACCCACCTCCGGATTTTCGTTTGTCTTGACCCACGTCTTAATGTTCAGTCGTTCCTTCTAAGAGCTTGAAGCAGCGTCTCCCACGAAGTTCATTCCGGAAGTTCGAGGCTTTTAGGCAAGAAGAGATACTTGGCGAGAAGGAAATGACAAGGAAGTAGTTTAAAAAAGGAAGTGGAAAAAATTCATTAATATATTCTTAATGAAATTGGATTTTTTTTTTTTTTTTTTTTTTTTTTTTTTTTTTTTAGATGTAGAGAATAATAATGAGGAAAAGAGTTGAAAAGAGATCGAGAATTTAATGTTTGTTTTTGTACGTACACATAATAGGAAATGTTTATGTGAAAAAAGCTAGAGAAAAGGAATAATGTCTTGTTCATTATTCATTGGAAATACATAGGAAATAGACATTGAAACGGGAAAAAATATGTATTCCTTCTTAAAGAGATAAAAGAATATGTATCCTCCCCTTCTCTCCCTTCCCTTCCCTTTCCCTTTATATATTCCCCCCTTCCCTTCCCTCCCTTCCCTTCTCTCACTCTCTTTCCCTTCCCTTTCCTTCCCTCCATCTATCTCCCTCTTCCCCATCCTCCCCCCCCCAAAAAAAAAAAAGAGATAAAAGAGATGCTTTTCTTTTTATCGCTTTTTGAGAAAGTTTCAGAGACTTGGTTCGTCTTCCGTCTAACAGAACAGATACAGAACTCTCACACTCTTTTCCTTCCCTCCCTCCCTTCCCCTCCTTCTGTCCCTCCATCTCTCTCTCCTCTTTCCCATCCTCCCATCCCTCCCCTTCTTTCATTTCCCTCCATTTATCTCTCCTCCTCCTTTCCCTCCCCTCCTTTCCTCCATCTATCTCTCCTCTTTCCCATCCTCCCACCCCTTCCTTCCTCCCTCCCCTCCTTCCCCTTTCCCCCTTCATTGCCTTCCCTTCCCTTCCTCCCTCCCTTCCCCTCCTTCTGTCCCTCAATCTATCTCTCCTCCTTCCCTCCCTCCATCTATCTCTCCTCCTTCCCCCCTTCCCTCCCTCTCTCCCCTTCCCTTCCCTTCCCTCCCCCCATCTATCTCTCCTCCTTCTCCTTCCCTCCATCTATCTGCCCTCCTTCCCTCATGATAGAAATATATGGAGAATCCGGGATAAATATCTTGCACATCACAGACTTGCTGTCAACGAACCTCATAACATCCTAAATAACAGATTCTGCTCACTATCTTTAGGCCAATCAGCATCCAATCCCCTAATCAGCTGGTCACAGGGTCACGAACAACCCACCCTAGAATCTTACTAACAAACCAATCAGCCCTAATTATATAACCTCCCCCTTGGGTGCGGGTAAATATAAGAATAGGGTAATTAAGAAAGAAAATAGAAATAGGGTTAAATAAGAAAATAGGGTAAATAAGAAAAGGGTAGAAATAGGGTAAATAAGAAAGAGGTAAATAAGAAATAGGGTAAATATAAAATAAGAAATAAGGGGTAAGAAATAGGGTAAATAAGAAATAAGAAAAGGGTAAATAAGAAAAGGGGTAAATAAGAAATAGGGTAAATAAGAATAGGGTAAATAAGAAATAAAATAAGAAAGGGTAAATAAGGGTAAGAAATAGGGTAAATAAGAAATAGGGTAAATTAAGAAATAGGGTAAATAAGAAATAGAAATAAGTAGGGTAATAAGAATAGAAATAGGTAAATAAGAAATAGGGGGGTAAATAAGAAATAGGGTAAATAATAGGGTAAAAGAAATAAGAAATAGGGTAAATAAGAAATAGGGTAAATAAGAAATAGGGTAAATAAGAAATAGGGTAAATAAGAAATAGGGCAAATAAGAAATAGGGTAAATAAGAAATAGGCAAATAAGAAATAGGGTAAATAAGAAATAGGGCAAATAAGAAAATAGGGTAAATAAGAAATAGGGTAAATGAGGGTAAAATAAGAAATAAATAAGAAATAGGGTAAATAAGAAAAGAAATAGGGGGTAAATAAGAAATAGGGTAAATAAGAAATAGGGTAAATAAGAAATAGGGTAAATAAGAAATAGGGTAAATAGAAATAGGGTAAAATAAGAAATAGGGTAAATAAGAAATAGGGGTAAATAAGAAATAGGGTAATATAAATAAAATAAGAATAGGGTAAATAAGAAATAGGGTAAATAAGAAAATAGGGTAAATAAGAAATAGGGCAAATAAGAAATAGGGTAAATAAGGAATAGGGCAAATAAGAAATAGGGTAAAATAAGAAAAGGGTAAATAAGAAAATAGGGTAAATTAAATAAGAAATTAAATAAGAAATAAATAAGAAATAGGTAAATAAGAATATAAATAAGAAATAGGTAAATAAGAAAGTAAATAAGAAAGAGGGTAAATAAGAAATAGGGTAAATAAGAAAAGGTAAATAAGAAATAGGTAAGAAATAGGGTAAAAGAAAGGGGTAAATAAGAAAGAGGGTAAATAAGAAAGGGTAAATAAGAAATAGGGTAAATAAGAAATAGGGTAAATAAATAAATGAAAAATAGGGTAAATAAGAAATAGGGTAAATAAGAAATAGGGTAAATAAGAAATAGGGTAAAAGAAATAGGGTAAATAAGAAATAGGGTAAATAAGAAATAGGGTAAATAAGAAAATAGGGTAAATAAGAAAATAGGGGTAAATAAGAAATAGGGTAAATAAGAAAGAGGGTAAAAATAAGAAGAGGGTAAATAAGAAAGAGGGTAAATAAAAGAAATAGGTAAATAAGAAATAATAAATAAGAAATAGAGGTAAATAAGAAATAGGGTAAATAAGAAAAGAGGGTAAATAAGAAATAGGGTAAATAAGAAATAGGGTTAAAATAAGAAATAGGGTAAATAAAAAAAAATAAGAAATAGGGTAAATAAGAAAAGAATAAGAAATAGGTAAATAGAAATAGTAAAAATAAATAGGGTAAATAAGAAATAGGGTAAATAAGAAATAGGGTAAATAAGAAATAGGGTAAATAAGAAATAGGGGAAATAAGAAATAGGGTAATAAGAAATAGGGTAAATAAGAAAATAGAAATAAGAAATAGGGTAAATAAAAATAGATAAATAGAAATAGGGTAAATAAGAATAGTAAATAAGAAATAGGGTAAATAAGAAATAGGGTAAATAAGAAATAGGGTAAATAAGAAATAGGGTAAATAAGAAATAGGGTAAATAAGAAAGAAATAGGGTAAATAAGAAATAGGGTAAATAAGAAAGAGGGCAAATAAGAAATAGGGTAAATAAAAATAGGGTAAATAAGAAATAGGGTAAATTAAGAAATAGGGTAAATAAGAAATATAGGGTAAATAAGAAATAGGGTAAATAAGAAATAGGGTAAATAAAGAAATAGGGTAAATAAAGAAATAGGTAGAAATAGGTAAATAAAAAATAGGGTAAATAAGAAATAGGGTAAATAAGAAATAGGGGAAAGTAAATAAGAAAAGGGTAAATAAGAAATAGTGTAAATAAGAAATAGGGTAAATAAGAAATAGGTAAATAAGAAAAGGGGAAATAAGAAATAGGGTAAATAAGAAATAGGGTAAATAAGAAATAGGGTAAATAAGAAATAGGGTAAATAAGAAATAGGGTAAATAAGAAATAGGGTAAATAAGAAATAGGGTAAATAAGAAATAGGGACGTAGGATGTAGGATGTGGGGACGGGAATGGAAGTCGGGAGCGTCTCTAACACGGGGGTGGTCGCTACGTGGGGTTGAGACGGACAGCTCCTTAATTGGGTTACTGTGTCTCCGTTGTCAGATCGGGCGTGGATACTCCTGTTCTCGTTATCTCGCTTTTTGTCTCACGTTTTTTTTTCTCGCTATTTTTCTTTTTTCTTTGTCTCGTCTTTGTTCCTTTTCTCGATTTCTCTGTCGCTCATTTTTTTGGTCTCTATTTATTTTTTTCTGTCGATCATTTTTTTCTCTATTTCTTTTTCTTTCTCTCGGTTTTTCTCTGTATCTCTTTATGTGTGTGTATGTGTGTTGTGTGTGTGTGTGTGTGTGTGTGTGTGTGTGTGTGTGTCTTTGTGTCTGTGTGTATGTATGTGTGTGTGTGTGTGTGTGTGTGTGTGTGTGTGTGTGTGTGTGTGTGTGTGTGTGTCTTTGTGTCTGTGTGTATGTATGTGTGTGTGTGTGTGTGTGTGTGTGTGTGTGTATGTGTGTGTGTGTGTGTCTGTGTGTGTGTATGTGTGTTGTGTGTGTGTCTGTGTGTGTGTGTGTGTGTGTATGTGTGTGTGTGTTTGCATATCTACATACGTACAGGTAGAAAATTTCAGTCGTATTCAATTTACAAGTCACCAATAGTATCCCATTTTACCCAATTTTACCCACATTTTACCACAATTTTACCCACATTTTACCCACATTTTACCCACATTTTACCCACATT
>NW_020869555.1:137874-146873 GCF_003789085.1 Penaeus vannamei | reverse complement strand
GGAGGGGATGGGACTGCGAGAGCAAAGAGGAGCAGAAAAGAATGTGGAGGGGGGTGAGGACCTACAAACACACCAGAAAGAGAGGCAGAGACACAATAAAAATTTCAGTATATAATTGAGCATTATAGTGCCTAGAAGAAATGAACATGAGAAAGAAAAATACACACCGGATAGAGGAAAGTGGGGAGAGCCTGGAAAATACGAACAGTACAGAGAGACAAGGGAAATCAGAGAAACCACGATAGAAAGAGAAACAGAGATTTCGAAAAAAAAGTAAAACAGACGAAGAGCGATTGGGAGACAGAGAAAAATAAGCAGAGAGAAGAAGATAAAATAGGGAGAGATCTTTTCTCATAGATATTAAACAGGTGACAAATGCCGCCATCAGGGATACAATATACACGTAAACAGCCTTGGCCCAAAAAGGATTTTTTTTTCTTCTTCCAAAATAATAGGCTACAATACTTTATTTTTAAGAAAACGGATGGCTAAAAAAAAAAAAAAAAAAAAAAAAAATTGTGAATTTGAGTGATTTAGAATGATGAAAGGATGATGATGTAAATGATGTTATGATGGTAGTGTTATGAGTTATGATTTTATGATGATATGTTGAGCAATGATGATGATGATGATGATGATATAGATGATGTTATGATGTTAGTTGAAAGAGATGATGGGAATGGTGAGTGTGATGGTGGTGAATCTAGTGATGACTTATGACATTAATTTTATGACAGTGGCTATTCTTACGACAGTCGTAACAATTATATATGGACTATTCTTACGACATGGGGGAAAGTTCAACAACGCATTTACTGAGTCCTGTTTGTGGCTACAGTGTTACGAATTTGATATGAAATTTGTTGATATCATTGCATTTATTTTCAAATTGTGATGATGCCTACTTTGAATATCCAAGTAAAAGTATCATTTGGACATATGGTATAAGGTAATGTTTGCTTGCAACTAACAGAATCCTAAAATTTAAGACTCTTCATCTGTTGCATTTCCTTTGCAAATGAATAATATTTTATGATATAGAGGTTTCGTGTAGATATGATACATATGATCACAGATTTAATGAGTTTCGAAGTTCCTTACACAAGAAATCAATGCAGATTAAAATTGATAGAACAAATATTACCAGAAGCGACCATAAAGAACTCTATTTACTGGAACAGAACAGTTGATTGGCATAGAAATTAATCTGTAAGTAATGTTAAGCGAGTTGTACGTGAAAAGGAAAAGATGGAGAATACTGTTATCTGAAATTCCTCTTGCTTGTCTTTCTGGTGAATTTAAAACAACTTAGTCTAATATTTTATGGAGGTGGAATGTGATATGTCTACTAAGTACTGATTGATAGAAGATTATATTGGAATGAGCCATTTCCTAGGTGCCGCACCAGATTTTTTTCCCCAATGAATTTATGTGAAACACTAAAAAAAAAAAGAAAAAAGAAAGAAAGAAAGAAAGAAAGAAAGAAAGAAAGAAAAAAACATGACAACCTAGGAGTGTATTAACGAGAGGTCTATGACTTTTCTTTACGGCTTTGTTTAGGATTTCCTCCGTTGCCACATCTCAGATTTAATGTTGTTAATAATAACTAACATTTATATCGTCATATACCCTGATCAATTGCGTTAGCAAGACAAAGTAAATATTGCAATAGATCTTGCTTATATTATATCTGTAATTTTACAAATTCGTACTAAATTAATATGATGTGGCACCCTCTTATATTCCCATTGTATTATTGTAAAGACTAGCGACATTTTTCGCATTTTAAATAAAATACATCAATATAAAACATATAGGAAATGGCTGAATAAACGTTTATAAATCTATTCAAAACTGACATCGATGCTTTCCTTATTATTTCTAAAGCGGAATAATCTTCAACAGAGGAAAATTTGCATAAACACAAATTACAAACACTCCTTACCTCTGTGAATAGAAAATATCAATAAAAAATATAGAAAACAAAAATAACGTTCGACCACAAATCAAACGTTGTGGCTACTCGTGCGCCATACACAACCGACAACAGTAAAAGCACATTCCACAATAAGAACAATACTACGTACAGTACCGTAAGTGCGAAATTATAGTGAATGCGCTTGCGTCACCTGAACTTCATCCATGTCGTAAAAATAGTCCATAAATAGTTTTTAAGACTGGTTGTAAGAAAAGCCACAACCTCATTTTATTTGGTCAAAATGATATCAAGCATAATGGTGATATCAAAATTCGTCATAACAGTGAAGATTGTACTGTAATGATGATAAACAGCATAACAACAGCAAAGGTTATGATTAAAATGATTATCATAATAATGAGATTATAAATAATGATAAAGATGATTATGATAATAACAATATTGGTAAACCATAGTGATGATAATAACATGATAACAATGATAGTGATAATGATAATAATAATGACACTGATGATATTAATGATAACAATGATGATGATGTTAATGATGGTAGTAATAATAATGATACTACTAATAATAACACTAATAATGGGAACAATAAAAACAATGATAAGATCATCAATAATAATGATAATAATGACAATAATGATGATGACGATAATAATAATGATAACAGTGATAATATTAAGAAAAAGTAATAACAATAAGAATGATAATGATGATAATTATGATGATCATGATAATGCAAATGAAGAAGCGAACAAGAATCCGTAGAAAAAGACGAAGAGAGAGGAAGAGAGAATAACGAAAATGAAATACCGTCCACGAAGAAAATAAAAGAACAGAGAAAGAAAGGTATCTAAAGAGAAAGAAGAAGCAATTGAATAGAAAGAAAGAAGGAATACGGGGGAAAACAAGAAAGGATAGAAAAAAAAACAGACTTAAACCCGAAGATTTAGTCGGAAAAGACTTGGTCTCGGGTCAGTCTGCACTTAACGAGATTTTACTTCGAAACTTCACTTCATTGTTCTGTTTAAGAAGTTGTTCTCGGGAAAACTTCCTTCTGCTTTGATCCTTTCCCGAGTTTTGAGTTGTATCATATAGGTAAATGCGATTAGAGTTTACACTTAGACTCGTGCAGCAGAGAGGTTGGGAAAGTTGTGGCGGGAAGGAATCGTTGGATGAAATTGCGTGTGTGTGTGCGTGTGCGTGTGTGTGTGTGTGTGTGTGTGTGTGTGTGTGTGTGCGTGTGTGTGTGTGTGTGTGTGTGTGTGTGTGTGTGTGTGTGTGGTGGTGTGGTGTGTGTGTGGTGTGTGTGTGTGTTGTGTGTGCTGTGTGTGTGTGTGTGTGTGTGTGTGTGTGTGTGTGTGTGTGTGTGTGTGTGTGTGTGTGGTGTGCGTGTGTGACTGGATATTTATCTATCTGTCTATCTGTATATTTATCTGTGTGCGTGCGTGTGTGTGACTGGATATCTATCTATTTGTCTATCTATCTATCTATTTATCTATTTACCTATCAATCTGTCTATCTGCATGGAGAAAAGGTAAGACTGAGAATAGATATCTTCACAATATGGGATCTGCCTACTGAGCTATCTAATCTATCTATCTATCTATCTATCTATCTATCTATCTACTATCTATCTGTCTTCTCTATCTATCTATCTATCTATCTAATCTATCTGTCTGTCCTGTCTGTCTGTCTATCTATCTATCTATCTACCTATCTATCTATCTTATCTGCTGTCTGTCTGTCCTGTCTGTCTATCTATCTATCTATCTATCTTATCTATCTATATATAATATGTATATATATATATGTATATCTGTAGTATATACATCTACATGTAGAAAAGGTATTGACTGGAGAATGAGTATCTTCGCAATACAATATGTCGTCGTCAGAAAATACATGTATTCCTTGACAAAGATAATATTTGAAATATTTGTGATTGTAAAGACATTCAGTCTCGTTCATACCTTCCTCTACATTTGTCCACGAATACTGGTTCATGGTGCACACACGCCCACTCATGTAAATATATTGAAAGATGGGAGAGCTAAAGAAATGAAGATCTAAAACATATTCAGTTAGTTTTGTAGTTTCAGTAATCAGGAAATGGAGGAACAGTATCTAAAACATATTCAGGAGAAGATTAAAGCCGTTAAATATTAAAGTAGAAAAGCAGCCGGAAAGAGGAAAGAGAAAAAGGAGGAGGAGGAAGAAGGGGAAGATTGGGGAGAAAAAGACAAGAAAAAATGTCGAGCGTGGTTTTGCTAACAGATTTCATAGACTGTTTGTTTTCCTTTATCTGTTTATAATAGTTTTGGAAGGAAAATCTATAGTTATTTACTATATTTCATTCTTATGTTTAGTTAGATGTATGATCGGTGTCATGATTATATGAAGAATTACCTATATATGAACTTTTTTTGGCATCGAATTCAATACAAGTTTTATCATAATTAAGACAAAACATCTTTTTAGTCATCACTTTGCAAGCCAAAACGTCATTTTGTCATTAAGAACTTTAGTCTTCTGAAGAAGAAAACAAAACCTCTGGACATTGTGCTATCATCTTGCTATCTCATGTCTTTGAAATGAAGAGTAAGAAAAACGGACTCAATTTCTTTCTGTTTGAGGGAAAGAAAATGGAAAGACATTCTGCTCTCTATGAAAAGGAAAGAAGAGAACAAACAATAAAGACAAAGAAAAAAAGAGGTAGGAAAAGTTAAGCCTTTTTTCTCTTTTCGCAATCTCTCTCTTTCACCTTCCCTTCTCCCATTCTTCCTTCCCTCCTTCCCTCTTCCATCTCCCCCTCCTCCCCTATCTTCTCCTCCTTTCCCTCTCCTCCTCCCTTCTCTCTCCACCTCCTCATCTCCTCCCTCCCCTTTCTCCCTCCCTCCCTTCCTCTCTCTATCTCTCTTCTCTCCTCCTCTCCTTCCCTTCCCCTCTCCTCCCTCCCTTCCCCTTCCCCTGCTCCCTTTCCTCTTCACCTCTGCTCGCATCTCCTTTCCCCTTCCCCGCTTACTTCACCTTACTTACCTACTCGCGTCGCTCACTTCCTTCTCGCCCATCTCCCTGCCCTTTCTGCATCCTTCAAGATATCTCCCTCGCTTTTCCTAACCTATCCTTATTTCCCCACTCCTCATCTCCTTCCGCTCATTCTCCTCTCCCTTCCCCCTCTCGAGCCACCATCTCCCTCTTCTCCTCCTCTCCCTTCCCTCTCCGCATCTGCCGCACCTGCTTCCTCTAAATCGATCAATACCCCTCCAGCTCCCATTTCTCTTCATCTCCTCCTCCCTCCTTCCCCTCACATCCAATTACACAGCTCCTCGTTCCATCCTCCCACTACTCAAACTCCCTCACTCTCGCTCCCTACTCAACATCCATACCACTATCATCCACTGTACTCTCGCTTCCCGGCATCTCCTCTATAATTATCCCTCTACCTGTCTTCTCATTCTCTCTTCTCTATCTCCTCTCTCCCTTTCCCCTCTGCCAATCTGCTTCTCTCCCATTCCGCTCCTCACGTTCCCCTCAACCATCATCTCTCTCACTTTCCGCTCCTTTCCCCCTCTCCATCTCCCGTCCGCCTCCTCCGCGCTGTTCCTATGCGCCCTCCTCCACCTCTTTCCCCTCGTCCACTCTGATCTATCTACCCTTCCCCTCACCAACCATACAACCTACCTTACCTACTACTCCATCTCCTTTCCCCTCTATCCATCTCCTAGTCCATCTCTCTCCAATCTCCTCCCTCTCCACTTCCTCTCCCCTCCCTCTCCCTCTCCATCTCTCCTCCTCCTTCCCTCCATATCTCTCTCCTCATCCCTTCACTCTCCACAATATTGTCTCTACTCACACACTTTCCCCTCCTCTCTCCCTTCCCTCTCATTGTCTTCCTACTACTCCTCTCTCCTTGCTCGTCTCTTTGCTTGTTCGCCGCTCTCCTTTATACTGCGCACACTCATCTATATCATTCTAATCCTTTCTATCGGCGTCCAGATGATGCCCTTCAACACGCCGTGTACCTATCTGGCCATATAAAAGAACAACGGTGAACAAAGGCAAATCGTGAACTGAAAGAGAAAGATATAATGATAAAAGAAGAGAATAAGGGAATCATGAAAATAATGATAACGAATGATAAAGGATAATAAATAGTAGTATTAAAGAAGAAGGGGGGAGGTGAGACAATATAATGATATTAATGATAAAATGAATATGGTAACTGATGACAATGATATATAGATATTGATAAAATTATAGGCTAATATTTGAATCATTATAAATTATTAGTTAATTGTCATCATGAATCTTATCATTAATAAATTTCTTGATCAAATGAGAGAGATGTATCAATAGAGTTATTATCATATCTTAAAAGATTGGATTGTCTATAAAGATTCTTATTCCTTCTTTTAGTCGCTTCACCAATGCCTATTCTCCTCACTCCTTCTCCCTTTCCTTCTATGCGTCTAATGGGGCACATCTCTTAGTGGTCTCAGCTTTCTATTCACTATATCGCTCTTTTTTTTTTTTTTAAATTCACCTCGGTTTTGCACCATATATAAATGTACATGGTTCTCATTTCTTGTTCACTGGTTCATTCATCTGTCTTTCTTAGTCGTATTGGGTTAGTGTGTTACTAATTAATTTCCTTTCTTTTCATCTCATATTTTTTTCTTAATCGTTCTGCCCAATGGTTTATCACTTTTATCTTTTCCATTCTATTTTTTTATTTTTCTGTCTTTCTTCTTAATTCTTTCTCTCTTTTATTCTTATTCCTTTATTTCAATGTTCTATTTAATTACTCTCGTCCTCATTCCGCTCCTCTGGGGTTTATTTTGTCTTCTCTATCTCTCATTATCCTTGTTTTCTTGGCACTTTAACATTTTTTAGTTTTGCCTTCCTCTTTCGCACTCCTTTCGTGGCAACTCCTTACCATTAATTATCATTATAGGGTATCACCACTGTCATCTATTAATAACATTATCGTAATAGGGGGTATTCTTTAACTTTCCATTCTTCTTCTTCTCCGCATCCACATCTCCCAATCTCTCTTCTATACATTAACATCCCGTTATTCCTTGATTATTAATTTATAATCTAAATCTCATCATATTTCCTTCACCCCCGTCCCACCACATACTTTCACTTTCCTCTAACATTAGATCCTACATCCCATGGATGCTGATTCCCTTTCACTCTATCTCTCACTTCCTTTCTTCCTTCTTCTTCACTATTCCTTCATGCATTCTTTATTCCCAATCTTTTTTCACCAACTTTCTTCTTTCCTTTCGTCTTTTCCTTCCCCCTTCTCTCACCACTATTGGCCCTCTTCCCCTCTTTTCTTCCTTCCTGCACACTTCTCCTTCGCTTCCGTTTTATCTTTCCTCTCCCCATCCTCCCCTCATTTCCCCGTTGCTCACTCCTTGCTTCCTCCTGTCTCCTCTCTCCCTTCCTCCTGCTCATGTCTTCCACCACCTCTTCACTCATCTTCCCTCCTCCTCTCACTTCTTTTCCACGTTCATTGGTTATTGCTTTGAGTTATTATCAGCGCTCTTTTCCACTCCTCCATTCTTCATTGTCACTATCTCCTCTCCTTTCCTTATCCAATCTCCTTTCCCTTCCTCTCTCTCCTTGCCCTCTCCTCTAATCCTTCTCCTCACTTTCTCGTTTCGTACCACTACTCACATCTCCTTATCCGCTTCTGTCACTTAGCCTCTCTCCCTCTCCCATTTCCTCTTTCCTATCCCCCTCCTCTCCCTTGTCTTCATTATACCCTCTTTCCCCTATCTCCTCTGATTTGTTTCCCTCCACTTTATCCCCTCACTCTCCCTTCCTCTTTCTCCACCCTTCTCCCTCTCACTTCTCCGCATGGTCTACCGAAGGGCTACCCGGGTAGTTCCCATCCTACTAATAACCGTCGATATTATAACACTTTATGCTTCTGGTCATCTGGGTGAAAGAACGGGTTCAACTGTCTCTGATTTATAATTACCATCATCCTATATTGAGATTTATATCTGTCACGGACCTACCCTTATTTTATCCTATAATCCTTGGCTAGTCATGTTTTCTTTTTTTGTGGTGTGGTGTTTGTTTGTTATTTGATGGTGTTGTGTGTTGGTGTGTTGTGTGGTGTCAGTAATCACTTCGGGGCACGATCTTTTTTGGTTTATGGTGTCCAAAACCGCATAATGGTATAATGCTTAAACTAGTATAAAAGAGTAAGGCGGTGGGTGAAGACAGATGAGAGACGATGTCAGAGAGAGAGAGAGAGAAGAGAGAGAGAGAGAGACCGAGAGAGAGATGAAGTCCGACGCAATATGATAATGATAATAAACAAATTTGCAATTCTTTAGAACCAACATGTGGAATATAAATTGCTTCACAGTTATATCAAGTCCCGTTTATCAACTGTTAATTATCCTGACTACAACAATAGAGGGGGCAATTAAATAAACGATTTGATTAGGGCAAAGTTGGATTTGTCGGAGAAATGTCATTAGAGGCAGTTGTGTCGTATCGGGGTGTTTAGTGCAAAATTATAGTTGCGGAGAGGGGAAACCAATCACATGAACTGGACGTGAAAAGTCTATGCACAGCGAAAGGCTACAATAGAGGTGAAATAATGGTGAGATTAATTATAGGATGGAAGCAGCTGATTCCCAAAATTATCGTTCTAAAAAGTTCTTTCGAAAGAGCAACACTTTTCTTTGACCTCCTCCTCAGTCAGATTCACGCGCCCCACTTCGCCCACGTGTAATCAATCCATAAGGAGAGGTGTATTTGATCACAGGATTGTTTGAACGAATTGCTGAAGGGACTTGGAAGACAGGCCACCCAACTGCAAGGTGTTCTTTAGATTGACAGAACTTTAGTTACCAAAAGGAGATGAGGAGACTGGGGAGGGAAAGACATCCCAGTAAAGTGGAAGAGGAGCGAAGCCGCTGAATATTAAGAGTAAGATTATGATGATAAACGATCAATTAAAAGATGAGGATGAAAATGGTATTAATTTAGGGGGCAAGTTTCGGAAAAATGTGATGTCGCA
>NW_020869555.1:117073-124336 GCF_003789085.1 Penaeus vannamei | reverse complement strand
TGTGATGGGTGAAATGGAGTCAGGTTATGATGTTATGATGATGTAAGTGATGTTATGATGGTAGTGTTATGATTTATGATTTCATGATGATGAAATGGGTGATGAATTGATGCTGTGATGAGGATAATATGGATGATGATATGCAGAGCAATGATGATGATGATGATATAGATGATGTTATGATGTTAGCTGAAAGAGATGATGGGAATGGTGATTCTGATGGTGGTGAATCTAGTGAGGACTTATGACATCAATTTTATGACAGTGGCTATTCTTACGACAGTCGTAACAATTGTGTACGGACTATTCTTACGACATGGGGAAAGTTCCAACAACGCATTTACTGTGTACTGTGCTGTGGCTACAGTGTTACGAATTTGATGTGAAATGATGTGTTGATATCATTGCATTTATTTTCAAATTGTGATGATGCCTACTTTGAATATCCAAGTAAAAGTATCATTTGGACATATGGTATAAGGTATTGTTTGCTTGCAACTAACAGAATCCTAAAATTTAAGACACTTCATCTGTTGCATTTCCTTTGCAAATGAATAATATTTTATGATATAGAGGTTTCGTGTAGATATGATACATATGATCACAGATTTAATGAGTTTCGAGGTTCCTTACACAAGAAATCAATGCAGATTAAAATTGATAACAAATATTACCAGAAGCGACCATAAGAACTCTATTTACTGGAACAGAACAGCTGATTGGCATAGAAATTAATCTGTAAGTAGTGTACGCGAGTTTTACGTGAAAGGAAAAGATGGAGAATACTCTTATCTGAAATTCTCTTGCTTGTGTTTCTTGGTAATTTAAACAACTTAGTCCAATATTTTATGGAGGTGGAATGTGATATGTCTGTTAAGTATTGATGTGATAGAAGATTATTGGAATGAGCCATTTCCTTGGGGCCGCACCAGATTTTTTTCCCCAATGAATTATGTGAAACACACAAACAAAAAAAAAAAAAAATAAAGCAAAGCAAGAAGAAAGAAGACAGAAAAAAAAAACACAAGAGAAACCTAGGAGTGTATTAACGAAAGGTCTATGACTTTTCTTTACGGTTTTGTCTAGGACTTGCTTCGTTGCCACATCTCAGATTTAAAATTTGCTAACAAACATTTATATCGTCATATACCCTGATCAACTGCGTTAGCAAGACAAGGTAAATATTGCAATAGATCTTGCTTATATTACATCTGTAATTTTACAAATTCGTACTAAATGAATATGATGTGGCACCCTCTTTATATTCCCATTGTATTATTGCAAAGACTAGCGACATTTTTCGCATTTTTAAATAAAATACAGTAATAAAACATGTAGGAAATGGCTGAATAAACGTTCTATAATCTATGAAAACAAACATCGAAGCTTTTCTTGTTATTTTCAAAGCGGAATAAGCTTCAACACATGAAAATTTGCATAAACACAAATTACAAACACTCCTTACCTCTGTGAATAGAAACAATAAAAAAATATAGAAACCAACAAATCAAACGCTGTGGCTACTCTTGCGCCATACACAACCGACAACAGTAAAAGCACAGTACACAATAATGACAATACTACGTGCAGTACCGTAAGTGCGAAATTATAGTGAATGCACTTGCGTCACCTGAACTTCATCCATGTTGTAAAAATAGTCCATAAATAGTTGTTACGACTGGTTGTAAGAATAGCCACAACCTCATTTTATTTGGTTAAAATGATATCAAGCATAATGGTGATATTAAAATTCGTCATAACAGTGAAGATTGTACTGTAATGATGATGAATGGCATAACAACAGCAATGGTTATGATGAAAATGATTATTATAACAATGAGATTATAAATAATGGTAAAGATGATTATGATAATAACAATATTGGTAAACCATAATGATGATAAGAGCATGATAACAATGATAGTGATATGATAATAATAATGATAACACTAATGATATTAATGATAACAATGATGATGATGATAATGATAGTAGCGATAATGATGGTAGTAATAATAATGATACTAATAATAATAACAATAATATTGGAAACAATAAAAACAATGATAACATCATCAATAATAATGATAATAGCGACAATAGTGATGATGATGATGATAATGATAATGATAACAGTGATAATATTAAGAAAAATTAATAACGATAAGAATGATAATGAGGATAATTATAATAATCATGATAATACAAATGAAGAAGCGAAGAAGAATTCGTAGAAAAAGACGATGAGAGAAAAAGAGATGATAACGAAAATGAAATACCATCCACGAAGGCAATAAAGACACAGAGAAAAAAAGGTATCTAAACAGAAAGAAGAAGTAATTGAACAGAAAGAAAGAAGGAATAAAGGGGAAAACAAGAAAGGAGAGAAAAAAAAACAGACTTAAACCCGAAGATTTTGTCAGAAAAGACTTGGTTTCGGGTCAGTCTCCACTTAACGAGATTTTACTTCGAAACTTCACTTCATTGTTCTGTTTAAGAAGTTGTTTCTGGAAAACTTCCTCGGATTTAATCTGCTTTGATCCCTTTCCCCGAGTTTTGAGTTGTATCATATAGGTAAATGCGATTAGAGTTTACACTTAGACTCGTGCAGCAGAGAGGTTGGGAAAGTTGTGGCGGGAAGGAATCGTTGGATGAAATTGCGTGTGTGTGTGCGTGCGTGTGTGTGCGTCGTGTGTGTGCGTGTGTGTGTGCGTGTGTGTGTGTGTGTTGTTGTGTGCGTGTGTGTGTGTGGTGTGTGTGTGTGTGTGTGTGTGTGTGTGTGTGTGTGTGTGTGTGTGTGTGTGTGTGTGTGTGTGTGTGTGTGTGTGTGTGTGTGTGTGTGTGTGTGTGTGTGTGTGTGTGTGTGTGTGTGTGTGTGCTGTGTGTGTGTGTGTGTGTGTGTGTGTGTGTGTGTGTGTGTGGTGTGTGCGTGTGGTGACTGGATATTTATCTATCTGTCTATCTGTATATTTATCTGTGTGCGTGCGTGTGTGACTGGATATCTATCTATTGTCTATCTGTATATCATCTATTCATATTTATCTACCAATCTGTCTATCTGCATGGAGAAAAGGTAAGACTGAGAATGAATATCTTCACAATATAGGATCTAACCTACTGACCTGTCCATCTATCTATCTATCTATCTATCTGTCTGTCTATCTATCTGTTATCTATCTATCTATCTATCTGTCTGTCTATCTATCTATCTATCTATCTATCTATCTGTCTGTCTGTCTGTCTGTCTATCTATCTATCTATCTGTCTATCTATCTATCTCCTTTACTTCTATCTACTATCTGTCTATCTGTCTATCTATCTATCTATCTATCTACTATCTTCTAACTACTATCTATCTATCTATCTATATGTATATATATATATATATATATATATATATATAATATATATATATATATATATATATATATATATATATATATGTATATGTATATACATCTACATGTAGAAAAGGTATGACTGAGAGAATGAGTATCTTCCAATACAATATTAATCGTCGTCAGAAATACATGTATTCCTGACAAAGATATATTTGAAATGTTTTGTATTGTAAAGACATTCATTCTCGTTCATACCTTTCCTACATTTGTCAACACGAATACGGTTCATGGGTGCAGACGCCCACTCATGTAAATATATTGAAAGATGGATAGCTAAAGAAATGAAGATCTAAAAATATATTCAGTTAAAGTTTATAGTAAGGCAGGAAAAGGAAAAGAAAATAATGGTGGAGGAGGAAGATCTAAAACATATTCAGTTAAAGCTTTATAGAAAGGCAGGAAAGAGGAAAAGAAAAAGGAGGAGGAGGAAGAAGGGGAAGATTGGGGGAGAAAAAGACAAGAAAAAATGTCGAGCGTGGTTTTGCTAACAGATTTCATAGACTGTTTGTTTTCCTTTATCTGTCTATAATAGTTTTGGAAGGAAAATCTATAGTTATTTACTACATTCCATTCTTATGTTTAGTTAGATGCATGATCGGTGTCATGATTATATGAAGAATTACCTATATATGAACTTTTTTTTTGGCATCGAATTCATACAAGTTTTATCACATTAAGCAAAACATCTTTTTAGTCATCACTTTGCAGCCAAAACGTCATTTATCATTAAGAACTTTAGTCTGTTGAAGAAAAACAAAAACCTCTGGACATTGAGCTATCATCTTGCTACTCATGTCTTGAAATGAAGAGTAAGAAAATCGGACTCAATTTCTTTCTGTTTGAGGGAAAGAAAATGGAAAGACATTCTGCTCTCTGTGAAAAGGAACGAGAAGAACAAAACAAAAACAAAGAGAAAAAGAGGTAGGAAAAGTTAAGCCGTTGCTCTCTCTCTCTTCTTCTTCCCTTCCTTCCATCTCCCTCCCTTTTCATCTTCCTCCTTTCCTTCCCTCCTCCATCTCCCCTCTCCCTTTCATCTTCATCTCTCCTTTTCCCCTCTGCTCCCTTTCCCCCTTCACCTCCTTCTTATCTCCACCTCCTC
This sequence comes from Penaeus vannamei, assembly GCF_003789085.1. Classification (NCBI taxonomy): domain Eukaryota; kingdom Metazoa; phylum Arthropoda; class Malacostraca; order Decapoda; family Penaeidae; genus Penaeus; species Penaeus vannamei. The sequence continues at coordinate 119,836 of NW_020869555.1, read as the reverse complement.
CTCTCCTCCCTTCCCTTTCCCTCCCTCCTCTTTCTCTCTCCTATCTCTCTTCCTCTCCCTCTCCTTCCTTCCCTCTCTCCCCCTCCCTCCTTCGCTCCCTCCTCCTCCCTCCTTCTTCACCTCTCCCTCTCCCTCCTCTTCCCTCCTTCCATTATCCTCCCTCCATCCCCTCTCCCTCCCTCCTTTCTCCCATCTCTCATCTCCCTTCCCTCCCTTCCACTCCCTCCCTCTCCTCCTTCCCTCTCTCCAAGATCCTCCCTTCTCTCCTCCCTCCTTTCCTTCCCCTCTCCATTTCTCCCTCCCTCCCTCCCCTCTCCATCTCCCTCCTTCCTCCTCCCTCCTCCCTCCTCTCCAATCCCCTCCCTCCCTTCCCCCTACCTCCACTATTTTCCCCTCCTATCCCCTTTCATCTCTCTCTCCATCCCTCCTCTCCCTTTCCCCTTCCATTTTCTCCTCTCCCCTTCCATCTCCCTCACTTTCTTCTCTCGCTCTTCCCTTTCCCTTCCATCTTTTTCTCCCATTCCCTACCTCTCCCTTCTCATCTCCATCCTCTCCCGACTCTTTTCTCCCTCTCCATCTCCCCTCCTATTTTCTTTCCCTATTCCCTTCCGCCCTCTTTCCATTCCTCCCTCCTCTTCCCCTCTCGCATTTCTCTCTCTCCATTCCGGCCCTCGCCTGGCCTCCCTTCCCATCTCCATTCTCCCTCCTTCTCTTTCTCTCCCCCCCTCCCTCTCCTTCCCTCTCCATCTTCTCTCTTCTCTTCCCCTCTCCATCTCCCTCCCTCTCTTTCCCCTTTCCATCTCTCTCTCCCTTCCCCTCTCCATCTCCCTCCCTCTCCCTTTCCTCTCTCTCTCCTTCCCTCTCCACTCCCTCCCTCTCTATCTCTCCATCTCCTTCTCTCCTTCTCCCCTCCATCTCCCTTCCCATCTCCATGTCTCCCCTCCCGCGCTTTCCCCTCACATTTCCTCTCTCTCTATTTTTTTCCCCTCCCTTCCATCTCCACTTTTCCCTCCCTACTCCCCTCTCTCCTTCTTCCCTCTCTCCCTCCTTATTCCCCTCCTCTCCCCTCCTCTCCATATAATCCCTCCTCTTCCCCCTCACCCAATCTCTCTCTCCATCTCTCCTCTCCCTTCCATCTCTCCTCTCCCTTCAACCTCTCCCTCTCCATCTCTCTTCCATTCCATCATCCTCTCCCCTCTCAATCTCCCTTATCCTTCCATCATCCCCTCTCCTCATTCCCTTCTCCCCTCCCCTTTCCTCCGATCTCCCTTCCCCTTGCACGATATCCCTCCCCTCTCCCATTCTCCTTTCTCTCTCTATCCTCTCCCGTCTCCATCTCTCCTCCCCTCCTTTTTCCCCTCTCCATCTCCCTCCCTCCCTTCCCCTTCTATCTCTTCGTCCTATTCCTCTCTCCCTCACCATCATCTCTCTTTCCTTTTTCTCCTTTCCCTCTCTCCATCTCCCTCTCTCTCCCTTCCCCTCTCCCCCCCCCTTCCCCCCTCCCTCCCTCCTTCTCATCTTCCTCCTCTCCCAATCTCTCCATCCCTCTCTTCTCTTCCCTTCCCTCCATCTCCTCTTCCCTCCCTCCTCCATCTTTTTCCCTCCCTCTCCTTCTCTCCCTCCCATCCCTTCCCCTCTCCAATCTCCTCCTCTTCCCTCTCCATTCCCTCCTCTCCCTTCCATCTCCATCTCCTCCCTCTCCTTTCTCTTTCTCCCTCCCTCCCTTCCCTTCTCATCTCTCTCTCCATTCCCTCCTCTCCCCTCACCATCTCTCTCTTCTCCTTTCCCTCTTTCCCCCTCCTTCTCCTCCCCTCTCCTTTTCTCCAATTCTTCTCCCTTCCCTCCCACATCTTCTCTCTCCTCCTCCCCTTCTCTCTCCTTTCCCTCTTTCCCCTCTCCATTCCCTCCCTCTCCTCTCTCCCTCCCTCTCCCTCTCCTTCTGTACCAATCATATTTCTCCTTTCTATCGCGTCCAGATGATGCCCTTCACACGCCGTTCTGCCATCTGCCAGATAATCCTATAAGATCTACTTCCTTCCTTTCTTCACGCCTCTCCCCCTCTCCCTTTCCTTCTTCTCTATGGCAGCCTTTGCCTCTCTTTCTCTCTCTTTTTTTTATTTCGTTTGCAAAGGATGTCTCTTTCTTATTCATGTTCTTCTGTCTTCTTTTCGTCGTTTGTAGTGTTCGTTACATTTGCATTCTTTTTTTCTCTTTTTTTCTGTTTATCACTTTCCCCTTCTCTCTTTTCTCTTCTTTTCTCCGTTCTTCTGTTTATCACTTTCTCTTCCTTTTCATTTTTTCTCTCTTTTCTTCTCTTTCTCTTCTTCTCCATTCTTCTGTTTTCCCCACTCTCTTCCTCTTCTTTGTTTATTTTTCTCTCTTCATTCCTTTTTCCCTTGATACATTTTCTGTTCGTCTCCTCTTCCTTTCGTCCATTCTTACAGTTCTTACTCTTCTTTTTCCCCTCTCCCATCCACATCTACCAATCTCTTTCTTCATTATCCCGCTTATTCCTTGATATTATTCCTCTTTCCTTCCCCCCCCCCCCTCTAACTTGCCTTCCTCTCATAATCTCCCATGAATCTCTTTCCTTCCTCTCCCTCCTCCTTCTTCCTTCTTCACCCTTCTCTCCTTATTCCCAACTCTTTTTTTCAATTCTCTCCTTCCCTTTCTCTCCCTTTGCCTCTTCCCCTCTCCTTTCTTCCCCTTTCTCTCCTTTGCCTCTTCCCTCTTCCTTCCTTCCTCTTTCTCTCCCTTTGCCTC
>NW_020869555.1:109573-112073 GCF_003789085.1 Penaeus vannamei | reverse complement strand
TCGGCTGGAACGACTGGCCCGACGTGTTCACCTCCGACACGCCCTGCATCCTCACGCAGGAGCGCGGCTTCGTCATCTACTCGTCGTCCGGCTCCTTCTACTGCCCGCTGCTCATCATGACCCTCGTCTACGTCAAGATCTTCACGGCCACGCGCCGGCGCCTGCGCGAGCGCGCCAAGGCGTCGCGCCTCAACCAGCTCCCGCCCGCCGGCAAGGCGCGGCCGCCGCGCGAGGAGGACTCGGCGCTCAGCGAGAACGGCCACAACGGCTACAGCGACACCTGCAAGAAGAAGCTGGTGCAGAAGAAGCGGCGCAAGAAGCGGAAGGCGGCGGCGGCGGCGGCGGCGGCGTCGGGGCGGCCGTCCTCGTCGACGCCCGGCCTGGCGCCCCCCGCCGAGACGTCGGACCCGAGCCACGCCAAGGACGACGCGTCGCCGCTCGACGAGAAGGCGGGCGTGGGCGTGGTGGTGCGGCTGGACGCCAAGGACGGCAGCCAGATCCACCAGTTCATCGAGGAGCGGCAGAAGATCTCCCTGTCGAAGGAGCGCCGCGCCGCCCGCACGCTGGGCATCATCATGGGCTCGTTCGTGGTGTGCTGGCTGCCCTTCTTCCTCATGTACGTGATCCTGCCCTTCTGCCCGACGTGCCCGGTGCCCAACGACAAGCTCATCAACTTCATCGTGTGGCTCGGCTACATCAACTCGTCCCTCAACCCCGTCATCTACACCATCTTCAACCTCGACTTCCGGCGCGCCTTCGCCAAGATCCTGCGCTGCCCCAACACTTCCACGTTGTAATGAAAGATATTTTTAAATATCTCAGTGTGGTTTTACTGACAGAAAAGATACATGTACATTATTGTTTCAATAATGATCCAGTAAACACACGAACAGCTTTTACTGCAGCCAACCAACCAAATAAAAAGTGTTGTGTGGCGCTGAGACTATGTGCCAACTTGGACGTGTTACTGAGATGTGCAATTCGTGAATAAGAATCGTCTGGGATTATCTTGGCGAATTTATCTTATCAAACCCTTCCTTCAGATGCTAAAGATAAGTTGCAAAAGCTTAACTTCAGCATCTCCATAAGGTTTCAGCTGGACTGAAACGGAAATAACAATTTTATGTGCATGAATGTTCTCGCAAAGTGCGATATGATGATATACACATCACATGTAGTAAGTGATTTGTAGTATATTAAGTAGATCCAAAGAGAGAATGTGTGAATGTGTAGTGAGATTGCTTCTCATGTGCGATGAAAGCTGGGGAATGATCTGTGAGAAATATTTATATATAAAAGACCTTTGGGTACCAAAGTGAATCCATTATGTTATGGAAATAATACATGTATCATTATTCAAGTGTAAATACTACAGGAAATACCAACTAAGGAAGCCCCAGTTAATGTTATTTTTCGCGTGGTTCCTTACATTGCAACTGTTAAAAAAGTTCTCACACACATATACTTGTACACACACAAATATGTAAATATACATGTATATATATATATATATATATATATATATATATATATATATATATATATATATATATATATATATATATATATATATATATATATATATATATATATATACATATATATATATATATATATATATATATATATATATATATATATATATATATATATATATATATATATATATATATATATATATATATATATATATATATATATATATATATATATATATATATATATATATGTATGTAAGTATATTTACATATATGTGTATGTGTGTATGTGTGTGTAGACACATTTACTTCGAGAAATAATATCACAGTGATTTTATTGTAATCAAACAACGATTTCATCTGATCCTATCATACAAACGTTATTTAGCCGGGATCTGATTAACTAACACGCTGTGCCTGCCTGATAAAGAGAGAGAGAAAATGAAAGAGAGAGAGTGAGAGAAGAGAGAGAAGAGAGAAAAAAGAGAGAAAAAGAGAGAAGAGAAGAGAAGAGGAAGAAAGAGAGAGAAGAGAGAGAGAGAGAGAGAGAGAGAGAGAGAGGAGAGAGAGAGAGAGAGAAGAGAGAGAGAGAGAGAGAGAGAGAGAGAGAGAGAGAGAGAGAGAGAGAGAGAGATAATAGAGATACAAATAATAGAGAGAACGAATGAGAGATAGTAAGAGAAACTTAGTTTTTCTTAGCCACAAAGAACCATAGCTAAACGACGTATCAAAATAGCTAAGAATAGACGGACCAAAGAGCAATAGAGAGTGAATTCTAAAACTTTGAATTTACTTCGTTTGCCCAAAAAAAAAAAAAAAAAAAAAAAAACACATCAAACGTGACATTACAATAAGTAATATCATAAAGATGTATCATTGTAAAAAGTACTATTCTGTTCACTCTCCTATACCGTGTTGCATTCCCTATGGATGAGATGTATAACACGAGGGTTAATAATAAGTTTGGTAGCCAACGATGGTGTGTATAATACCTGTATTTCTCATTAACACAAGTTGTAAAG
>NW_020869555.1:67073-77073 GCF_003789085.1 Penaeus vannamei | reverse complement strand
GCCCACTCGGGAGGGCCACCCGGAGCCACTCGGAGCCACTTGGAAGCCACTCGAAGCACCCGGAGGTACTCGAGACCCATTGAGCCACCAAAGGAGCCACCGCAAGCACTCGGAGCCACTTGGAGGGCCACCTTGGAGCCGAGCCACTTAGAGCCACTGGGAGGCCACCCGGAGGGCCACTCGGAGCCACTACGATGCAAAGTTGTTTTTGGTGTGGCATAATGTTTTTTTTCCCCTTATTTTTACGGGTTTCTTTAGTTTTCCTTACATCTCCCTTTGCACCCTTTGTTTGAACTGTGTGAGCTCTTTTGTGCTAAAAAGATGATTATTATTATTATTGTTTTATTATTATTACTTATTCTTATTAATATCATTTATTATTAATTATTACTTAATTATTATTATTATGATTACTGCTATATATTATTATTATTATCATTATATTACTATTATATTATTATATATTATTATTATATATTATTTATTAATTATTACTATCGGTTATTATTTATTATTATTATTATTATTATTATTATTAATATTATTACTACTACTACTATTTTATTATATTATTATTATTATTATTAATTATTATTATTTATTATTATTAATTACTTATTATTATTAATTTATTATTATTATTAATTATTATTATTATTAATTATTATTATTATTAATTATTATTACTATTATTACGTTATTATTATTAATTATTATTATCATTATTATTATCATTATTAATATTATCTATTATTATCATTATTATTAATTATTATTGATTATTATCATTCATCATAATATATTATTATCATAATCAATTATTATTATTATAATTATCGTTATCATCATTATCATTATAATCATCATTATCATATCATCATCATCATCATCATCATCATCATCATCATCAATCATATCGTCATACAATCATCATCATTATTATATTTGTGCTGTTTCTAAATTGCAGAACAAAACCGTGGCCAACCCAAGACAGCGAGAATTCTAGTGCATGCAGTCTTAAGCCAATGTACAAGGGTGGCTTCCCCGCTTGGCAATATCATAGTGTCATTTCGTTCCCCTTCGCTCCCCTTTTCGGTGGCATTGTCTGACCTCCGTCCGTCTGTGAAATCAAGTGTTTGTTTCCCTTCCTCCTCCTTCCTTCTTCTTGTTTCTTTGCTGTTGCCCTTCTCTTCTCTTTTCCTGCTCTTTTTTTAGCATTCTTTTTTTTTTTTACATTTTCTTCTTCTTCCCTCTTTTTTTTTTCTCTATTCTTTGTCTTCTACTTCTTCTTTTTTTCTCCTTCTATCTTTTTCCTTCTTTCCACCTATTTTCTTCCTCATCTTCCTCCTTCTTTCTCTCTCCTCCTCCTTCTCCTTCTTCTATCCCTCTCCTCGTCTTCCTTCCTCTGCTCCTCTTCTTTGCCTCTCCTCCTTCTCCTCCACCTCCTTCTTGTATCCCTCTCCTCTCCATCCTTCCTCTTCTTCCTCTCACACTTATCTTTCCTCTTCCTCCTCCTCTCCTCCTCTCTTGTCGCCGTGCTTCCTCAATTCCTCCTTTACGCTGTTTTTACACAGTCGCCAAGTCCCCGGATGTGAGAATCTGCCTGGGTTTCGCTAATTTAAAACAGGAAGGTATAATTTACTTTGTCTTTGAACAAGGGTGCAAAAAATCTCGTCGCAGATATATATAGATACTCCCGCAGATATATAGATATAGAATAACGCGTCAATTGATTAATGGTAAGTTATTATCCAGTGGGAAAGACTCTGTAGCAGAACCGAATTTGGCGACGAATAGGATACGCAAATGAATAAATGATAATAAATAATAATAATAATAAAATGAGAACAGAAAATTACTAAAACCTTTATCTCTTTGGAAACAAAACGAGTAGAATTGATGACCGTATCTTAGAAATTCGCTATCTTTATCCTCTCTCTCTCCTCCTCTCTCTTCTCTCCTTCTCTCTCTCTCTCTCTCTCGCTCTTTCTATCTACCTATCTTTATCTCTCGTTCCGCTTACCTTCCCTTTATCTCAGTCCAAAAAACAAAGAAATGGAAAGCCCAGAAGCATCAGATCTAAGAGAACGTGTATCGACCAGTGATGACTCAGCTTATCCTTTATTTATCAGGAACTTGGCCATCGCAAAGGTCATTCGTTGCCTTATGACAGGTCGTATGAATATCTTACGATAAAAGTCTTGGGAACAAGGGAGTCAAAAGTTCATCGCAAACATACGGTTCTCCTTATATAGGCACATACATGAGTGTTTGTGTTTGTGCGCATTTCTCTCTCTATCTTTATGTATATACGTATTGTACACACACACACACATATATACACGTATATATATATCTATATATATCTATCTATCTATATATATATATGTATGTGGTGTATGTGTGTGTTTGTGTGTGTGTGTGTGTGTGTGTGGTGTGTGTGTGTGTGTGTGTGTGTGTGTGTGTGTGTGTGTGTGTTTGTGTGATGTGTGTTGTGTGTGTGTGTGTGTGTGTGTGTGTGTGTGTGTCTGTGTGTGTGTGTATTTGCTTGTGTGTGTGTGTGCATGTGTGCGTGCGTGTGTGTATTTCCATATCGTATTCAACGCTAACGGATAAACGACTTTAAAAATTATAATTCCATGAAGGTCTACATCCGGGTCTCGAAGACAACACAACTGTTCCTCTCGTTTACGTCATCCTCGTCGTACGTCTGGCACCGATGCTAACCCAACATCTGATACACCAATATTGGGAAACGTTATTGTACCAAGTTCTCGTCTGAAACACAACAAAGACAATAGTACACAAACACAAAGCGAAAGACAATAGCGTTTGTGTTTACGTATGTAACTGAGCGAAAGTAAAGCACGAGGTTTTGTGCGAAGATGTGGTGAGAGAAAAAAAGGCGTCTCGAAGAAAATTAATTCCTAAAGGCGGTTTTCTTTAAAGGTATTTACTCCCACTAATTACGATTCGTTTTTTTTTTTTTAATTCTGATATTCCTTTTTTCAAATTATTTTTTCACATTTTTAGGTATATATATTTTAGATGACTTTCGGATGTATTTAGGGGTAGATATAGGTTTAAATTTAATTGCGATTTTTTTTTTTAACTTCTGATATTCCTTTTTTCAAATTATTTTTTCACATTTTTTAGATATATTTCTTTAGATAACTTTCTGATGTATTAAGCGTTAAATATATCAACAATAATTGTTAATTACTTTTTTTTTCTTTTTTAACTTCTGAAATCTTTTTTTTCAAATTATTTTTCACCTTTTTAGATATATTTCTTTAGATGTAATAAGGGGTAGATAAATCAATAATAATTATTTTTATATCTACGCGTATGTAACAAGTAAAAAAATGAAAGGAAAATGGATGTCCGTTCACCTGCGGAAAAATAAAATTACCCGAGTTTTATACGTGGGTTTAGATCGGGATTTATACCATGATATATTCTTCCCGCTCCTAACTCATTTTATTTTATTTTTTTGAAATGTCTGCCCTGTGTTTCCTTTGTTTGTCTTTTTTTCGCTATTTTTCGAAATTGTTTTCCTTCGTTTTTAACAGGTCGTGATTAGTCTAGTCTTTGTTTATTATTATTATTATTATGTTTATTATTATTTTTTTATTATCATTATCATTAGTAGTATTATTAGTATTTTTACATGGCGTTTACTTAGCCTCTCCTCTTTTCTTCTTTCTCTCTTTCACTTTCCGACTTCCTCTGTCTGTTTTTCCTCTCTCTCTCTCTCTCTTCGCTCTTTATCTCTCTCTCTCTCTCTTCTCTCTTCTCTCTCTCTCTCTCGCTCTTTATCTCTGTCTCTCGTGCTCTTCCTGTCTATCTTTCTCTCTCTCTCGCTCTTTCTATCTATCTCTATTTCTCGTTCCACTTATCTGCCTTTATCTCATTCTCACTTTATTAGTTATTTTTTTCCATGCACATTACCCAGAACCCTCAGCATAGTCCCTCCACCACAGTATTATAACGAAAAACCGATTCTCTATTACAAAGCACCGTCATTTCCCTTCGTTACAGCGAACCAGGGGGGAACCATGTGGGGGGGACCAGGGGGGGGCAGGAGAAGGAACCAGGTGGGGGAGGGGGCAAGGGAGGAACCAGGTGGGGAGGGGGCAAGGGAGGAACCAGGGGGGGAACCAGGTAGGGGGGGGCGACCAGGGGGGGGGCAGGAGATGAACCAGGGGGGGCTAGGGGATCCAGGGAGGGCTAGGGGATCCAGGGGGGGGAGCGACCAGGGGGAACCAGGTGGGGGGCGACCAGGGGGGGCAGGAGAGGAACCAGGGGAGCTAGGGGGATCCAGGGGGGAGGGAGGGGGGCAGAGGGGGGGGGATACCAGGCACAGGTACGTAGGCTATCTCTCTCCACATTATCCCTTTGTTTTCTTTTTATCTTCACGCCCATTTGCTTAAATGTCACCCTCGTAATGACAGGAAAATGTGATGACCTTTGGGTGGGGGGGGGGGGGGAGGGTAGTTATATTTCTGCCGCCTATTCTTTTACTTTAATTAGGTTTGGCGGAGGAGTTTTCTTTCAAGGGATAGCAATAGGGAAGGGTTATTCGAAGTCAGCTGTGATGGGGCGAGAAAGTTGGGAGATAATGAGCAAATTCAGACCATGATGCATCGCAACGTATGAAGGCAATTTCCATGCCGCACTAACGAGACACATAAACATACACATACACACAACAACACACACGCACACGAAACACACACAACACACACACACACACACAACACACACACACACACACACAACACAATAATACACATACATGACATATAGTGTAATATATATATATAGATACATATATATATAATAGATCACTAGAGTATATATATATATATATATATGTATATATATAATAATTATAAGTATATATATATATATTATACGTATATATATATATACGCTAATATAATATAATATAAGTATTATATATATATATAGGCTCTATATATAATATATATATATGTATATTCTTAGTCCCCTTCCGCGACATCTTGACGAACAGCAGAAGAAACTCCATTATAAAGACAGCGGCTCCGCTTTCATTTATTTGGCCGAAGTTGTAACACAGCCACACTCTCCTTCTGCTAAAACTCGGAAACTTTCACCTCGCCTTCGGTTCTCGGTGAAATGACGGGTGCTTTGTTTGCGAAACTTCACCGGGCGGTTTTCAATGGAATTTCCTTGAATGGAGAAGATTTTTTTTTTTTTCAATAATGGGAAATGAAATGCGTTCGTTCCAGAGTAGGGAAAGCTTGGTTGCATGTCATTAAAGAGCAAAAATTGGGAATCTCGTCTATTTCATCGTGTTAATGCGGTAGAATGCAAATTCTTCTTTATGCAACATGATTTATGTTCTACATGCCCATAACGTAAAAGTAATGGTTTTATTTACGTGGTCCCGATATGGGCACCTAGCTATAAAGAAAACGAGAAAGAAAAAATGCAAGAAAGAAAAGAAAGAAATATACACACACACACACACACACACACACACACAACACACACACACACACACACACACACACCACACACACACACACACACACATATATATATATATATATATATAATATATATATATATATATATATATATATATATATATAATATATATATATATATATATATATATATATATGTATATATATAGTAGTATATATATATATTATAATATAATATATATAGTTTATAGTATAATCATATATAGTATAAGTATATATATAATATATGCGTATATACGTATATAGGTATATATATTATATAATTTATATATATATATACTCTAATTATATATATATATATATGATTTATGTACTACTATATGTTATAGTAAAGTATGTATAGGTATATATATATATATAATATATATATATATATATATATATAATGTATATATATATATATATATATATATATATATATATGAGTATATATATATATAATATATATAGTATATATATTATATATGATTATGTATATATATGTATATAGAGTGAGTGTATACTATATATATATATATAATTATATATATATATATATATATAATACTATATATTTATATATATATATATATAAATATATATATATGTATATAATATAATATATATATATATATATATACTTAATATATATATATATATATAATATATATAGTAGTTATATATAGTATATACTATATATATATATTATATAATATATATATGTATATATAATAATAAATAAAATATGAAAAAATTGTACGTCCTTGAGACTGAGCATGCATTATGGTTGAACAGAACACACAACTGATTTTTTAATTCCTTAACACACATGAGGCATGGAAGGACAATTCATTATGTGATTCAATAACCAAATTCGTCCAAGAAATTTCGCCAATTTTAATGCAGAAGGCAAATCAATATATTGATCTTCTTTACACTTCGGCGAATCCAATAAGTTTCTTGATAATCGAAAACTTGCCCATATTATATACACTGTATATATTGTAAATGCCCAAAGTCAATCAATTAGTAACCCGTTCAAATATGCCACAATAACAAAAAAAAAAAAAAAAAAAAAAAAAAAAAAAAAAATAGCGGTGAAACAGAATATAAACATATTCAGAGAATGCATGTGCAGCATTAAAAAGAAACAACAGAAATGAAAGAAAGATTTGTAAATAAAACAATGGCTACCCGGGATGATTGAAAGCAAAAATATAAATGCAAAATATAACAAGCTGAAAAATCCACGCAGGATAGCCAGGCATAGTTTTAGATAACTGAATAGATGAAAATACATTAATTCATTGATTAAACAGAAATATATATTATATTATGTGTGTGAATAAATAACCGTATAAATTGAAGCTCAGATAAATTAGAATGATGGCATAGAATAACAAAGATATAGCACCTTAGTACAATTATACATATAACATAACAGTATGTAAACAAAACTGTGTAGCAACAACATATACGTATATGTGTGTGTGTGTTTTTTTTCACAATTTGATGAATTGAAGGCAAAATAAACATAATCTGTTACTAACTAATTTTTGTTTCCCGTTATCAAATTCTAAGAATGGTGAATAATAACATATTGAAAAAAGAGAGATTTAAAAATAAAGAAGCATAGCATATATATATGTGTGTGTGGGTATGTATGTGTGTGTGGTGGTGTGTGGGTGTGTGTTGTGTGTGAGGTGTGTGTGTGTGGTGTGTGTGTGTGTGTGTGTGTGTGTTGTGTGTGTGTGTGGTGTTTATTGGAAGAGCAATCAAATTCCTCCACTAAACATGCACGCTCCAGCCTTTTACCGTCACTATCCTTCACAATCACCCATCACAACTCTCTTATTGTGTCTTTATTACGACTTCGTTAGAGATGAATAGTTATTAAAGCAGCTCAATAGCTCCAATTACGACAGAGAATCACAGGCTGGCTTCCTCTGCAGTATGTCACGGGGTTGGGGTTTTTTTTTTAATGTTTAATAATAATTTGATGGGGAGGTATATTGTCCTATGATGGGAAGGTAGGCTTCCTTTCGTGTTTGAGTAAAGAGAGCGCAGGGCAACGACACAACACAGATCACACACACAAGCATACGTATACGCACATACATATATATGTTGCTTGTGTGTGTGTATGTTACATATGTTATATATACATATATATATATATATATATATATATATATATATATATATATATATATATAATATATATATATATTATATATTATATATATATATATATATATATATATATATATACTATATATAATAGAAAATTAAAACATCTCCACATTAGTGTAAATCATATAATGCTTTCAATTTTCAAACTCTTTAAAACTAATGCAAGATATATATATTATACCAAAACCATGAGGGAATAAGCCATAAAATGACAAGATGACCTTCGAACAAAAATTATAAATTCACTCAACATCAATCTATAAAAACGACCTAGAAGTTAATTCATAATACTGATATTTAACGAAAAGGAAATGACATAAACCCGTTAGGACTACAAGAGAAGAGAATACCAAAACTTGTGTTATTCTTCCTAGTCCAATACTTGTCAAAATAGATGATAGAAATAGTATAAAAATAACCTTACCATCAGAAGTAAAAGAAGAAAAAATGTTACCAAAGAATTTAAAGTATTACATAATGAAACCGGCAAGTTACAAAAGTATATTGTACTAAGCTAATAGATAACAACAACAAGGTATTCAGTACAAGTTGTACATGTACCATCGTTGCACAAATGATTTTTAAACCTAATTCAGTCCTTCAGTTGAAAGAACGAGTCGTCTGCGAGATAAGGTGATATATTTTTTGCCTGACGTAAATTGTAGTCTGAAACTACCTTTTGTGAGAGTCTTCAAATATGCTTAAGAAATATAGGTGGCTGTTCATGGATACTAGAACCGTGTGTCTTAAAAAAAGAAGAGAGAGAAAGAAAGAAAGAGAGAGAGAGAAAGAAAGAAAGAGAGAGGGGGAGGAAGGAGGAAGGGAAAGAGAGAGAAGAGGAAAATTGAGGGAGGGAGGTAAAGAGAGAGAATGGGGGGAGTGATAGAGGAAAAGAGGAGAAACGAGAGCGAAGGGAGGGAAGAAAGGAGAGAGACAGAAAGGAAAAGGAAGGAGAAGAGAGAGTGACAGTGGGGGAGGGAGGGAAGAGATGAGAGAGAGAGAGAGAGAGAGAAGAGAGAGAGAGAGAGAGAGAAGAGAGAGAGAGAGAGAGAGAGAGAGAGAGAGAGAGAGAGAGAAAGAAAGAGAGAGAGAAGAGAGAGAGAGAGAGAAAGAGAGAAAGAGAGGAGAGAGAGAGAAAGAAAACAGTTTCCACCCACCATAATATGAAACCCATCCCGACCCACGCTTATATAACCTTACAAACCCATCCAATTAAAAATCACAACGCTCTCTACACCCCGATTCCCATAACCTATAGAGATCCCCCCCCCATTATTTTTTTTCAGAATCATAACCAGCCAAGCAAACATCCTCTCAACACAACGTCTTGGCCATTTTTCTTGTCTCTGCGAAGGTGGAGGAAGAATAGCTTTCGTCTGACAAGATAAGTGTTAGAAATGTAACTGTCATGCTTAGAGTATTTATATTGTCACTTTACACTCGCGGCTGTGTGTGTGTGGGCATCCGCTTTGAGGAGAGAGAGAGAGAGAGAGAGAGAGGGAGAGAGGGAGGGAGAGAGAAGAGGAGAGAGAGAGAGAGAGAGAGAGAGAGAGAGAGAGAGAAGAGAGGAGAGAGAGAGAGAGAGAGAGAGAGAGAGAGAGAGAGAGAGAGACAGGAAGACATACAGAAAGAGAAAGATAGCGATAGATAATGATGGAGATAAATGGATAGATAGATAGATAAATAGAGATAGAGAGAGAGAAAGAAATATATATATGCACACGCATACACACGCGCGCGCGCATATATATATATAATATATATATATATATATATATATATATATAATTATATATATATATATATATATATATATGTATAATATTATATATATATATATATATATATATATATATATATATATATATATATATTATATATATATGTGCGCGCGCACGCGAGAGAGAGAGAGAGAGAGAGAGGAGAACGCATACTCACAACACATGCACAAACACAGGCATGCAAAGAATGAAAATACGAAATGGACTTACAGCTAATATAGTTTTGCAATCCCATACACCTTGTTCAAAATGGCTGTTCAAGCATGGCCCCAAATATCATGTTTATTCTTTCCACACACGTTCCACCTCTTCGCTTTCCACGGTCGTAAGGAATGAACTTTCCTTTCTTATCCTAATCTCTCTCTCTCTCTTTATCTGTCTGTCTTTCGCTCTCTCTCTCTCTGTCTTTATCTCTCTGTGTCTGTCTTTGTCTCTTCTCTCTCTCTCTCTCTCTCTCTTTGTCTGTCTGTCTTTCTCTCTCTCTCTCTATCTGTCTGTCTCTTTCTCCCC
>NW_020869555.1:57073-62073 GCF_003789085.1 Penaeus vannamei | reverse complement strand
TTCATTTTCTCTCTCTTACATTCATTCATTTTCTCTCTACTCATTCACTTTCTCTCTCTTACATTCATTCATTTTTCTCTCTCTACATTCATTCATTTTTCACATTCATCATCTTTTCTCTCTCTCATTCATTCTTTTCTCTCTCTTACATTCATCATTCATTTTCTCTCTTACATCATTCATTTTCTCTCTTACATTCATTCATTTTCTCTCTCTTACATTCATTCATTCATTTTCTCTCTCTTACATTCATTCATTTTCTCTCTCTTACATTCATTCATTTCTCTCTCTTACATGTCATTTTCTCTCGTCTTACATTCATTCATTTTTCTCTCTCTTACATTCATTCTTCATTTTCTCTCTCTTACATTCATTCATTTTTTCTCTCTCTTACATTCATTCATTTCTCTTCATTCATTCATCATCTTCTTACATTCATTCATTTTCTCTCTCAGTTCATTCATTCTGTCTCATTTTCTCTCTCTTCATTCATTCATTCATTCTCTGCTCTTCATTTTACATTCATTTTACTTCATGGCGGAGCTACCATATCCGCGTCACTGCACAATGTTATTTTCATTCTTCTCTGTTCGTTTTCCAGTTTTTTTTCCATCCTGTAGAAATAGAATATGTATATGAGGCTGAATATATTCATGTGCTTTGCAAAATATGTATGTATGCAAAGCTGAGGCCTTTCTATGGATGTGCGTTTGTATTCCTGTAGTGGCTGAGTAGGTATAAAGAGGGATATATTTCTGTACCATTTAAATACTAAATATTTTTTAATGAATTTGTAGAATTTAATTAATTGTCTGAAAAAAATAAGAACCAAAATTGAAATAATTATATGAATTGATATCGTTTATTTATTATTTCGTACCCTTATCTGTACACACCTATAAATAAAACGTATATACAGACATACATTTTTTTGCACGCAAGCATACTTACATACACTCCTACATTTCTACGCATATGTACATGTGTGTGTGTGTGTGTATGTGTGTGTGTGTGTGTGTGTGTGTGTGTGTGTGTGTGGTGTGTGTGTGTGTGTGTGTGTGTGCGATACGTAGAGATAAAGGCTGCAGACATCCGCTATAACGAGCTAATTGTTCGTTGGATGTAAGTTCTTTGTCATTGGCAAAGGAGAGCGAGAGGAGAGAAAGCGGAGAGAAAAGAGGAAAGAGAAGGTGAGGAGGGAGGAGGGAGGAAGAGATAGATAGATTGAGTCAGAGGAAAGAGGGAATGACAGACAGACAGAGAGAGAGAGAGAGAGAAGAGAGAGAGAGGAGAGAGAGAGAGAGAGAGAGAGAGAGAAGAGAGAGAGAGAGAGAGAGAGAGAGAGAGGAGAGGAGGGAGTGGAGAGAGAGAGAGAGAGAGAGAGAGAGAGAGAGAGAGAGAGAGAGAGAGAGAGAGGAGAGAGAGAGAGAGAGGAGAGAGACCAGAGAGGCAGACAAACAGATAGGACAGACAGACAGAGGAAAGATAGGAGATAGATAGATAGATAGAAAGAGAGAGAGAATATAAAAGATAATCACGAAAAAGGGGAGGGAAGAAATGAAAATGAAAGATGACAAAAAGTAAAAACAAAACAAAACGAAAAAAAACAGATAAATTCACAAAAGAAAAGAGAAAAAAATAGATACAACAACAACAAAAAATGGAAACCAAACATAGACACAGGAATGAGAGAAAAGACTAAAGAAAGAGAGAAAGAGAGCCAAGTAAAGCAAGAAGGAAAGAAAGAAAGAACGAAAGAAAGACACAGAAATGAGAGAAAAGACACAAGAAAGAGAGAAAGATAGCAAGTAAAACAAAAAGAAAGAAAACGAACAGAAAAAACACAGAAATGAGAGAAAGACCAAGAAAGAGAGAAAGACAGCCAAGTAAAACACAAAAGGAAAGAGAAAGAACGAACAGAAAGACAAAGGAAGAAAAGACACAAGAAAGAGAGAAAAGACAGCCAAGTAAAACACCAAAGAAAGAAAGAACGAACAGAAAGACACAAAATGAGGAAAAAGAGACACAAGAAAGAGAGAAAGACGCAAGTAAAACACAAAAGGAAAGAAAGAACGAACAGAAAAGACACAGAAATGAGAGAAAAGACACAGGAAAGAGAGAACGACAGCCAAGTAAAACACAAAAGGAAAGAAAGAAAGAACGAACAAAACAAGAGAGAGAGGAGAAGAGAGAGAGAGAGAGAGAGAGAGAGAGAGAGAGAGAGAGAGAGGAGAGAGAGAGAGAGAGAGAGAGAGAGAGAGAGAGAGAGGAGAGAAGAGAGAGAGAGAGAGAGAGAGAGAGAGAGAGAGAGAGAGAGGAGAGAGAGAGAGAGAATATGAAAGATATCACCAAGTAAAACACAAAAAGGAAAGAAAGAACGAACAGAAAGAAAGAGAGAAAAGACAAGAAAGAGAGAAAGACAGCCAAGTAAAACACAAAAGGAAAGAAAGAAAGAACAGAAAGACACAAAAAATGAAAGAAAAGACACAAGAAAGAGAGAAAGACAGCCAAGTAAAACACAAAAGGAAAGAAAGAACGAACAGAAAGACACAGAAATGAGAGAAAAGACACAAGAAAGAGAGAAAGATAGCCAAGTAAAACGGAAAGAAAGAACGAACAGAAAGACACGGAAATGAGAGCAAAGACACAAGAAAGAGAGAAAGATAGCCAAGTAAAACACAAAAGGAAAGAAAGAACGAACAGAAGACACAGACATGAGAGAAAAGACACAAGAAAGAGAGAGAGACAGCCAAGTAAAACACAAAAGGAAAGAAAGAACGAACAGAAAGACACAAAAAATGAGAGAAAAGACACAAGAAAGAGAGAAAGACAGCCAAGTAAAACACAAAAGGAAAGAAAGAACGAACAGAAAGACACAAAAAATGAGAGAAAGACAAGAAAGAGAGAAAGAGAGCCAAGTAAAACACAAAAGGAAAGAAAGAACGAACAGAAAGACACAGAAATGAGAGAAAAGACAAGAAAGAGAGAAAGAGCCAAGTAAAACACAAAAGGAAAGAAGAACGAACAGAAAGACACAGACATGAGAGAAAAGAAACAAGAAAGAGAGAACGACAGCCAAGTAAAACACAAAAGGAAAGAACGAACGAACAGAAAGACACAAAAAATGAGAGAAAAGACACAAGAAAGAGAGAGAGACAGCCAAGTAAAACACAAAGGAAAGAAAGAACGAACAGAAAAGACACAGAATGAAGAAAAAGACACAAGAAAGAGAGAAAGACAGCCAAGTAAAACACCAAAGGAAAGAAAGAACGAACAGAAAAAACACAGAAATGAGAGAAAAGACACAAGAAAGAGAGAAAGACAGCCAAGTAAAACACAAAAGGAAAGAAAGAACGAACAGAAAGACACAGAAATGAGAGAAAAGACACAAGAAAGAGAGCAAGACAGCCAAGTAAAACACAAAAGGAAAGAAAGAACGAACAGAAAGACACAAAAAATGAGAGAAAAGACAAGAAAGAGAGAAAGACAGCCAAGTAAAACACAAAAGGAAGAAAGAACGAACAGAAAGACACAGAAATGAGAAAAGAAACAAGAAAGAGAGAAAGACAGCCAAGTAAAACACAAAAGGAAAGAAAGAACGAACAGAAAGACACAGAAATGAGAGAAAAGACACAAGAAAGAGAGAAAGACAGCCAAGTAAAACACAAAAGGAAAGAAAGAACGAACAGAAAGACACAAAAATGAGAGAAAAGACACAAGAAAGAGAGAAAGACAGCCAAGTAAAACACAAAAGGAAAAAAAAACGAACAGAAAGACACAGAAATGAGAGAAAAAACACAAGAAAGAGAGAAAGACAGCCAAGTAAAACAGAAAAGGAAAGAAAGAACGAACAGTAAGACACAAAAAAGAGAGAAAGACAGCCAAGCAAAACACAAAAGGAAAGAAAGAAAGAACGAACAAAACAAAAACAAAACAATAACAACATACTTAAGGAGAACACCAACAAGTCCTTTCACATAAGCGGTTGTGAAAGAAAGAACAAAACAATAACAACATACTTAAGGAGAACACCAACAAGCACTTCACATAAGCGGTTGTGAAAGAAAGAACAAAACAATAACAACATACTTAAGGAGAACACCAACAAGTCCTTTCACATAAGCGGTTGTGAAAGAAAGAACAAAACAATAACAACATACTTAAGGAGAACACCACCAAGTCCTTTCACATAAGCGGTTGTCAACAGTACCTCCAATCTCGGTCGCGTGGGTTGCGAAAGGGCCGCTGGAACACCAAGAGGAGAGAAGCATTACCCAGATTAGCAATTTAGATTCCGGGCTTTCAGAAAGGCCTCTGATTTCCCTTAATTGCGCCGAGTCCGACGAAACAAAGTAGCAATGCTATTTGATTCATCGGGTCTTTTATGATGCCCGTGTTTGTGTAGCGGGGGAAAGGGTGGGGGGGGGGAGGGGGGTGAAGACGGAGGGAGGGAAGGGTGGATGGGGAAGGGAGGAAAAGGAGAAGGGAAAGGAGGAAGGATGGAAGAGGAAGGGAAAGGGGAAGGGAAGGGAGGAAGAGGAGG
Organism: Penaeus vannamei; assembly: GCF_003789085.1. NCBI lineage: Eukaryota > Metazoa > Arthropoda > Malacostraca > Decapoda > Penaeidae > Penaeus > Penaeus vannamei. Next base: position 57,530 of record NW_020869555.1, on the reverse strand, counting down.
GGAAAAGGGAGGGGGGTGAAGACGGAGGGAGGGAAGGGTGGAAGGGGAAGGAGGAGGAGGAGAAGGGAAGGGAGGAAGGATGGAAGGGGAAGGTAGGAAAAGGGGAAAGGGGTGGGTGAAGACGGAGGGAGGGAAGGGTGGGATGGGGAAGGGAGGAGGAGGAAGAGAAAGGGGGAAGCGATAGAAGAAAGGAAGGGAGAGGAGGGGAAGGGGGAAAGGGGAAGGGGAAAGGAAGGAAGAAGGAAGAAGAGGGAAAGTGGGGGAGGGAAGGGAGGAAGAGGAGGAAATGGAGGAAAGGGAAGGGAAGGGGAAGAGGAGGGGAAAGGGGGAAAAAGGTGAGGGGGAAGGGAGGAAGAGGAGGAAAGGGTGGAAGGGGGAGGGAGGAGGAGGAAGAAAAGGGGGAGCGACAGAGAAGAGGAAGGAGGAAAAAGAGGAAGATAAGGGAGGAAGAGGAGGG
>NW_020869555.1:47500-55995 GCF_003789085.1 Penaeus vannamei | reverse complement strand
TAATATTACTATTACTACTGCTGCTTTTATTACTATTTCTATTACTACTACTACATCAACAACTACTGCAGCTACAAATACTATAATAACAACTGCAACATCAACTGCTGTTACAACTATAATTGCTACGTCTACTAAAATAACTACTACTGCTGCTGCTATTACTACCACTATACCCCTCATATCACTATTACTACTACTGCTACTAAAAACAAAAAGTACTACTACTGTTGCTATTTTCTACTACATTAACTACTACTGTTACCATTACTACAAACACCAGCTACAGCAACACCAATACAACAATAGCAGCAACTACTAACATTATTATTACTGCCACTCTACAGAGTCTAATTTCAAGACTCAAGAGTTGTCAAGTTTCTTTGAGAAAATTATGTGATATCAGCGTCGCCAATTTTAATAACAAGTCGTAAAACTGATGAAGAAAAGTAAAATAGTTTCCCGGTTTCTCTTTTCCTGAGATTAAACTTAATATAATAATAGAAGTAGCATATTATTATGATAATAACAATGGGTAATAATAAAAATAGTAGTGAATGTGTGTGTGTGTGTGTGTGTGTGTGTGTGTGTGTGTGTGTGTGTGTGTGTGTGTGTGTGTGTGTGTGTGTGTGTGTGTGTAATATAAATGTGAGAAAGCAAAAAAAAAAACAAAAGCGGTAGAGTTTATTTGATGGTCTGCAGATAATCATCAATATTATTCATGTAGGGCTCAAATCGCCAGTTTTCTGTGGTTATCAGAAGTAGGCTTATCATCCTTAACAACATGATGCTGTCCCACTTTCAACTAAAACTGTTCGAGGCCTGATCTCAACGAGAGACGGATCTCAGTTTTATATCTTTCTTCATACTTCCTGGTGCTTGGATAAACATCTTCAGTGCTACATTCACTGGATGGTTGTTGTTTCCTTTTCCCACATCCTTCTCTTGTCACTTCATTCTCCTTTCGTGTGTGAATCTGGCATAACACTTTCGATGATACATAGTAGTACATCAGATGTGCAAACACTACAGGATACATTACTGCATGGAGAGGGAAAGGGGGTGGGGGGCATGTTCAGGGTATCTGCTGCCTTTCTGGGGGTACTCTGATGTGAATTTCTTTCTCAAGGCCAAGGTAGAACACTCTTTGATTGTTTTCACATATAGTACTCTAGATTTTCAATGAAATTCGACATAAAGCAGTATTTTCTTCAGGATAGACATAATTGCAACATTTTATGGAGGCTGACATGTTATAACAAAAGAGACCTTGAAACAATGTGGTTAGTTAGGGTACTTAAAGACATTGTCAACGGATGAAATTAGAACTGTAAACAAACACTGGAAAATGAGTTGATTTTAAACATCAGTGTGAGTAATACAGTGCAAGTTATTTTGTTTTTTTATTATTTTTATTTACATATTTATCTATTATTATTATTTATTTATTTATTTATTTGGTGTCATATGAAATGTTTCTTAGGGAGATAATATATATGGAAATTGATTCACTAATTGGTTTAAAGGAACATCTGCTTTCTGAGCCATTGCCTGCAGTCTAAAAGAAATTATCCATTCTAGTCGAGTAAAGTGTTGATGGTTTGGGTGCATAACCGACCGGCCAGCTGTTGTTGGCTGGCCTAAGGGACGAACGTGTTTTGTGTAAATTTTAGGACATTTAGCCGGTTATTGGTCCGTTTTACAAATTATCCTGATGTTGTACCTACGCTCAAGGTCATCTTACATTTATAAATTCTGCATTGTGTATATTCTAGCGATGAATAAAGGTTTTATTATGGTGTATTGCAATGTTTATGTGGTACAATACACCCTAGACCCACTCAGGTATTGGTGGTGATTTTCTTCTCTGAGTAATTATCATTAAATACTCAACTTTGCATCCAAATTTAATTCAACCATCTTAATTGTTGTTTTTTTGCAATAAGATTTATGATTATATTTTTTCTTTATATAATTTAAGTCAGCCACAGGGTTACAATAACACGCACACACATTGAGAGAGAGAGAGAAAGAGAGAGAGAGAGAGAGAGAGAGAGAGAGAGAGAGAGAGAAGAGAGAGAGACAGAGAGCAGAGAGAAGACAGAGAGACAGAGAGACAGAGAGACCGAGACGAGACGAGACCGAGACCGAGACCGGAGACCGAGGAGAGACCCGAGACGCGAGACCGAGACCGAGAGAGACGAGGACGAGACCGAGACAGAGACAGAGACAGAGACAGAAAGAGACAGATACAAAGAGACGACGAAAAGAGAAAATGAGCACGACTAAGAAGCAGCCCAAGAAAGCAGCACCGATTCACGGCTGAAGATAATCCCACCTCCCCCCGTACCCATCCGGTCTTCCATCTCGAACCTCTTTGGAACGAAGAGAGAAAGAGAGGGAGGGAGATAGAGAGAGAAGAGGGGAGGGAGAATAGATGGAGAGAGGGGAGGGAGATAGAAATAGAGAGAGAGAAGAGGGAGGGAGATAGAGAGAAAGAGATGGGGGAGGAGAGAGGAGGGAGGGAGATAGAGAGAGAGAAGGATAGAGAGAGAGAAGAGGGAGGGAGATAAGAGAAGAGAGAGGAGGGAGGGAGGGAGGGGGAGGAGATAGAGAGAGGAGGGAGGGAGATAGAAATAGAGAGAGAGAAGGAGGGAGGGAGATAGAGAGAGAGAAGGAGGGAGGGAGATAGAGAGAGAGAGAGAGAAGAGGAGGGGAGAAATAGAGAGAGAGGGAGAATAGAAATAGAGAAGAGAAGAGGAGGGAGATAGAAACAGGAGAGAGAGGAGGAAGGGAGATGAGAGAGAAGGAAGGAGGGAGGGAGATAGAGAGAAGAGAGGGAGGGAGATAGAGAGAAGAGAGAGGGGGGGGGGATTGATAGATAGAGAGGGGAGAGTGTGTAAGAGAGAGAGAGTGAGAGATGAAGAGATAGAGGAAGGGAGGGAGGGAGAAAGAGGGCAAGAGAGAAGAGGAAAGGGAAGGAGAAAGAGGGAAAGTGAGGGTGAGAGAAGAGATGGAGAGGGAGGGAAGGAGAGATAGAGAGAGAGGGAGATAGATAGGGAGGGAGATAGATGGGAGGGAGATACAAAGAGTGAGAGGGAGGGAGAGGAGATACAGAGAGAGGGAGAGGTAGGGAGAGAGAGAGAAAATAAGAGGTAGATAGATAGAGAGATAGGTAGATAGACAGAGACAGATAGCTTGATACACAAATAATATATGAAGAGATAAAGGCAGAGAGCTATATATATAATATATATATATATATATAATTATATATATATATAAATAAAGAGAGAGAGAGAGAGAGAGAGAGAGAGAGAGAGAGAGAGAGAGAGAGAGAGAGGAGAGAGAGAAAAGACAAACAGACAAAAACAAACTGAGAAAAACAGACAGACATTGTACGGACAGAGATAGAGAGAGAGAATAGGGAATAATTCGATTATGGAGACCACGCAAAAAACGAGAAAGGATAGACAAGAGAAGGCGAAAGACCCTAAAGCACCAAAAAAGGAATTGAAGGAAGAAGGCGAAGGTCAGGAAACATTTAGAATCAATAGGTCAAGTACTCCCGCCTGATTAATGACTTGATGCAAATGGACTTTCCAGACGGGAGAAAGTAATGATTGATGGGGTTGCGCGAGCTGGAGGAGAGAACATCATTCCTAGGCTGGTGCTGCACCGGGTTGAAACGGCGTTATCAGACGTGTCAGATAGATAACGTAAAGCGGGTCACTTTAGATGGGGGAATAACTGTTACGATCCTGTTGTTATTTTGTGTCTCTGGTACTGAGGACAATGAGTCCACTTTAGTTGGGGGAATAACTGTTACGATCCCTGTTGTTATTCTGTGTCTCTGGTACGGAGAATATGAGTCAGTTCAGATGGGGGAATAACTGTGAACTTTGGTGTTGTTATTTTGTGTCGTCTCTGGTACAAGAGCACGAGTCAGTTTAGATGGGGGAATAACTGTAAACTTTGGTGTTGTTATTTTGTGTCTCTGGTACAAGAACATGAGTCAGTTTAGATGGGGGAATAACTGTGAACTTTGGTGTTGTTATTTTGTGTCTCTGGTTCTATGAACATGGAGTCAGTTTAGATGGGGGAATAACTGTGAACTTTGGTGTTTATTTGTTCTCTGGTACTGAACATGAGTCAGTTTAGATGGGGGAATAACTGTGAACTTTGGTGTTGTTATTTTTTGTCTCTGGTACTAGAACATGAGTCAGTTTAGATGGGGGAATAACTGTGAACTTTGGTGTTGTTATTTTGTGTCTCTGGTACAAGAACATGATCAGTTAGATGGGGGAATAACTGTGAACTTTGGTGTTGTTATTTTGTGTCTCTGGTACAAAGAACATGAGCAGTTTAGATGGGGGAATAACTGTAAACTTTGGTGTTGTTATTTGTGTCTCTGGTACTAGAACATGAGTCAGTTTAGGTGGGAATAACTGTAAACTTTGGTGTTGTTATTTTTGTCTCTGGTATGAACATGAGTCAGTTTAGATGGGGGAATAACTGTGAACTTTGGTGTTGTTATTCTGTGTCTCTGGTACTAGAACATGAGTCAGTTTAGATGGGGGAATAACTGTGAACTTTGTGTTGTTATTTGTGTCTCTGGTACTAGAACATGAGTCAGTTTAGATGGGGGAATAACTGTGAACTTTGGTGTTGTTATTTTGTGTCTCTGGTACTAGAACATGAGTCAGTTTAGATGGGGGAATAACTGTAAACTTTGGTGTTGTTATTTTGTGTCTCTGGTACTAGAACATGTCAGTTTAGATGGGGGAATAACTCTAATATTGCTGTTGTTACTTTGTCTTTGGTCCTGGATTGACTGAATATACGATTTCGTGATTTTATTCGCGTAGAAGTCAATTTAAATTATCTCAAACGCGTAGAAGGTTGTTATCATAATTTCTATTGATGTTTATGTATCATTGCGTTCGTATACATCGCCCCCAAACACACGCAATTGTTGCAAATAAAGAAGAGTTCGCGTGACTGCTACAATAGGGCTACATCGAACAGGAAAACGGAGAATCGCAGCATAAAAAAATACCGTATTCTTTCCATATAAAACTGTTTTGGTAGGTAGTGGGTTTCGTCAACACACTCGCTGGCGGAGAGGAGGCAACGATGTTCAGTTCCAATTCCGTGCGAGAGAGTGTTCATTGTGTTCATTATAGCTGCATGTTAAGATAACACCGGTGTTTGTTATCGAAGAATTTAGATTTGTCGATCTGTCGCCGCTGCCTCCTTTGCTGATCAGTCCAAACCATAGGACATACACCAAGAAACCAAATATCCTCTAAAATAAATAGATAAATAAATAAATAAGTAAAATAAAAATGATATATTAATAATCAATAACAATGATATAAAATAAACAAGCGAATAACAGAAGAGATATAGACAAAGAGAAGGGAATATAGACAAAGAGAGAGAAGAGAGATGGAAGGAAAAAAGGTTGATAATAAAACAAGAAGACAACCCCATGGTAAGTTTGTTTCCGAATTAATAACATGGAAACCAACTCGGAAGAAAAATAAATTATCTATGTAATTATCTCTGCAAAGAAAGAGTAAATGCTTCTACTTATCGTAATGATGACGGTGATGATGGCAATAATGGAAATGGTGATAATGCTGACGATGATAAAAGTAATGAAAATAATGATGATAGTGCCTACTGAAATGAAAATGTGATAAATATGATGGACAATGAAAATGGAATTATGATGATAATGATATAAAGATGAAATTGAAATAATGATGATAATAAAAAAAAATGAAAAAAGATAATGATCTCATAATAACACGAGGAGAGAGAGAGAGAGAGAAGAAAGAGAGAAAGAAACAGACAGAGGAGAGAGAGAAGAGGGAGAGAGAGAGAGAGAGAGGAGAGAGAAAGAGGAGAGACAGAGAGAAGGAGAGAAGAAGAAAGAAACAAACAGACAGACAGACAGACAGAGACAGACAGAGAGAAAGAAAGAGACACAGAGACACACAAGAGAGAGGGAGAGACAGAGAGGAGAGAAGAAGAAAAAACAAAAGACAGAAAGAGAAAGAGAGAAAGAAAGAGAAGACAGATAGACAGAGAAAGAAAGAGATAGAGAGAGAGAGAGAGAAAAGAAACAGACAGATAGACAGAGAAAGGAAGAGAGAGAGAGATAGAGAGAAGAGCAGACAGAGAAGAGAGAGAAAAGAGAGAGATTATATTCGAATTGTAATACGTCAGTTTGAATGTCCAGGTGAAGAGTATCCAGTTCCTCTCTTGGGAAATTTCCCTTCGTTTCTCCTTCCCTTGCTCTCTTATATCATTTTTGTATTACGTTTACGTTTTTTATATGTTTCTTTCGTTTTTTCTTTTTTTTCTGTTTCTTGTTTTCCCTTTTTTATCTATTTTGTTAGTGTAATAGTAGGTTTGTCTGGGTGTGCCTATGTTTCTCTCTCTCTCTCTTTTCTCTCTATCTCTCTCTCTCTGTCTCCTTCTCTCTCTCTCTGTCTGTCTGTCTCTCTCTCTGTCTTTTGTCTGTCTCTGTCTCTTCTCTCTTTCTCTGTCTGTCTGTATGTCTGTCTGTCTGTCTGTCTGTCTGTCTGTCTCTTCTGTCTCTCTCTCTCTCTCTGTCTCTCTGTCTGTCTGTCCTCTCTCTCTCTCTCTGTCTGTCTGCTCTCTCTCTCTCTCCTTGTTAGTCTTCCTAATTAAACAACACGATTTTCGATGAGGTTGTAGCTTCAGATTTTTAATCTATTCCGGCCAAACATGTCTTTTTCATGACTTTTTTAATACGGCTTTCATAATTCAGAGGCTAATGATGTCTCCAATTTTTGTTTACATGTGGTTTATAAATATACAGTTACCTGCCCCAAGTATTTTTATTTCCTTGAAATTATTATATATTTATGTATAAAGAACTGACCTAGCTAGGGAAAATAAGATTAACTTTAATGATAGAAATTTGCTAGTCTGACAGTCTATCTGTATACTTATCTCACTATCTATTTATCAACCGCCCTATCTATCTACCTATCTATCTAAACCGCCCATATTACTTACCAGTCTATCTATCTCGCTATCTATCAATTTATTTATCGACCTATATATTTACCTATCGAGTTTTCTGTCTTCCAGTCTCTCTGTATATCCGTACAGTGTTAACTATTCATTATTTAAAAAAAAATAAAAAATAAATAAATAAATAAACAGATATCAGATTATCGGAAAATATCTTTATTCCTCCGCATTTGTGTAGCGTTTATGAGTAATTCAGTCAAATCCTTATGATACAATTTGTGTTAACAAATTACAACACACGTATTATCCAACTGGCTATGATTTTGGTGTATTATCTGTAGTAGTAGGATTAGTAAAAGTAGTGGTATTAGGATGGTTATTATTAATGCTATTATCATTAGTATTAATGTTATTATCACACACACATATATGTGTCTATATATATATATATATATATATATATATATATATATATATATATATATATATATATATATATATATATGTATATATATCCATTAATATATATACATATATATATATATATATATATATATATATATATATATATATATATATATATATATATATATATATACCATAATACACAACACACACACCACACACAACACACACACACACACACACACACACACATATATATATAATATATATATATATATATATATATTATATATATATATATATACATATAATGCACATACGTGTATTTACACGACATACATATATATTATACATACATAGAAATTAGTGTATATATATATATATATATATATATATATATATATATATATATATATATATATATATATATATATATATATATATATACAAGCACAAACATGTATGTGATTGCAAGCATGCACACACACATATACACATATATATAAGCAATTACATTTAAGGCTCCTGTTAGCTGCCCTCCTGCACCAAGTTCCTGCTTGAGCTGATACAGGTGTCTGCTCTACTTTCACTTCTGGCACTTCGGCGTTGGAGCTAAACGCCGAGCCTCGAAAGGAGCCGCCACATAAAAGGACACATCTCGTCAAATGGAAAGGGAGACAGAGACGTTAAATAGAGATATATAGACGATATACAGACCAAAACACCCGGGGATCTCCCAATCACTTCTGTTCACAATACACGCAAATAAACACATACACACACATATTTATATAGAAATATATACATACATACATAGATTTCGAAAAAAATGAATTAAGAAATGAGTATTTGTAACAAAGATCCAGTCTAAAATCACAAAACATTAAAATTGGAAAATTATATATGAAATTTAAAAACAGTTATATGTTCAAAATCATAGATGAAGTGAATCGGAAACACAATTATCAGAATAACTTCAACTAGGCACCTACAGATAACAATACTATCATCATACAAACTATGGCAACAACAATAACATAAAAGTATAGATAACAATGATGATAACTGACGGTATT
>NW_020869555.1:20000-30000 GCF_003789085.1 Penaeus vannamei | reverse complement strand
ATATCGATATATTAATGTTATTGTATATATTGTGTATGAGCTGTATATTAGCCTATATGTACCTAAATAATTTATACTTCATATATTTACAAAAATATATATAATATTTGTGTGTGTGTATCTGTGGATTGTGTTGGTGTGTGAAATCCGTAGGAGCTGCTATCCATGTTGCTTGTGTGTATGTTATGTCGATTCGTGTCTGTGTGTGTGTGTTGTTGTGTGTGTTATACGCTCTTGGTTAGTTGTGTGTTGTGTGTATGCATGTGTCTGTGTGTGTATTACATACATATATATATAATATATATATATATATATATAATATATATATATACTATAATTATATACATGAACACACACACACACATATAGACATATATAACATCGCACACACAAACACAGTATCCTGGCTCCCGATATCTGTCTCGAAGGTGAACAGCCAACAGGCGCTCAACCAACACATGTAGTTCTGTTTACACTCGGCTGTCGTCCCATCAACAAACTCTGGAGATTCGTCGACGAGCGATTCCCACTATCCGTCCATATTCTGAGACTTGTGTGACATTTGCCTGCTGAGCGATTTCCTTGAGAATGAATCTGAAGGGGGTTTCATTGCGCTGTTAAGGGTTATTTGAAGGGGTAATGGGTGTAGTTAAAATTCCGTAGCGTTTGGTAGGTTTCTGTCTGATAAGGACTTTTGTTGGAGTGTTTTATGGTGTGTCTTCGTTTCAGAGGAAAACTATTTCTATAATAGTATATCAATAAATAGATATATTTTACGCCTACACAGCTGATGTGCTGTATAGAATTCTCATTCCCCTTTCACGCGGATAAACATTTAGAAAATCATACCCTGTTCTCTGCATAACGTTCAGAATTGGTGGAATATGTGATTCCGTTCTGAAAGCTGTGATTCATTTTTGCAAGCTTGTATTCCGATATGTATTTTACCTAACCATTGCATTGTCTTTCTATTTCAGTGCCCTTGTTAGCCAGCCATGACTTGCAACCATATAACAGTTTCGACGCTGCAGAGATATCAGATGTATTTTACTGAAACGGAAAGAGAAGCTGTTGTAACTACTTCTTTATCAATTTAATTGAAAATCTATTATGACAAAGCCTTCTTCTTAATTACAGATTTCAACAGAATCACATTAAATGTCTTCCTTTGTTCTCGTTTTAATACCATTCCACAATTTTTGCGAAACTCTCCAATGCTCCTTTTTTTCCCCACTGCTACACCGTGTGCTGCCTTCATAAAATAAACCGTCCATCAACAATAACGCCTACGACTTTCCCTGAAACCCATTTATTACTATTACACGTTTTTATCCTTTTAAATATGTGATCAAAGGATAAGGTCAACAAAAAAATCGGCAGGTCAAAGCCGCCCCCAGGCTGACCAGTAGATAAATCAGTTAGGGCAGATTTTAGTACACTTTTTATGCAAACAGAGGTCAGTCTTATCACTCAGGTCTCTAGTTTGTCACATCCTTAATTCTTAGCGTGTCCTTTTAGCCTCCTGCTTGACACCTTGTCATATGCTTTTGCTTGTTTATGTAAAGAATATACATTTTGTTTTCCTTTCGAAATAATAACCACAATAGATATAATTGAAGTGATGTGTTAAAGAAAACCTCTTTGTTATCTTTTTTCATTCATCTTTACCAATATATCGGCATTTGTCTCTCTTCTGATATACTTGTTTTATTCAATAGCGACACGCCATGGAAAGTCAGAAAATAATGTTCATTATACTGCTTCTATATTTAGCAAATATTAATGGTTATTTGATTCGAATTGAGTTAGCAGATTACTCAACCACCACAACACAGGGTAAAGTGAACACGAGAACATAACATTCATTCCGTGGACATGTTCTTGACAAGCAAACGAACCATGTTAACATTATCTGCATCTGATAAAATATTATTAGAAACGTTTGTTTGAGTAAAAAGAAAAAGATAAATAAATAAATAAAATAAAATAAAGTAAAGAATTAAACCCAATTTTCTCTGTTTCATAGATAAGTTTGACATATATAAGAATGTCTCAGGAATGCAGATATTACATAAGTATATACTTGTAATTTTTATTTACACAGAATCGAGTGGTTAGAGTTAAAAGTTATGAATAGAACGCGATGAGAAAGTGAAGAGAATTGAATAGATAGAACAACCTTCTCGAAAACGTTGCATGTACCACAAACATCATCAGATTTCTGTATGTTTGACAAATACGTGTCTCAGCAATGCAAAGACTGAAGAAAAAGATACATTTAATTTTCACTTAAACAGGGACACTTACTCAGAGGTATAAGTTATGACCAGAACGTTGCGAAAAGTAAAAAAAAAAAAAAAAAAAAAAAAAAAAAAAAAAAAATAAAAATAAAATAAATAAAATAAATAAATAAAAATAAAAATAAATAAATAAACAGAACCACAAATATACGTTCATACGGAAATTCACACTAAACTAAATACAGTTTAGTTCCATCTACACTATCTAAACAACTAACTGGAAAAGAGACACATATGCGTCCTTTGGTAATTACAAGGCCACTGAATGAATTTTTGAAAAGTATTCAACGGCTGAAACAAGTTGATGCTCTATTGTGAAGCTAATACTGATGACATACAAACCAACTTACGTAAATATTATAGCAATTACATCTATTTCGGTGAAGGCTCTAATTACAATGTTCATTATAAACATAATTGCATTTATTTCGGTGAATATAATTACAATTATGGTTATAAATATTATAGAAATTATGTCTATTATAGTGAAGACTTTCATAATAATCATTATCAACATTATAGTAGTTACTTTTATTTCAGTTAAGAGTTTCACGATTATAATCATAGACATTATAGCAATTACACTTTAGTGAAAACTTTAATCATAATTAATCCCATTTATAATCATATACATCATAGCAATTACATTTATTTTAGTGATTTTACAATTATCATTATCATTATCATAGCAGTTACATTTGTTTCAGTAAAAAAAAATATTACAGTTATCATTATAAGCATCATAGTAATTACATTTATTTCACTTGAATTGCAATCATCATTACAAACATCAAAACAATTACATTTAGACTTTAATTACAGCCATTATAAGCATCACAGCAATTACATCCATACAAGTGAACATAACAACCTTAATAACCATCACAAAACTCAAACACCTAGAAACGATAAAAGTTAACTACCTACTCGAACAATGTAACAATGTCGCCAGTCTCAGACTCGGGCAGTTAATAAATTACAACGCCAGTGTTTCCCTGACCTCCGCGACCTCTGATGTAAATCCTTGCCTCTCCTGAAATCTGCAATTATCAGCAAGTTCACCTCATCCTCGGATTTTCCTGCTTTCCGGTCAGCTGGCAGGTGTGCAATCATGAATAGTCATTAGGTAGCTGTTAAGTGTAGCTCATGCATCACCGGAGGCTGTTATCATGTATTGTGAGTTGATGTTGCTTTGTCATTGTTGAGATTATTATTATCTTCATTATTATTATTGGTGGTTTTTTGTAGTATTTTTTCTCTTCTCTTTGGTTATATTATCCTTATTATTGACCAAACACGTGTGTGTGTGTGTGTGTGTGTGTGTGTGTGTGTGTGTGTGTGTGTGTGTGTGTGTGTGTGTGTGTGTGTGTGTGTGTGTGTGTGTGTGTGTGTGTGTGTGTGTGTGCAATTTATCTATTTATTTATACACAATATCCTATGTATATAATATATATAATATTATATATATATATATATATATATATATATATATATATATATATATATTATATATATATATATATATATAATATATATAATAATATATATATAAATATATATTTAATATATATAATATCTATCTATCTATCTATCTATCTATATATACATATATACATACATATATATATATATATATATATATATATATATATATAATATTATATATATATATGTGTGTGTGTGTGTGTGTGTGTGTGTGATATATATATATATATATTAATATATATATATTATATATATATATATATATATATATATATATATATATACATTTTGTCAGTACAAACAGTATACTGATAGACAGTAATATCAGACGAGAAATGTTTTGATTTTTACGAGAAAGGAAGCGCTCAGAATGATGATGGTGTTTTCAAAGCAAAACGTCCGCATTGTAACTGACAGCCTTATACATACTGCACTGGCATGACCTTGCGATGTAAGGAATCCACAGAATAGAAACGTCAAAGTTTGTAAAGGCAGAATTTCTCGCGTCAAGTTCAACTGCCGCTTAACCCGTCTTCATTTTTCATATCCATTGCATTGCTTCTCTCTCTCTTCTCTCCTCTCTCTCTCTCTCTCTCTCTCTCTCTCTCTCTCTCTCTCTCGGCTTTTTCCGGCTCCGAAGGCTTTGTTCCCCGTTCTACCTTTTTCTCGTTTTCGTGTTTTCTCCTTTTCTACTTTTCCCGTTTCGCTTTCTGTGGTTATCCGGTTCGATGCGTTTGTCGAAGGAGATTTCTTTTATTATGTTTTTTTTATGAGTAATAAATAATTGAAAATTTACTTGTCGGTTTGTCTGTATCCATCTCTCTTTTTCGGGTTTACTTTTTTAAAAATTTAAATTTACTTAAATGTATCTGTTTATATCGACAAAACATATACTTTCGTGGTATGTGTGTGCGAATAATTTCATGTGAATATATATAAATTTATTATTGTCTATCTGTTTATCCCATTATCTATACATTTATTGTATACATACATACACCCCCAACACACACATATTATATGTTTTGTCAGTTTGTATGTATATATATATATATATATATATATATATATATATATATATATATTATATATATACATTATATATATACATACATATATAATATATATATATATATATATATATATATATATATATATATATATATATATATATATATATATATATATATATATATATATATATATATATATATATATATATATTTTATATATATATATATATAATTTATATATATATATATATGTATGTATGTATGTATATATATCATATATCACGCCATGTTATATTATTTCTATACATCTATACTTACATCATCGTCTGTCTGTCTGTCTCTCTCTCTCTCTCTCTGTTTGTCTGTCTCTCTCCCTCTTCCTCTTTCTTTCTTTCCCTCTCTCTTGACCACTCTCAGAATCCCTCCCCATAAGCAGACACAAGTCCACCATCAGTGCATACAACTCCAACTCCCTAAATCTTATTTCCATTACATTATGAAGACACGAACTCCTAACTTCTACCAACATTCACACCCGTTTTCATGCTTCTATGTTCCGAGTCACACCTATAAATATACACGTTAAACAAGCACAGACTTTTAACATTATCTTCCTCGATGGTACCCTATCATACTGTAGGGCTCAGCTGCTTGCTTACCTCTGAAATTAAGCTTAATCTGGGATAGGGTGATTCCATCAGCGGTAGGGGGCTTGCAGCTCTCCCGTGGCGCCAGGGAACAGCTGTTTCGAAGAGGGATCTAGTTAAAACAAGCACTACATCAGTTTTGCTTGGGGGACTTCGGGGCTCTGGAGCAAAGAGGTTCCGAATAGAGTCAGAGGATATGGGGATCTATATAAAAAAAAAGACTATCATTTCGGTGATGTGCTGTACTTGTGTGTTGGGAATGTAGTGTATGTGAGGCAGCCGCATGGGGAGAGATAAGTCATACGAGAGACAGGGCGACAGGTGGACAAAGAAGGGAATAGATAGGGGCATAACAAGCACAAGAGGATAAGGGTAAGACCAATAACTAGAGGGGGCGGTGAGATGAGGAAATACGAAGGGAGGGAATTGGAAACAGATGGCGTGGGACTGGGATGACTGGGATAATGATGCTGAGGATGTGAAACCACACAGACACACACACACACACACACACACACACACACACACACACACACACATACACACACACATACACAACAAACACACAATACATACACACAAACAAAATATCCACCTACCCACAAACACAACAAAACACACACACACAAACACGCACACACACAACAAAAACACGCCCCACACCACACATTTCCCAACCAAACAACAAAAGAAAAAAAAAAAAAAATAAAAAATACAAAATACTGAATAAAAGTATACAAAACCGCTCAAATCTCAGCCACTGTTGCCCGATATTTCTTGTCTTTTTTTTTGCCAATTCTTCCCCCTTTTAATTGGCTGAGGCTCCGGGCCACTTAAGGGATGAGGCGGACGATGTCGAGGTCAAAAATGGAGGAGCTTCTCGTGTCACGACGCCAAAGGCAACGGCTCAGTCCCTGGTTTTCGTTCGACCAACACCCTGTCTCCCTGCTGTATACCTTGTCGCTGCTAGTACAAGGTGCAAGGGTAGACTGGCGGAGAGTTCATCAGTTGGATTAGGCTCTCTTTGTTTGGTGTGGGTGTTTTTTTGTTTGTTTGTTTTTGTTGTTTGGTTTTGTTGTTTCTCTCTAATTTCCGTGTTGTTCATTTTTGTTTTTTTTATTATTTACTTGTTTGTTTATTCATGTGTTTATTAATTTAGTCTCTTTGTTTTTGTCTTTTTTTTTTTTTCTTCTTCTATTTCGTGTCTGTTTCACTTGTTTTGTTTGTTTATTTACTTGTTTGTTTATTCATGTGTTTCTTGATTTAGTGTTTTTTTTTTTTTCTTTTTCTTCTCTCTATTTCTGTGTCTGTTCACTTACTTGCTCAATTTGTTTGTTATATTACTTATTTGTTTATTCATGACAGTTTATCAGTTGGTTTAGTCTCTCTTTATTTTGTTTTTGTTTTTTTTTCTTTTTGTTCTTCTCTCTATTTCCGTGTCTGTTCACTTACTTGCTCGATTGTTTGTTTATTTAATTACTTACTTGTTTATTCATGTACTTGCCTACTTGTTTATTGATTTGTCGAATTACTTGCCTATATGTATTTATGTATGCATCTATCTATATACATTGTTATTCAATAAATTCTCTAATCATTTGGTTATTTATAGTGTTAATGATTTACAGACGTGTTACTGAATCGTGTTTTGAATTTTAACTCTTTATTCAGAAATATAAAAAACTAGTAACTGTCCATTATATTTTTTTCAATGTTGATCGTATATTTATGTTTTAGCTTTAACCAAAATTGCGATTTTTTGATCGTATAAAAAAAGATAGATATTGACACGTCTTATTTCTGTGAAAAATTAAAATGGGGGAAAAATATCTGAAAAATGCTGAAATGAACATGCACTGATTTTTTTTTTTTTTTTTTGTCGGTCAAAATTTACAACTTGAATAAGTGCGTATGAGAAAGGAAAATAACGCGCCATTGAATACTTGCATTTTGTTTTTAATTATGTTTTATCTTATATATTTTTCTTCAGTCGTCTCATATTTTGTTACCTTTTTCAGTGGAAATGCATCTATGTTCGATCCTTTGCCGTAACGGACTAGAATATTAATATTGTACATTTATTAGTGTACTGTATGAGTAATTCCTATTCATCATATGTATTTTATTCATTCAGTCATCTTTTTATAAATTCCAACTACACTCATTTTATTCAGAAAAAAAGTGTTTGGGACTTAATTATACCCCTTTATAAGATCTATTTAGCAATCCAAGATTTGCCTGATAACCCAAGAAAGAGAAATCAAACATTTAAGGGGAAAGAACGCCAAAGAACAAAAAGAACAAAAGTGGAACAAACATTCACCGACTTTCCTCACAGAATTCTTCTACGATTGCGCATGTCGTTGAAATTCACGAAAGGAATACTGTTTTTTTTTTTGCACATCACTGACAACCCAAGAAATCATAAGATTGGCCAATTGAATCGAGTCTTGCCTCATTGTTCTTTTAACCAAATTATAGAATCTGAGATCTTAACCACAGTTCTGAAACTCGGGAGCTGTATGTAGGTAAATATGTAAGTAATGTTCTGTAATGTGAGAAAATAATGCATTTCCGTGAGATTTAATATTTTGTTAATTTTCTCAAGAAATATGAATAAATAAATTAATACCCACACATACAGACAGACACAAACACACACACATATGTATATATATATTATATAATATATATATATATATATATATATATATATATATATATATATATATATATAATATATATATATATATATATATACATATATATATATATATATAATATATTATATATAATATATATATATATATATATATATATATATTATATATATATATATATATTATATTATATATATATATATATATTATATATATATTATATATATATATATATATATATATATTATATATATTTGTACACTACACACACACACACACACACACATACACGCACGCGTATGTATACGTTCCCGGTTCTTGTTGCGTCCACACGAGCAAAGAGAAATGCATAAAGGCCTTTCATTTCTCTCGAGTACCGTATAGGAATACTTAATCGAAATACTTAAATACTTAAAGAAATTTATATAGAAATTATAGAAATACTTAAATTATAGAAATACTAATTATATTATATAAATATATAATATTTAATATCTTAATATAGAAATTACTTATATAAATACTTAATTATAGAAATACTTAATATAATCTTAATATAGAAATATTTATATACTTAATATAGAAATATATTAAATTTAGAAATATAATTATACAAATAATACTTAAATACTTAAGAATACTTAAATTCTGAACATGAAAGGTCTTCCGAATGCCTCAGTAAGTACCAAATTGATGTCCAGAAGAAGCGAAATGTATTGCATTTTGAAGCAGGTATGATATGTCGCAGATAATTTCTATTTCTGTCCTTCCCTCTCCCTCTTCCCTATTATTCGTTTTTCTAGTTATTTTGATCCTGTAAAGGGACTAAATTGGTTCGTTGGAACTGATTACTTCGTTCTAAATCTGCTGCTTTTGGTATTATTTTGGGTGCTGGTATGGAGTTTTGGTAGTATGCTATTGTATTTTTTTCTGTACGTTTAGCTACGGACGGGAGGTCATAAAGTTCTTTGTCTCTGACTCGGTTTCTCTCTTCTCTCTCTCTCTATCTCTATCTCTATCTCTATATCTCTCTCTCTCTATCTCTATCTCTCTCTCTTTCTCTCTCATTTTCTCTCTCTCTCTGTCGCTCTCTCTTCTCTCTCTTCTCCTGTCTCTCTGTCTCTGCTTCTCTCCCTCCTCTCTCCTCTCTCTCATTCTCTCACAATACATAATCATAAGAATGACGAAGTAACGCATGTACGTTCATATAAATATTTCGGCACACGCAGTTGCTAATTCTCTTCATAATTCCATGGCCTCTCCCCTTCTTCCTTTCTTTTCTGCCAAAAGCCTAAGTTTCTGAGTAGATTGGCGAGTACTCCGCAACAGCTGTGTCCGAATGCGGATTAGAATTCGCACTGTCAATAGGACTCTTCTAAGACCTTAATAACTCCTGGATCTCGTGCTTGGCGTTACGAGTTGGTACATTTTCCCCTTCGCTCTGAGCCCTGTGGTTTTAGGATTAACTTCGCTTTGAAGTTCCATTTAATCAATCTCGAAATCCCTCTTCCCCCTTTCTCTTTCCAGTTCTCCCTCCTTCCTCTGCAGGTCCTCTTTCTCCTTGTGTTCTTCGTTCCTCTCTCTCCTCTTACTCGTTCTACCTACATCTCTCCCTTTCATCCTCTTCCTCCTTGTGTTCTTCGGTCCTGTCTCTTCTTACTCCATCTCCCTCCATCTCCCTCTCCCTCCTCTTCCTCCATGTGTTCTTCGGTCCTGTCTCCTCTTCCTCCATCTCCCTCCATTCCAAAATTCCTCCACGATTACGAGAAATCCCTACCTTCTTCAAGACAACTCAAACAAAACAATTCACAAAACATCCAGATTTCATTATTATTTCGGCTGTGTAGTTCCTAGTAGCCTCTATTTTGGGGATTAATTCGGACAAAGGATGTCAG
>NW_020869555.1:10000-12500 GCF_003789085.1 Penaeus vannamei | reverse complement strand
TTCCCAATCACTTATCCATCTATCCATCCCTTTCATCCATCATTTCTTATCCATCTATCATCCTTTCATTATCCTATTCCCAATCTTATCCATCTATCCATCCTTTCGCCCATCATTTCTTATCCATCTATCTATCTTTATCCATCATTTCTTATCCATCTATCCATCCCTTTCATCCATTATTGCTATTCCCAATCACTTATCCATCTATCCATCCCTTTCATCCATCATTTCTTATCCATCTATCCATCCCTTTCATCCATCATTTCTTATCCATCTATCCATCCCTTTCACCCATTATTCCTATTCTCAATCACTTATCCATCTATCCGCCCCTTTCATCCATCATTTCTTATCCATCTATCCATCCCTTTCGCCCATTATTCCTATTCCCAATCACTTATCCATCTATCTATCCATTATTTCTATTCTCAATCACTTATCCATCTATCCACCATTATTTCTTTTCTCAATCACTTTTCATCTATCCATCCATCTTTTCTCATTACTTATCCATCTATCCACCATTTTATCCATCTATCCATCCCTCTCGCCCATTATTCCTATTCCCAATCACTTATCCATCTATCCATCTACCCATCCCCTTCGCCCATTATTCCCATTCCCAGTCACTTATCCATCTACCCATCCCTCTCGCCATTATCTATTCCATCACTTATCCATCATCCATCTATCCATCCCTCTTCGCCCATTCATCAGCCGAATCGGCCATATCGCGTCTCGGCGAATCTTGGCCAACGACCGGCGTTGAGTCGTCTCTTCCAGATTTCAGAAAACCTCGCCTCTTGAAGCTCCCCGAGTTGCCCGCTGCCTATATGTCACCATTAAACCGTCGGGATATTGCAGACATCTGTCTCGTGTTGCCAGCGAAGAGCACTGTGAAATAGGTTTATCTTGCAACCCGGTACGGAGTCATGAATTTGCTGTGGGGGGGGGGAGGGGGGGAGGGGTTGTCTTTCGCGTGTCTGTGCGTGTGTGTGTGTGTGTGTGTGTCGTGGAGATTTTTTTTTGTTTTGGTTTGGTTTTTTGGTTTGGGTTTTGTTTTGGTTTGTTTGTGTTGTATGGGTAAAGAGGTCGGTGGTTTGTTTTTTTGGTTTTTGTTTTTTTGTTTGTTTGGTTCTGTTGTTTGGTTTTGTTGTATGGGTAAAGAGGTCGGTGGTTTGTTTTTTGGTTTTTGTTTTTTGTTTGTTTTTTTGTTTGTTTGTGTTGTATGGGTAAAGAGGTCGGTGGTTTTGCTTTTTTTGTTTTTTTTGTTTTTTTGTTTGTTTGGTTTGTTTGTTTGTGTTGTATGGGTAAAGAGGTCGGTGGTTTGTTTTTTTTTGGTTTTTTGTTTTGTTGTTGTTTGGTTTTGTTGTTTGTGTTGTATGGGTAAAGAGGTCGGTGGTTTTGTTTTTTGTTTTTTGTTTGGTTTGTTTGTTTTGTTGTTTGTGTTGTATGGGTAAAGAGGTCGGTGTTTTTTTTTTTTTTTGTTTTTTTTGTTTGTTTGGTTTTGTTGTTTGTGTTGTATGGGTAAAGAGGTCGGTGGTTTTGCTTTTTGTTTTTTGTTTTTTGTTTGTTTGGTTTTGTTGTTTGTGTTGTATGGGTAAAGAGGTCGGTGGTTTGTTTTTTTTGGTTTTTTTTTTTGTTTGTTTGGTTTTGGTTTGTTTGTGTTGTATGGGTAAAGAGGTCGGTGGTTTGTTTTTTGGTTTTGTTTTTTGTTTGTTTGGTTTTGGTTTGTTTGTGTTGTATGGGTAAAGAGGTCGGTGGTTTTGTTCGGAAATGCGGATTAGATCGGGTGGTTTTTCCGTTGTCGGCGTGAGAAGGGAAATGGTGATGATGAAGGTGGATGGTAGTTGCAGTATTCACGTTAGTTAAGGTGATGGCAGTACTATAATGGAAAAAATAAGGAAATGTATATATATATGTATATATATATATATATATATATATATATATATATATATATATATATATATTATAATATATAAATATATATATATATAATATATATAATATATATATATATATATATATATACATATATATATATATATATATATATATATATATATATATATATATATATATATATATATATATATCTTCATTTATTTATATTCATATTTATATAGTGTAAAATTGAACCAACAGTCACTTTTACTTAACAACAGATATTGCCGGTATGTGGAATGTGGTTAATGTACATAGAATGTACAGATGGGTAGTGATGGGTGTCCTAATTTCTAATTAATATAATACCAAAACAAAAAAGATTAACTCTTCAACTTTTTCTTTTGTTGTTTTCATAAAAAATATCGTAAGGTCAATTGTCCTAAATTGTTGATTTCAAGTTCCCTAAAATCACTCGTAAAGATAAACAAAAATATCTTATTGTCATTCCCTGTGATTCCCCCTTTACAAATGTACTTAATTTTTGAAAATTGGACCAGGGGTTACAGAATTATAGGACCACGCCTCTTTTCGCGAAGAAATGCATGGA
>NW_020869555.1:2500-5000 GCF_003789085.1 Penaeus vannamei | reverse complement strand
TAATATCGTCGGGTCTTTTTAACGTCTCGTCTTTGGATTTTTTTTTTTTTTTTTTTTTTAGGGAGGATGAGTTTTTTTTTTCCCTTGCCCATTAAGGCATCTTTTTCTTTTTCTCAATATTCTTCTACTTTTCCTTCTCTTCCTCATCCTCCACATTCTTCCTATTCCTCTTCTTTCTGCTATATCTCCTTGTTTCCTTCCTCCTTCTCCCCCACCTCCTCTTTCCTGTTCCCCCCTCTTCTCTTTCTCCCCTCCTTCTTCTCCTCCTCCTCCTTTTCTTCTATTAATCTTCCTCATGTCTTCTTCCTCTTTCTGATAATCATCTTCATCATTTTATTCACCTTTGCTTTTTTATCTATTCTCTTTTCCTCCTGCTCATTGTTCCCCCTTAAATGTCTTCCCTTTTTTTCTTTCTCTTATTCTCCTTCTTTATTATCTTCGCCTCCTTCTCTCTTATCAAAAATCAGTAACGACTTTTGCATAGACCTTCAGTTCCCGGAATTTTATGAAGGGGAATAGAAGATATTTCTTTCTCCTGGGCGGTCTTCTTCGGCCGAGTCGGGGGGGGGGGGGGGGGGGGTAATGAGGGGAAGGGGGGAAGGAGCGAGAGGGAGAGGGGAGATAGATAGGGGAGAGGGGGAGAGGGAGAGGGGGAGGAGGGGAGGAGGGGAGAGGAGAGAGGGGATGTGGAGAAAGAGGAGGGAGAGGGGAGGGGGATTGACAGGGGAGGGAGGGAGGGGAGAGGGAGATGACAGGGGAGGGGGGAAAAAGGGAGAGATAGGGAGAGGGGGAGATAGACTGTGGAGAGGGGAAAGGGAAGGAGATAGCGAGGGAGCAAGGGAGAGAGAGGGGGAAGCAAGAGAGGGAGAGGAGAGGAAGAGAGAGGAAGCAAGGGATGGAGAGGGAGGAGACGAACTTGAGAAGGCGGGGGCAGGGGGGGGGGAGTGAGGAACTTGGGAGGGAAGGCAAGAGGGAAGGGAGAGGGTATAGGAGTCGCCGGGGAGAGAGAGGGAGAGAGGAGGCTTTAATTCGACCTAACGACCGCCAATCCTATTAAAGCATGAGCTCATATTAGCTAAAATACTTAACTTTTCCCTCTCCCTGCAGACGTGGGGAGCTAACTCGGTCAGTTCAGATTCACCCTACAGGGAGAGGCAAAAGATCGTCGCCGTCGTCTTTTAACGTACAAGAAATACGACCCCAGCTCTGCCTGAAGAAACTATCAGATTTGCATATTTTCTATACCCTCTTTTTGTTCTTTTTTTTCTTCTCTATTTTATTTTTCAAGGTTGTGGGGGGGGGGGAGAGGGGAAGATGGGGAGTGGGGTTGAGGGAATGAGGTAGGAGTGGTGTTGGGGAAGCGTTGGGGAGCGAGGTTGTGCATGGGGTGTTGTGTAGTGGGTGAATGGGGTTACAGGAGTAGGAGCAAGAAATGGGGAATGGGGTATGGAAGGAGGAGTCAGTTTGAAGGACGGAAATAGGAAATAGAACACAGGAATGGGAAATAGAGAGGTTGAAGGAGGGGGGATGAGATGGGGGAATGGGGTATAGAGGGGCGAATGGGATTGCAGAGGCGGGAGAAGGAAATGGTGAATGGAGCACGGAAGGATGAATCAGGATGAAGAATGAAAATGGGAAATAGGATAATAGAGAGAAGTTAAATGAGGTGGGGCTGAGTTGAGTGGAATGGGGGTAGAGAATGAGGTTGAGTGAGGTTGAAGACAGGAAATTGGGGAAGTTAGATAAGGCGAATAAATCTGGAGAGAGAGAGAAGAAGAGAAGAAGAAGAAGGAGAAACGAATCTTCGAGAGAGAGAAGTTGGGGAATAGAAACAAAGATAAAGAGAAAAGAGTTGTGGTTCAGGATCAAAAGATGGGAGTGAAAGGTTTATGAGATAGTGGGGGGTCGAGGTGTGAAGTGGGGACGTAGGAGGGGGAAATAGCGTGTGGGGGGAAGAAGGGGAAGGGGAAGAAGAGGAGGGATAATCTTGGAAGAAAGTCTAGTCGTAAGGGTCGAGTATTGACCGTAAAACTGGAAGCGTGAGGCACAGAGGCCGAGAGATGAAGTGTGAAAGTGCGCAGAACTTTTTTCTTTTTTCTTTTCTTCTTTTTGCACTTTCACTTCTTCCCCTTATTTTGCGGGGAAGGAAAGCAAGGTGAAGGGGAAGGGAAGGAGAAAGCAGTATCTTTTTTTCTTAGTTTTTTTTTTGTGAAGTGTATTTTTTTCCCTTTCACTTCTTCCCTTTTTTGCGTGGAAGGAAAAAAAGAAAAAAGAAAAAATAAGAAAAAGGGTGAAGGAGAAAACAGTACTTTTTTCCTATATTTTAAAGTAAATGAGATAATTTCTCTTTTCTTTTCTTTTCTCTTCTCCCTTTCACTTCTTCCTTTCCCCCCCTTTTTAAAACGAATAACGTAATCTTTCCCTTCTTTTTTTAAATAAGAAAAAGAAGAATACAAAGATAGGATTCTTCCCTACTACTCTTTCTCCTTTTTTCTTCTTA
>NW_020869554.1:94033-119020 GCF_003789085.1 Penaeus vannamei | reverse complement strand
GGCCTTATTGAAGTTACCCAAATAAACTTTTTTCCAAAGGCGGGTAACCGTGGCTCTCGGAAGATGATGAAGATTAAATGTTCCTATTTAGAATGATCCGTTAGTCACCATTAAGAAACATCATCCAGGCCGACTACAGGATGCAACATGAAAAAGACAAACCCCTCGTTGGCACTTAGTAAAAAGGAGGAAAGCAACTGCAGCACGGGAAGCGCCAGTCATCCTGCAACAACAATACAGTCCAAGCGGTCAGCGTATCCGGTTTGCAGAAATCCGTCTGCTACTGACGAGAGATGGCATCCTCCAGCCGTGGAGATTCTGTCCGCATCCGCGTCAGTGCGGAATGAAATTCTTCTCTAAAGACAATACCATAGATGTGAAAAAATAAAACTCGAGTTACTATCTACGCCATGTTTCTGAGTCCAATGATAGTAGGCAAGTTAGGCAATGATGGGTTATCCGGTCCCCTTGCCCTTACGCAATAGTTCTTTTATTAATCGGATATGAATTCGAAGGGTTATCAGTAAGACTTAAGTGGAGCTTGCCTTGTGAAATCTCTTATCACTCTCTCTCTCTTTTCTCTCTCTCTCCTCTCTCTCTCTCTCTCTCTCTCTTGTGTTTTGCGCTCAGTCTCAGTCTCTTTCTAAAAGAAGTATAAGAATCCTGCATATTTTTCCAACCCAAGCCACGCCGCTGACCCAAACCACCGGCCTCTGACGCTGGCATTTCCTATGGCTAAGGTGGAAGCCTGGTGTGAGCTGTGGCTTGGTCAAGTGAACACGTAGGTTGGGTCAGCGCAAGGTTTATGCAAGTCCTTATATAGACTTTGGTCAGCTGTGCGGTTTGGTTTGCTTTCTAGATTTTATAGGAATGGCTTACTATGCGCCCGTTGTTCTTTTTCTTCTTTTCTCCTTCCCTCCCCTCCCCTCTTGTTTCCTTCCCTCCTGTTCCTTGCTTTTTCATTTTATTCCTTTCCCTTTTCTTTCCCCCCCCCTTCTCTTTCTTCTCCTCTCCCTCCCCTTCCCTCCTCTTTCCATACCTTCCCTTCCTTTTCATTTTATTCCCTTCCCTTTCTTCTCCTCCCCCTTTCTTTCTTTCCCTCCCTTCCCTTCCATTTTCTGTTCCTCACTTCTCTTCTCTCCTATTCACTCTCTCCAGTTTTAATATGCTGGGTATAAACGCATCTGATTAAGTGCAAGCAAGACATCTATATTTTGATATCCTTGTATTCAATTTTACTATCGTTGTCCTATTTCTTTTCTTTAATGACTATAGAGAGCTTTTTATCAGCTGTAATGCCGAAGATTATTCATTTATCTTTGTATATACTTGTGACGTCACTACCCACTTCAGCCGAAAAGATCAGCGATACGTATCTTGTGTAATGATGACTTGTAAAACGCTGCGATATATGCCTAATGATAACTGTCAAGCCGTGTTGATGTCTTTTCCTTTCCTTCAAGATGTTTCACGATTTTTTAACCAATTCTTAGAAACCCATTAAATGATATTTGAGTATCGAAGGTTGGGAATGAGCAATATGGCGAGCACACCAAACTCTCGGGATTGGTTCTGAACCTGGCGGCTGTTCAAGGACTGCAAGGACGATTTTCAGTGGGTGTTGTATAGGTACCGGGTTCCTGTACAGTCTCTCCTATGTGTTTATATATATGTATATGTATGTATATATGTATAGGCGGGGATAAAGCTTAATTCTGGAATTTTATTTTCGTTTTCTATCACAGATGGACAACCGTGGTCGCTGTACCTGCCGGTGTTCGCCGACGCCGCGTCCCCCTGCGGCGTCGCGGTGGCCGCCATGGCCTCCGCCCTCGAGGGGAGCGTCTCCCAAAAGGAAGACTTGCTCGGAGTCTTGCAGAGTAAGCTTTCCCCGAAGATTGTAACTGCTTATCATAAAATGTGTATAACTAGGTATTTAAACACATATTTAACTAAAAGTACTGGCACAGCAATATAACAATAGGACTTGTGGCGAAGTTTATTTTGATGCGTGCATGTTTGTGTATTGGGGGGGGGGGGGTCAGAAACACCAGTCAGCCCGTAAAAGAAACCAAAACAAAAAAAGTGGATTGGGACACGTGGGAACCTCACCGACTGCGCCCAAGCCCTTGCAAGCAGTATGGTGTCCTTGGCGAATAATCTCATAATGATTTATCGTTGGCATTAAGTCTACATTTTAAAACCAATTCTGTTCTTGTACTCGCTCTTTGCAACATTTCACTCTATTCCCATCTTAATGAATGCCTGGTGACGTAACAAGGAATAGTTTAGGTTGTTGATTTACAAGTATTTACTAATGTTTTTTCTCATTTCACGATCAAAAGTTTCAAGATATTCATGGATATATGAAAATGACCAATTATATTAGATGCATTTTCAAAATCGTACCAAAACTCTCTGTACCCCCCCCTCCCACTGTTCTAGTACTTTCAATTTACTGACCCCCCCCCAAAAAAAAAAAATTATTTATGTGAGATATTCGCCGGAAATTTCAAAATACATACCCCCCCCAAAAAAAAAAAAAAATAAATAAATAAATAATAAATAAAAAATAAAAATAAAATAAAACATTTATGTGAGATATTCGCCGGAAATTTCAAAGCCATACATACCCCCCCACCCCCCCCCCCAGCACTCCCTTCCACGTTTCCGAGAATGTTGAAGAAAGGATTGCTAGCAGGCAGCTTCATCTATAAACATTTCCTTGGAGTTATATTAAGACTAAGCTACAATCTGACTTTTTCTTTTTTTTTTTTCTTTTTTTTTTACCGAAAGAGACCTTAGTTGCTACCAATGGAGCTCTCTAATACGCTGCTATTTTTTGTTGCGCTTCATGCCGGTGTTCAAATATAGTAAATATTAGCACATGACAATTTACTGTCCCTCAGAACAACAAGTGGTATCCTTCCAACACCTGTATACACATACACACACATAGACACAAAGACTCATACACGCACTGCATATACACATATAGATATACAGATATATAAATAGATATATGTATGTATATATACACACACTTACACACAAACTTATCTGCATAAATATAAATGCATGAGCGTGTGTGTGAGTGCGCTAAATAATACACGATTACAAAAGATGATTAGCATTCGCAATATTTGCCGTAAGGGCGAGTATTGACGTGTAAAAAGTCAATAACTTCTCTTCAGTAGTGAACTCAAAAGCAAAAGTGCGACGGGCTCCTGTACATTCTCCTTTGTGTGTATATATATATATATATATATATATATATATATATATATATATATATATATATATATATATGTGTGTGTGTGTGTGTGTGTGTGTGTGTGTGTGTGTGTGTGTGTGTGTGTGTGTGTGTGTGTGTGTGTGTGTGTGTGTGTGTGTGTGTGTGTGCGTGTGTGTGTGCGTGCGCTGACCCCCGCTTCTTCAGTGGTGGACTCGTGGGCGAAGGCGCGCGACGGCCTCCTCTACGGCGTGCCCTTCGTGCTGGGCGTCGGGTCCTACGGCGAGTGCCTCCGCGCGCGCGCCCCCGACCTCGACATCAAGGGAAAGTACTGCTCTGTCGTATTTACGTGAGTAGCGGCTGTCAACTTGTAGTGTAAAATAGATATATTGTTGATATTGAACATCAAGTACAACCTTTGATTGAGGTTCGCCTTTCCCAGACATTTTTTTCTCTTTCTGTCTGTCTGTCTGTCTGTCTGTCTCTCTCTCTCTCTCTCTCTCTCTCTCTCTCTCTCTCTCCTCTCTCTCTCTCTCTCTCTCTCTCTCTCTCTATATATATATATATATATATATATAATATAATATATATAATACATATATATATATAATATATATATATATATATATATATGTTCAAATTCACGGATCCGTTCATGTGCCTCTTGGCAGAGATGACCCGAGCTTCAACGGCACTCGGACGGAGGTCGACGGCGCGCTGCGTGTCGCCCAGACCTCGGCCAGCGTCAACGTGGGGTTATACTCGCAATACGGCACATGCATACCCGACGCCTGCTCAGAGGAAGACATGGTGGTATGCTAAATTCAGTCAGCATATCGGCTTTTAATAGTTGTTTACTATGTTGGGAAAGGTCTGTTCCGACATTATGGTAGTAATGGTAGTCTATTTCCTTACATTTACCATTTCATATTTGTTTTCACTCCCTTTGTTTTATTAACATCTATTTGTAACTGTTTTATCTTGCTCTTTTTTCTTGTCCAGTCACAAAAATTTTGATTTACGAGAACAATAGCTATCGATCTAAGATGCAAACTAAGCGTGCTTTGTAAAAAGGATATTCACGTAATTTTCTCTGTGGCCAGGAGAGCCTAAGTGTTGCTGTCGGAGGACGCAAAGTGGCGGGCGTCTTCTGCCAGACTTTGGACGAAGCGCCGGAGTTCACTGCGGCGGATATCGCTATGATGTGAGTGAGGCTTTCGTCCTGCATCTGATCTGATCCCATCACATAGGCCTGCTTGGCGCCTCACGATTCTTAAACAAGCTGACCTCCTCACGTAAGCCTACTTTCATCTGCAGAAGTTTCCTGAGCGTGATGCTGGCTCTCATGGCGGCCGGCACTGTCGCGGACCTGTACCTCCGGGCCACCTCGACGGCGCCTGCGACGGGTCAGTGATGTTATATTATTATCATATAAGCATTTGATATCCGATTATCTAGTTAGAGACAACACATGTGGCGGTATTTTTTTTTTCTTCATCACACACACACACACACACACATATATATATATATATACACACTAAAATCCGAACACTCCCTGACCCAGTCCCTTGCACGGCTCCCCGCAGGCGCGCGCTTCCTGCTGCCCTTCTCGCCGTACACCAACCTGGAGAAAATGTTCCACGTGACGACCGAGTCTCGCCCGGGGTCATCTCCTGCCTGCACGGGATGAGGTGCGGCGCCGAGGCTGGACTTGCCTTTGTTTGCTTAGAAAAAGTCTTTCCAAACTGAATGACATAACTCGTATGTGTGAAAGATAAAATATACCCATATTGATCTTAATAAATCAACAGTATATCTAAATATACACAAACGCATCCTAATGTGAGCCACATATGTGTATGTGTGTACATAATACATATATATGATATATAGATATATACATGCATACATATATATGTATGTATATATATACATGTATATGCATATATATGTCCATATATGTTTGTATATATGCACACATATACATGTATTTTTGTCTGTCTATCTATATATGTATGTGTGTTTATGCACGTATATATATATATATATATATATATATATTATATATATATATATATAATAGATAGATAGATAGATAGATAGATAGATAGATATGGATATGTGTGCGTGTGGGAGTGAGTGGACCTTCTTGTGTTTCTGTGTTTGTGAGCACGAGTATATAGTGTTTTTTCTTAACATGCCAACAGAGTGTTGTCTATGACCTGGGTGATCTACGGCCACCAGTATATCTTCGATATGTACTTCACTGTCAACTTGCTACACTTAGAAAAGGCAGGGCGCTTCTTTACCTTTCCGTATAGTTATAAAATGACGAATAGTTGTACGGCGCTGTTTCATCTTTCCGTATAGTTATAAAATGACGAATAGTTGTACGGCGCTGTTTCATCTTTCCGTATAGTTATAAAATGACGAATAGTTGTACGGCGCATCCGCTCCCCATGTCCGTCTATTCTGAATGGCGTCTCCTCCGCAGTGGACGAGCGGACTGCTCTTCCAGACCATCTTCAACGCCACGGTGAGCACGGACTCCTTCTTCTTCCTGTCGGGGCTTCTGGTCACCTACGGCGTCCTGAGGGAGATCAAGAGGACGGGCAAACTCAACATCATTATGTATTACGTCCACAGACTCATCAGGTACTGCTGCGAAGTTGTGTTCGTGAATGTTGCTTCATCGGTGTTTTGACGTGATTTTCCTCAGTGTTCTCTTCCTCTGTCTTTTTTTTATTTCCCCCTTATTTTATTGCGAGTTTTTACTCATACATTTTTTTTTTTCAGGTTAACGCCTCCCATCGCCCTTGTTGTGCTGTTCGCGGCGACGTTGTTCAGGTTCCTCCCTTGGGGCCCCTTGGCTTTTGGGGCAGATTCATATTCGACGATGTGCTCGCAGAATTGGTGGATGGACGTCCTGTACGTCGACAACTTCCTTGGCTTTAACAAGACCACTAATATTGATGTAGGTCTTCGAAGTTTTGCCCTTTCTTAGGCGCCCAAGTTTAGTAAATAGTTTATGTTTTTATACATACTGACTCACACAGACACTCACACACATACAGTCATACACACATATATATATGTATATATACACATACATACAAATATATATATATATATATATATATATATATATATATATATATATATATATGTATGTATGTATGTATATGTATGTATATTTACCCAGACACACACACACACTTAAATATGCTTCCCTTCCCTATTCAGTGCCTCGCCCAGTGCTGGTACACCGCCGTGGACACCCAGCTGTACCTGGTGGCTCCCCTCGTGCTGCTGCCCCTCGCCTTCTATCCCTCCAAAGGTAATGTTTCCTTCCTGCTTTGCTCCGGCCTCGAAATTCTGAAATCTACCTCGGCATTTGTTCCGTTTACTTCAATTCACCATTTCATTGCTTGCCGTATTTCTTCATGTGCAACTCTGCCGGAGCCTGATTTGTATGTCAATATTAGTCCTCGTTTTATTGCTCTAATTGCCCGATGGTGTAGTCCCAGAAAGAAAGCATTCCAATTCCTCCTTATTCCAGGGAAGATTCTGCTGTTCCTGGTAACTCTGGTGTCCTTCATAGTCCCAGCAGCTGTGATCTACGCCTACGACCTTCCTCCAGGGTCAATATCGGCCGGTGCCGAGTGAGTTACGCCTTTCTTGCTGTTTTCTTAACCCCCCCCCCCCTTTCTAATTTCATGAATCCAACGGATTTCCTGACAAGGTTTTGTTTACGCTGCAATTTCAGGCCAACACGATCATTTTTGAGTACACGAATGTTTAGCCATCCTCAAAGTGTCTGTAGAACAATTACAACAAAGAAGCGTCATCCATCGTGTTTGAGATCTTGAGTATCTGCTTCTCTCAGTCTGAGAAATTGTTTGGATTAGCCGTTTGTCTTTTTCCGATTACTTAATTTTTTTTTTTCTTACAATAAACAGTGAAGTCGATGCCATTGGTTATCAAAATATGGTGTACTTTACACCGTGGTGCCGTATGAGTGCCTACATCGTGGGGATCTGGACTGGCCACATCATCTTTGAACAAGGATCAAACAAACTTAAATTGACACCTGTAATATTCAGAGAGTATTCAATCTTACAAATATTTTGAATATAAAGTGAATTTTGAGATTTCATATACTCGAATATTGACATTTTGTAGCCATTCCACTATTTCACGCGTTACTGTCCACGTTCTTAGGTGCAGGTATTAACTGGCTGGACGGTAGCCGCGTTCTCGGCTCTGTCAGTGCTGTTCGGCCTGTGGAGTTACAACCAGGTGCAAACCACCTATTACTACGACCCTGTAACCCAGGTCCTGTACGGCGGTCTCCACAGGGGTGTTTGGTGCGCCGCCCTGGCTTGGGTGGTGGTGGCTTGTCACTTCGGCTACGGAGGTTTGTGCTTGTCCTTCAGCGGGACAAGAGATGTGTATACACTGTGGGCGTGTTGTGGATGCATTATTACGTGGATTCCTTATCGATAAATAGCACAGTATGCCTGTTTTATTTAACTAACGAAGGTGGCTGTTGCAGGTGTCGTCAACGACTTTCTCTCCCACCCTTCGTGGCAGCCGCTCTCCCGCCTTACGTACAGTATGTACCTCGTCGCCATTCCTGTGCAGATCTTCTGGGTTTACAGCCTTAAAGAACTTCCTTACTTTACGCATATAGACAAGGTTTGTATTTACAAACTCAAGACTACTTTAGTGTGTGAAAATGCATAGTCAGTTGAAAAGAGGAACAGAGAAAACAGGAGACTTCATAATGAGAACTGAAACTTTTTTCTAGTATCTATGAATGAATTACTCAGAATACATAAATTTTTTGTCCGTCTAGGTCATCCAGACTTGCGGCACAATCTTCATATCCATCGTCGCGGCTGTGCTGGTCTCGCTCACGGCAGAGGCTCCAGTCTTGGGCCTCGAGAAGCTCATCTTCAGGCGACCAGGTAAGTCGAAGCTGCCATTGCTCTTGCATTCCTTCTCTTCATTTTTCGTTCGATAATCGTCAAAGCATTAATCACGGGAGTTGATATAATTTTTCTTTAAAACTTCTTTTTGATATTTTTACATTTTATGTTTCATACGAAGGGGAAAATTTTTGGACTTGTTTGTTGACTGGTGACTAAAGGAGTTTATGCATAAGAACCTGCCACTGCTCTTCCACAGGCCGAGGCGAAGACAACCCGAAGGCCACTGCTCAAGCCAACGGAAAGCAAGGCCACGACAACCCCGCCTTCTCCGACGAAGGTCCTGCTGAGCTCGAAAAGAAAGAAATGGTCGAGACAGAAACACGGCCGAATGCTGACGCTGAGTCGTCGCTGCATCAAGACCCCGAAGCAAAGGAAACGACCCTGTTGTAGTTGTCGCTTAAGTCTTCATGTGTTACTTCCTCAGGTTATCCCACAGTGCATAGTCATGTTCTTTACTTCTTATCGTTTGCAATATATAGTAGGTTAGTAGTAAATCCTTCATACAGTTAAGATTGTCACATAAATCACAATTAATTCATCTGTTAGAAATATAAGGCCTCCTTTTACACGAGACACCGTATTGCAGATGGCCATGGCTTAGAGAAGATCAAGGGAGTCAAAACTGACACTGGATTATGTATGCACACATTCTTATATTCGTGTGTATGTTTACGTGTGTGTGTACTGTATCAGCAAGAAACTTGCCCTTGCGAAATAAAACGCATCTACCTCCATTTCTTTTGTTTTATTATTGCATTGTCCTTTGTGTGTGTGTCCTTTGTGGATATCAAGGTAGATTGTCTAGAGCAGCGGTTTCCATCAGATTTACAATAAAACGTTCCTCTTATTCAAATTTTCTAATGAACTCTGTTTTACTTATTGTCTTTCTACCCAAACCTTTTGTAAAAAGAAAGAAAAGAAAAAAAAGAAAAAAAAAAAAAGAAAAAAAAAAAAGAAAAAAGAAAAAAAAGAAAAAGAAAAAAGAAAAAAAAAAAAAAAAAAAAAAAATATATATATATATATATATATATATATATATATATATATATATATATATATATATATATATATATATATATATATATTCTAGTTAGCCTATAAACTGAGGCTTCTGGACCTGATTATACAACCAATCAGATATCAGCATTTAGATAAAAACATAGGATTTTGGAAACTGATCTTTAGCAGCCTTCTCCAGCATTTTATATCTAACGTATTTCGCGTGTGGGATGCGTAAAAGTGTAGAGTACAGAACATTTATTTTCCTTTTATTTATCTATCTATTTGACATTATGGATAACAAATCATATATGGAATAATTGTATATGATATAATCTATCATTTTCCTGTATTGTTGTGTATATATATGGGGCTTTACAAGATATAATACTAGTCTAAAAATGAGCGTCCTCCATGCCTGTGAATACCACACTCGCAGGCCGGGATGCGACAGAAGGGGCCGCGTGCATGTGATTTTGAGACAACGGTCCCAGGGATTGTAACTCTACGGGATGAAACAATACAGGGCGGTGTAAAACTATGGATATAAGATGTATAAGTATATACAGGTCATTTCCGTGTATTCCATGACCTTATGTTTATATTTTATTTGCGTTGGTTTGTTTGTTGAATGTTTTTTTTTATGTTTGCAGGATAATTATATATATATATATATATATATATATATATATATATATATATATAAATATAATATATGAGCAGATTTTAATCAGATTTTTGTGGTGATCTGGATCTTGATTCGGATCAAGGATTTTTTTTTCTGACAAAAAGTTATGGTCAGATCTTAACGAAATGTTTATCTGGGGTGTGTCTTAGCCTAACTTACATTTAATTTTGGTTGTGATCCGAATCATTTGGCAAACGAATTCCCAATTTAGTGGTGAGGGTTGAATGTTTAAAACATTTTGCTCAAAGACGAAACTGACGAAATATGATCCAAACGCAAAAAAAAAGAAAGAAAAAAAAAATCCATATGAACAACGTATGTTATTTATTTGTAAATATTTTTTTATTGTTTTTTGACGCTTCCCATATTTATTTAATGATTCCAATAAAAAGGAGGTTTGTCTCATGTTATGTGAAATTTTATAAACTTTCAGAAAATAATCTCATCTCCTTATTATATTTAATAATTGCGTCACAATTGCCGATTTTCTAAGGTGAGGTAAAAAATCATAATATTTCGGTGGATATCGAGAATGGCTGCTACCACCTAAAAAATAGCGGGTGGGCCTTGAAATTTATATACGCATGTAGACTGATAATTGCTTGTATTTTCATTTATTTTCCTGCGTTTACCTGTCCATCTATATATTTATCTATGTATACATATCTCTGTGTGTGTATGTGTGTATATACACACACAGACACACACATACATGCACACACATATATAACTGCATCATCAGAATTTGTACATTGTAGAACTAAAATCTATAAAAGCCAATGAGCACATTAATCAATAGATAAAAGGATTAATAAAATGCAATAAATGAGGGCTGTCCTTTCTAATCCGGAACGTTTTCAAAGAATGGTATTTTGAACTAGAATTAGTGTTCTTCGTTACGACGATACTTCGGTTCTTTCTGTATTGTATTTAAACGCCATTTCAGGCTTTTTGACAACTTTATTAATGTATATTGTCAGGCGTTTTCTTGTAGATAATTAAGCTCGGTGAGATCATGCCCTTCTTGCCCTGAAAGGAGGCCCGCCTTCAAACAACTAGGGCATAGTTAGGCTAGTTCGAATGTGAGGAGGTGGGAAAGTACGGAAATCAGGCGAAGAAGTGCAATAATGACTGAAATATACATGAGAGAGAGAGAGAGAGAGAGAGAGAGAGAGAGAGAGAGAGAGAGAGAGAGAGAGAGAGAGAGAGAGAGAGAGAGAGAGAGAGAGAGAGAGAGAGAGAGAGAGAATGTGAGGAGGTGGGAAAGTACGAAAATCAGGCGAAGAAGTGCAATAATGACTGAAATATACATGAAGACAGAGAGAGAGAGAGAGAGAGAGAGAGAGAGAGAGAGAGAGAGAGAGAGAGAGAGAGAGAGAGAGAGAGAGAGAGAGAGAGAGAGAGAGAGAGAGAGAGAGAAAGAGAGAGAAAGAGAGAAAGAGAAAGAGAAAGAGAGAAGAGAGAGAGAGAGAGAGAGAGAGAGAGAGAGAGAGAGAGAGAGAGAGAGAGAGAGAGAGAGAGAGAGAGAGAGAGAGAGAAATAGTGATCGCTTCTATTCCTGTTTACTTGTAAATTTGACGGATATATTGGATCCTGCCTATAGTAATAAATTATCGTATATTATTTCGAAAATAATTATCAAGAAGTCTTATCACATCGTTTTATTTCAATTCTTTATCATATTTCCTATATATAAAAACTAAGACATTGTTGGAACTGACCATATTAATAATCGTCAGACGGAAATATCCTTTATACATATATGAAGGATGTATATTAACATATGGCTCTGCATTATCCTAAGCACCTATTCTATCTCTCACTTCTCCGTCTTATATCACCTGGATACGCTATTTAGATAATGGTAAACTTTGGAAATTTGGAAAAGAACGTGACATTAGTTCATACGCCATTATATTTCCAAATGTTTTTAATTACTTAAATACCAAAAATAACGAAATAAATATGTAAAAGACGGATATCGAAAGCAATGGGTTTCTTGAATAGTTTGGAGGGGAAACACCGTCAAGATGTTGGACACCAGCCGCTGAAGCCTTGGGTAAAGTGAAGCTTGACTCGGCCCTCCGCGGGGTGAGTGAGCAAGCGTTCCCGGTTCACGCTTGCTCGCTGGGAAGTGCCTAATCTGCCCAAGTCTAAAGACTGTCAGTGAATAATGTGACACAAAGGATATATTAATAGTATAAGTTTTGCAAGACTTGCATCCTATATACCCCACCATCATTATATTAATGCACCGCTGCACTCATTCACTGCTTTTCATTTTACATCATTCATTTTCACGAACAGTTTCGGAAATAATATAATAAATTAGGTTGACTGACGATGCACTTTAAATCAATTTGTATACCAAACTTTATGCTGATATAATAGTCATTAATACTTTCTATAAGTATATGACTGCGAGGGGCGGAGCCAAGTGGCCCATCACACTCAAGTTGACCCCAACCAAACCCTGCTTCGCGATTCATGAACGCGACTGGAGGTCGTGGTTCGTAGGAGACACCCAAACGAAATAAAAGGAAAACAAGGTAATCGATACCTATACCTTTACACCCCATTACCCTCGAAGTTTTGCGTCCAAATCCATTTATTAATGTTTGGTAGCTCAAGAAGCGCTATTTGAAACGATACATTATTCACACCCACAAATATTACTCACAGTGTGTATGTGTGTAAGAGAGAGAGAGAGAGAGAGAGAGAGAGAGAGAGAGAGAGAGAGAGAGAGAGAGAAGAGAGAGAGAGAGAGAGAGAGAGAGAGAGAGGGGGGGGGGGAGTGAGTGAGAGGGAGAGGGGGGGTTGCAGACACTAGCCTAGATAAGATGGGTCTGAAACATAGCCGAACACTCACTCCTTGCTTTACCTAGCTAATCTAAGTCACCATCTTCCTCCCCCCCCTCCCCCTTCCTAACTATGTCCAGGTTGTTTGAACGAGGGCCACCTTTCAGGGCAAGAAGGGCAAGATCTCTCCAAGCCCAGGTCTGGCGAGGCGACATCGTTTTTGTTGTTGGGTGTACAAGGAGGCGTTATAGGGTATAGTATATTTGTAACAGACGATTTAATTGTGGTTTATATGTGACAATCTTAACAGTATAAATGTTTTATCATTTCTAATTTACTATACATTACAAATAATAAGAAGAAAAGAACATGACTATGCACTGTGGGATAACCTTAGGAAGTAACACATGATGACTTAAACGACAACTACAACAGGGTCGTTTCCTTTGCTTCGGGGTCTTGATGCAGCGACGACTCAGCGTCAGCATTCGGCCGTGTTTCTGTCTCGACCATTTCTTTCTTTTCGAGCTCAGCAGGACCTTCGTCGGAGAAGGCGGGGTTGTCGTGGCCTTGTTTTCCGTTGGCGGGAGCAGTGGCCTTCGGGTTGTCTTCGCCTCGGCCTGTGGAAGAGCAGTGGCAGGTTAATGGATAAATAGAAGAAATATAGCAGTTAGCAAGTTGTACAAAGAGGGAAATGCCCCTATAGTCAGCAGTCGATTATTTACATTGATCTGTTGCAACTCTTCTGAAAACAAACCTCCAAAACTTTACCCGTCATATCAGACACAAAAAATGTTATAAAGATGTAATATATATATATATATATATATATATATATATATATATATATATAATATAATATATATATATATATTAACGCACGTGATGAATGCTCTGACGATTATCAAGCGAAAAATGGAGAGATTCATCGATGCCTCCAGAAGACGTCCGAGGAGGAATGCAAGAGCAATGGCAGCTTCGACTTACCTGGTCGCCTGAAGATGAGCTTCTCGAGGCCCAAGACTGGAGCCTCTGCCGTGAGCGAGACCAGCACAGCCGCGACGATGGATATGAAGATTGTGCCGCAAGTCTGGATGACCTAGACGGACAAAAAATTTATGTATTCTAAATAATACATTCATAAATATCAGAAAAAAGTAAGTTGGAAAATACAAAATATCGATTTCTTCGATTAGCTATGCATTTTCACATTCTAAAATAGTCTTGAGTTTGTAAATACAAACCTTGTCTATATGCGTAAAGTAAGTAAGTTCTTTAAGGCTGTAAGCCCAGAAGATCTGCACAGGAATGGCGACGAGGTACATACTGTACGTAAGGCGGGAGAGCGGCTGCCACGAAGGGTGGGAGAGAAAGTCGTTGACGACACCTGCAACAGTCACCTTCGTTAGTTAAATAAAACAGGCATACTGTGCTATTTATCGATAAGGAATCCACGTAATAATGCATCCACAACACGCCCATAGTGTACACACATCTCTTGTCCCGCTGAAGGACAAGCACAAACCTCCGTAGCCGAAGTGACAAGCCACCACCACCCAAGCCAGGGCGGCGCACCAAACACCCCTGTGGAGACCGCCGTACAGGACCTGGGTTACAGGGTCGTAGTAATAGGTGGTTTGTACCTGGTTGTAACTCCACAGGCCGAACAGCACTGACAGAGCCGAGAACGCGGCTACCGTCCAGCCAGTTAATACCTGCACCTAAGAACGTGGACAGTAACGCGTGAAATAGTGGAATGGCTACAAAATGTCAATATTCGAGTATATGAAATCTCAAAATTCACTTTATATTCAAAATATTTGTAAGATTGAATACTCTCTGAATATTACTGGTGTCAATTTAAGTTTGTTTGATCCTTGTTCAAATATGATGTGGCCAGTCCAAATCCCCACGATGTAGGCACTCATACGGCACCACGGTGTAAAGTACACCTTAGTTGCATAACCCATGGTATCGACTTCACTGTTTATTGTAAGAAAAAAAATTAAATATACATCGGAAAAAGACAAACGGCTAATCCAAACAATTTCTCAGACTGAGAGAAGCAGATACTCAAGATCTCAAACACGATGGATGACGCTTCTTTGTTGTAATTGTTCTACAGACACTTTGAGGATGGCTAAACATTCGTGTACTCAAAAATGATCGTGTTGGCCTGAAATTGCAGCGTAAACAAAACCTCGTCAGGAAGTCCGTTGGATTCATGAAATTAGAAATGGGGGTAAAAAAAAAAAAAAAAAAAAAAAGCAAGAAAGCCGTACTTACTCATCACCGACTGAATTCGACCCTGGAGGAAGGTCGTTGGCGTAGATCACAGCTGCTGGGACTATGAAGGACACCAGAGTTACCAGGAACAGCAGAATCTTCCCTGGAATAAGCAGGAGTTGGAAGTTCTCTTTGGGACTACACCATCGGGTAATTATGCAATAAAACGAGGACTAATTAACAAATAAATCAGGCTCCGACAGAATTACACATGAAGAAATACGGCAAGCAATGAAATGGTGAAATGAAGTAGACGGAATATATACTGAGGTAGACTTCAGAATTTCGAGGCCCGGGCAAAGGCAGGAAGGACAACAATACCTTTGGAGGGATAGAAGGCGAGGGGCAGCAGCACGAGGGGAGCCACCAGGTACAGTTGGGTGTCCACGGCGGTGTACCAGCACTGGCCGAGGCACTGAAGGCCAAGGCAAGGGAAACATAATTGTGTGTATATATATAAGTATATATACTTACATATACATGTATATTTGTGTTTGCGTATGTAAATATACATATAAATATATACACACACGTACATGGACATATATTTACAAACATAAATATGTGTATTTTTTTTACAAAAGGTACTCAACGGCCTTCTATATAATAGTGTAGTTAAATTACGGGTGGCGATATACTGATTGGCTTCATACTTTATTTGAAGAGAATGCGATATCTATAGAGAACACTACTAGGCGGTGCTGAGTGGGTCCTTCCCGGCTGCTGCCCTCTCCTGGGCCAGGGTGTATGAGGGAGGTCAGGTTCTCCTGAACTCTTATAAGCCTGGGGGCCGCCGCAAGCTATTCTTAGAGAGCGTCTTGTCTACGGAGGGAGGAACTTTCAGGGGGACCCATGCCTCCCAGCCACATGTATAACATCAAAGAGAACCTGACCTCACACACCCTCGGCGACCTTTCCCGTAACCGGGAGTGACCACTCACCCGCGGTCGGCCGTACAGCCGAATCTCCGGCGGCTCGACCTGGCTCTTATACTCAGCACTGAGCGCCGGCATATCATAGTCTCTCATATCGTGTTCTTTCCAAATAAAGTGTGAAGCCAATCAGTGTATCACTAACCGCCACTAGTTATTCAAACTACACTATATAGAAGGCCTGTTAGAACCTTTTATATTTGTATACACACACACACACACACACACACACATATATATATATATATATATTTACGAGTTTGTGTCAATATGTATACAAACATACACTATATACTAAAATTAGGACAAAACTTCAAAGACCTACATCAAGTGCCTCATTGGTGACCTTGTCAATGCCAAGGAAGTTGTTGACGTACAGGACGTCCATCCACCAATACTTCGAGCAGGTCGTGTAAAAGATATCTGTCATAAAAGCAAAGGGGCCCCAAGGGAGGAACCTGAACAACGTCGCCGCGAACAGCACAACAAGAGCGATTGGAGGCGTTAATCTGAAAAAAAGAAAAAAAAAATACTGAGTAAAAACATAGGGAACAGGGAAAATAAAATCAACAGAGATAGAACATAATGTCAAAACATTGATGAAGCAACATTCACAACTTTGCAGCAGTACCTGATAAGTCTGTGGACGTAATACATAATGATGTTGAGTCTGCCCGTCCTCTTGATCTCCTTCAGGACGCCGTAGGTGACCAGAAGCCCCGACAGGAAGAAGAAGGAGTCCGTGCTCACCGTGGCGTTGAAGATGGTCTGGAAGAGCAGTCCGCTCGTCCACTGCGGAGGAGACGCCATTCAGAATAGACTTGATGAACAGATGCGCCGTCCAACTATTCGTCATTTTATAACTATACGGAAAGATGAAACAGCGCCGTACCTTTCCTAAGTGTAGCAAGTTGACAAGGAAGCTAATATCGAAGGAATACTGATGGCCGACGATCACCCAGGTCATAGACAACACTCTGATGGAATAAGGGAAAATGCATATGTAAATACAGAAACAAAAATGTCCACCCATGCCCAGAACCACACACACATACGCACACATATATATGTATCCATTTATATGTATATGCATACATACATATATATATATATATATATATATATATATATATATATATATATATATATATATATATATATATTTACATATATATGCATGCATTTATATGTATATACATATATACATAAATATATGTATAATTACATACATATATATAGATAAATGTATGGATAATTACATATATTTATGCATATACATATATGTATATCCATGCGTATGTGTTTGTCAACATGTGAGATGGACTTGAGGTGAGTAATGAAAGTGGTCTTGGCTTTTGGCTATATTCGCTTCAGGGCAAGTGGATATGAACTCCCTTCCTGGGTGGGTGCTTGCTTCTGCTGACTGGTCAGATTCGTCTTGCCGTGACAAGGGGTGGGGGGATTATAAGGACTTGCTCAAGGTGGAAAAGTCGGTCACATAGAAGTCACTTGGGCAAACCAGGCTCAAGAGAGGAAGGTGCAAAGCAGCTACTTCCTGTGATATTATAGACTCAGGAGACCTGCAACACCAAGGTACTGCCTTTGTTCAACCAGGGACAGAGGTGTGGAGCGCTACCTTACGGATATAGTTTATATCGTTTGCAATGTAAACAATACACTAAAGGGTAGATGGTACCTACTTCACATTGCTTTCACCATTTTCACTTCTGCTGGTATAAACAAACACCTTCAGGGCCACCGCACGAAAGGATGTTTCATCAGACAGGCAGAAGATAGACACAGAGAGACAACAGACATCAACAGGATCTAGCTCTCCACTACTCTGCCCTTGGGACCTGTGGACACCGAGTCTCTAGGTTGTCTCACATCATATACCTTCCATAATAAAACTACATGCCAAGAGCCCTTTCATTCATCTGCACTAAAGCCACCCTCTCTCATTGACATCTGGTGGCAGCGGTGGGGTATGAATAAACACACATAGGCGTAAGAAGGTATTTTGAAGTGGGGGGGGGGGAGAAAAGTAGGTTCCCTCCCAAAATATCCTGGGAGGCTGCAGGCTCTTGGCGGGGTCCAGGGGAAATGCCTCTGTGAGGGGGGGGGGGCGAAATCCTCAGAAGCTCCTTGATTTGAGCAGTTTTAAAGAGATAAACATTAATTTCTGCACTAAAATGACAGACATTTTCATTTAGCTTATATTTGACAAAATGGTTAATTAATTTTGAACACCATAATCAGTTGTAATAGCCGCCCTCTCAGATGCAAGGTGTCAGTGTCCTCAACAATTGGGTAACTAAGGAATTGCACAATTTGTTTGTTTACAGGGAATGTCCTCGGAAGGTCAGTAGATGGTAGAAGTTGGGTCCCGCCACACCTCTATTCTAGGATGAGGGGGTGGTCGCCCTGTCCCCTTTTTCCTATGCCTTTATACATATATGCATAAGCTCACATATATATGTACATGTACACAACACACACACACATACACACACACACACACACACACACACATATATATATATATATATATATATATATATATATATATATTTACATATACATTATATATAAATATATATACACACATATATTGTATGCATATATACATATACACACACACACACACACACACACACACATATATATATAATATATATATATATATATATATATATATATATATATTTATATTTGTGTGTGTGTGTGTGTGTGTGTGTGTATACATACATACACACATATTTATATATGTGTGTATGTATGTATATATGTATAAATATATATATATACATATATGTATAAATATACACACATATATGTATATGTATCTATATAGGTATATATACATATATATACACATACACAC
The DNA here is from genome assembly GCF_003789085.1 of Penaeus vannamei. Taxonomy (NCBI): domain Eukaryota; kingdom Metazoa; phylum Arthropoda; class Malacostraca; order Decapoda; family Penaeidae; genus Penaeus; species Penaeus vannamei. The sequence goes on along the minus strand of NW_020869554.1, from coordinate 100,203 downwards.
ATATATGTAATATATCATAACCAACATTCGGAAGGTAGCAGTTCAGACCTGTCGCAGACCTGTGACTACATCACCAGAGGAAATAGCTGCTTTGCACCTTGTTCGCCCAAGCAATTCTCATCCCCTGGAGCAAGTCCTGCCAATTCACCCCCCTTGTCACGGCTGGAAGAACCAGACACTCCAATCTGCAGAAGCAAGCACCTGCTCAGGATGGGAGCCGCCGGATAAAAGTGGGACGATCTCACGTGTCACTGACATATATATATATATATATATATATATATATATATATATATATATATATATATATATATATATATATATATTATATACATGTACATATACATACATGTATATATATGTATATACACATGTGTGTACATGTATATATCTGTATGCATATCTATATGTGTGTGTGTGTGTGTGTGTGTGTGTGTGTGTGTGTGTGTGTGTGTGTGTGTGTGTGTGTGTGTGTGTGTGTGTGTGTGTGTGTGTGTGTGTGTGTGCGTGCGCGTGTGTTGTGCGTGTGTGTTTACGCATGTGCGTATATTTATGTATATTTAAGTATACTGTGGACTTGTTATTTATGTGTGTATAATATCTTCCACACATCTATGTCATTCAGTTTGGAAAGACGTTTTCCTAAGAGCAACAAAGGCAAGTCCAGCCTCGGCGCCGCACCTCATCCCGTGCAGGCAGGAGATGACCCCCGGGCGAGACTCGGTCGTCACGTGGAACATTTTCTCCAGGTTGGTGTACGGCGAGAAGGGCAGCAGGAAGCGAACGCCTGCGGGGAGCCGTGCAAGGGACTGGGTCAGGGAGTGTTCGGATTTTAGGATCTCCCTTCTTTATTATATATATATATATATATATATATATATATATATATATATAATATATATATATATATATATTCATTATTCATAGATAAATAAATATACATACATTTGAATATATTTGTATCTATATATGCTTCTATGTAAATATCTCTCTCTATGTATAATATATATATATATATATATATATATATATATATATATATGTATATATATGCATATGTATACATGTATAATGAAAAAAAAAAACATCGCCACAGGTATCGTTTCTAACTAGATAATCGGATATCAAATGCTTATATGATAATAATGTAACATCACTGACCCGTCGCAGGCGCCGTCGAGGTGGCCCGGAGGTACAGGTCCGCGACAGTGCCGGCCACCAGGAGAGCCAGCATCACGCTCAGGAAACTTCTGCAGATGAAAGTAGGCCTACGTGAGGTCAGCTTGTTTAAGAATCGTGAGGCGCCAAGCAGGCCTATGTGATGGGATCAGATCAGATGCAGGACGAAAGTCTCACTCACATCATAGCGATATCCGCCGCAGTGAACTCCGGCGCTTCGTCCAAAGTCTGGCAGTAGACGTCCGCCACTTTGCGTCCTCCGACTGCAACACTTAGGCTTTTCTGGCCACAGAGAAAAGCGAATTACGTGAATATCCCCCTTATTAGGGAGGCTTCGTTAGCATATTAAATAGATATTGTAATTTTCTTGTAAATGAAAATTGGTGTTTTGTTTTGGATAAGAAAAAGGGCAAGAAAAATAGTATTATCAAAAACAGATGTCAAAAAACAAAGGAAGTAAAAGTAAGTATAGAATAGTAAATATAAACAAACAAAATACTATATGTTCTTTAGTGCAAAAATTAACTGAATAGGTAGATGAACTAAATACTATAAACAAAATACCATTTACCAGAATGTTGGAACAGATCTTTCCCAGCATACTGTGTAAGTACTAAAACGATTGTCTTTAACATACCGCCATGTCTTCCTCTGAGCAGACGTCGGGTATGCATGTGCTGTATTGCGTGAAAAGTCCGATTTTGACGTTGGCGGAAGCCTGGGCGACACGCAGCATATCGTCAATCTTCGTTCTTGTGCCGTTGTAGCCCGGGTCATCGCTAACAAGAGACACACGAACGGAATCGTGAGTTTGAACATGAAGAAAAGACGAAGCTCAATCGAAGGTTCTTGCTGGTGTTCAATATCAACTGTATCTGTAACTCAAAGTGCGAATTTAGATAGTGGTTACTCACTGATATACTATAATGCAGTATTTTCCTGTAATGCCGAGGTTGGGGGCGCGCGCGTGGAGGCACTCGTCGTAGGACCCGACGCCCATCACGATGGGCAAGCCATAGAGGAAGCCGTCGCGCACCTTCGCCCACGAGTCCACCACTGAAAAAGTGGGTGTATGCTTATATATATATATATATATATATATATATTGACTGGTAGATGGATATGTGTTTATGTGTGTGTGTGTATATATATATATGAATATCAACACATAGCAGAGACCATACAGGAACCCGTCACAGACTTTTGCCCAGGGAAATGTTCATCAAATAAGCTGCCTGTTAGCACCCATTTTCTCGAAAACGTGGAAGGAAAAGTGGGGGGCAAATATGTATTGCCTTTTTCGGGGGGGAGGGATCAGTATCTTTGAAATTACTAGAACAGGGGGATAAAGAGAGTGTTGGTACGATTTTGAAGCACGTAATTTGATTGGTCATTCACATTTTCTTTAAATGGGACAACGTCAGCAGGGATGGCAGAGGTGACGTCCACCTGGAGTAACTGACCCAGGTTTAACCTCAGGCAGGAGCTTGGAACATCCAGTCTTTACGGCAGGATGATAGATTACCACTGCTTTTGAGGGAATTAAAATGGTTGGGAGTTGAGGTAGCTGCCCTCTTAGAGGTGAAAAGACCTACCTGGTAGTGGCATAATTAGTATGGGTGGGTACACCTACTACTGGTCAGGTGGTGCAATGCTCACAATCTTCAGGGAGTAGTCATAACTATCTCCAGCCGACTTCAACTTTCGGTAGCAAAGGTTTCTCCTGTTCACAAGCATAGTATGGCATTGAGACTGAAGCATGCTTTTGGCTTTGTGTCTCCTATTGCTGTATACACTTCTACCTATGTTTGTTAAACTCGATGTGAAAGAGGCATTCTATGCCAAACCTACATCTGTGGCAGACAAATGTCCCAAACGAGACATTCACATTGTACTGCAAGACTTCAATGTGGTATCCAGTTGTGATCAAGCTGGCTACAAGATGTCTTTCGATCACCATGGCTCAGGAGTTGATCTCAGTTTTTAGAACAGCCTCCAACTCCGAGACTTTGCTTGAGAGATTGAGGATTTCTGGCTCCCGATATTAGCACTCCAACCTACATCACTGGACTTGGTATAGCAATATGGGTAATTCTGCCAAGGAGATCGATCACATTCCTGTTAGCACTCATTAGAGAATCTTCTAGAACTGTAGTGTTCACAGGAGTACCGAGTTCTATGGCACTGACCATAGACCAGGGGGGATAAATTGGTTGTAGCGACTCGATGGAGCCACCTCTCTTCTGTGGCCACTCTAGGGTGTTTCATCTAAACAGATTGAGGGAAGAAGTATCTACACTGAGGGTCACCAGAACAATCTCTGCCATTCCTTGATGTGCAAGGCTTGGACTCTATTTAGATGGAATAAGGACAGTTCATCAGGAGTCTTGTTGAGGAGATAGAAGGCCATTTCCTAGAAAATGACCTTCGTCCTACTTACCAAACCCTGAGAAACTAAACTCCTATCCTTCCTCGCAGATGACTGCAGCCTGATCAGTGGATAGACAGATCATCTCAAATTATATTGGGGTTTGTGAACACTGGGCTGAGTATTTTGAGCAACTGTATCAGGTAGACCTATCAGCAGTAAGTCTGGATGCAAAAGATGTCGCAATCCCTGTGCAGGATCCACCCATCACTGAGGATAGAGAGGCGATCTCTCAGCTGTAGGCATTTGTGGTATCCCTGCTGAACTGCTAAAGGCTGGGGGTGAACCTATGGCACAGGACTTGCATACTGTCCTGGCTACCATCTGACAGTCCGGTTCCATTCCCCCTGACCTGTTGAGGGGCGTGATCATCCCTCTCTGGAAGGAGAGTCTGATCATTGAGACTGTAGCAACTACGGTGGCAACACGTTACTTAGTATACCAGGGACAGTTTTTGCCGACATCCTGCTGAAACGAATCTGCAACCAAAGGCACCAAAGACCGAGCAGTCTAACACAGTAGACTTTATCCTAGTGCTCTGAGTCATTGTGTAATGCTGTCGTGAGTTCGGCCGTGGGATGATTTAACCTACATCGACCTCAAAAAGATTTTGATGCATCACAAATTGCTATGATTAATCCCGAGACTAAGGGGAATTCCGACACGGATTATTGGTTTAATAGTAAGCTTATATCATGGTACTGTATAGTGTGGTTGGGGCTTGACGAGATTCTTCCTTCTTAACTCAGGGGTGAGGTAAGCTGTGTCCTTGCATCAACACTTTTCAACACTTGCATGGACTGGATAATGGGTAGGGCTACTACCCAAATTGTGGAGCAATATCTAGGTCACGGACCTCGACTTTGCCGACGATATTGCTATCCTATCTTAGTCTCTAGAATCTCTGGAGCCTCTAGAGACCAAAATCCAGGGAGCCTGTTAGGGGAACCTGTTTAGTTGATACAGGCTTGCCTCAAGGATGTTGAAGTCACAGAAAGCTTTACATACTTTGGTAACGCAGTCGATAGCACCAGACTTTCAGACAAGTAAGTCAGCAGATGCATTGGTCTGGCAGCAGGAGCCATGAACTCTAAGGCCTTGATACTGCCACTTTTGCTCTATGGAAGGGAAACCTGGACGTTATCTTGTGCCTTGAAGTCATATTTCGATGCCTTTTGTAACAAGTCCTACCGCCAGATCATGGGGTACAGTTGGCAGGACCATGTGTCCAACCAACGACTACACTGTGAGACTGGCATGGGACCTCTTGCTTGTATAATCCGTGAAACCCAACTCAGGCTATACGGACACCTAGCTTGTTTCCTTTTGGATGACCCTGTCCATCAGGTTGTTTCTTTATAAGACAAACCTGTGTGGAGGAGGCCCGTCGAAAGAACTTGGGCAGCTCGACCAGACCTGTCGTGACGAGCTAAGTAGGGGCCGAAGAACTGCCTAGCGGCTCGCCATGAGGGATCCCAGTGACTGGTAGCGAAGGGTGGATGTGGCTATGTGCCCCTGTCAGCGACAGCTGCTTTATAATGATGATAATTATTCAAATCATGAGATGAGTAATGAGTATCTTGAACTTTCGATCGTGAAATGAGAAAAAATCTTGTAAATCAACAGCCCCCCCCCCCCCACACACACATCTATATTAAAACAAACTCTGCCACAAGTCCTATTGTGGCTGTGCCACAATAATACTATGCCAGTATTTTTGTTTATATATATAATGAATAATTAAACACTTTATGATAAGCATTTACAATCTTCGGGGAAAGCTTACTCTCCAAGACTCCAAGCATGTCTCTCATTTGGGAGACGCTCCCCTCGAGGGCGGAGGCCATGCAGGGGGACGTGGCGTTTGCTATGCCATATACCATAGTAATCGGGATTTACAATCTTGGACTCCAAATTTTCCCTTCGTGGCGTCCGGCAGGTACAGCGACCACGGTTGTCCATCTGTGATAGAAAACCAGAATTAAGCTTTAACCACAGATCTCGTATGTAGATCGGAAAAAGTCCTTGGCAATCCTTGAACGGCCGCCCAGGTTCAGAACCAATCCCGAGAGTTTGGTGTGCTCGCCATATTGCTCATTCCCAACCTTCGATACTCAAATATCATTTAATGGGTTTCTAAAAATTGATATAAAATCGTGAAACATCTTGAAGGAAAGGAAAAGACAACAATGCTTGATAGTTATCAGTAGGCAAGATATGTCGCTACGTTTTACAAGTCATCTTTACACAAGATACGAATCGTTGATCCTCGGTCTTTCGGTTGAACTTGGTTGTATCGTCAGTATAAACAAATAGAAGAGAGAGAGAGAGAGAGAGAGAGAGAGAGAGAGAGAGAGAGAGAGAGAGAGAGAGAGAGAGAGAGAGAGAGAGAGAGAGAGAGGAGAGAGAGAAAGAGAGAAAGAAATAAGATAAATGAGTAAATGTCAGTATTACAGCTGATAATAAGCTTTCTAGGGTCATTAAAGAAATATTAAGACAACGATGGTAAAAGTGAATGCAAAGATTACATATCAAATTATAGATGTCTTGCTTGCACTTCATC
>NW_020869554.1:79033-81533 GCF_003789085.1 Penaeus vannamei | reverse complement strand
ATTATTATTATCATTATTGTTATCATTATCATTATTATCATTACCATTATCAAATATTAATCATAAAATCTATTATTATCATTATCATTATTTATCCTTATGATATGATAGTCATAAGGAAAAAAAATATTCATCAATCAGAAGGGGGGGGGGAACTGTGACCTCACGGGAGGCCCACGTCATTCCGTGAACCACTGCAATTCCTTCATCCCTAGAAAAGGTGTGAATGAGACTGGATATCACAATACAATGTATTTGACCAGTTTCGATTACGTCTTAATCAGAAATACATGTATTCCCGATGAAAACGTAATCGAAACCGGTCAAATACACCTCTTGTATTATGAAGATATCTAGTCTCATTCATACCTTTTCTACATTTGTCAACATGGATACGGTTCTTCCTTCATCCCGCTTTCTAGTGGACCACCAGCCTGGTCTTCCAAGTCATTGCCAACGCGTCTCTGAGCACGGACTCCTTCTTCTTCCTGTCGGGGCTTCTGGTGAGCTACGGGGTCCTGAAGGAGATCAAGAGGACTGGCAGAGTCGATATCATTATGTATTATGTGCACAGAATTATCAGGTGAGAGGTGGTTAATATGTGTAATGGGTCTTTTCGTATCATCAGCTGTTGTTGGTCTACGCGTGAGGAATAGTTGTAATTTTTAAATCTGTTTTCCTAAAGTGGTTAAATATTTGTTTCTGTATGAATTTATTTACTGGTTTGTCCCTTTATTATCTGGGTTGCGAGGAATGGAATGGAGAACTACCGTTTATCAGAAGCAATTCCGTTTTTACCAGAATAGTTATCGTGTATAATTATATCGTTTCAGGTTAACGCCGCCGATAGCTGTCGTTACGCTCTTTCTCGGGACACTGTTCAGGTTCCTCGCTTCTGGCCCTATGGCGTATTACGTGACCTCGATGTACACAATCTGCTCTAGCAAATGGTGGTTTGATGTCCTCTATGTCAATAATTTCCTCGCCTTTAATGAGACCACCAATCAGATAACTGATGTAAGTTAGGTTGAATTTCAAATCACGCGTGCGGGAGTATGCATATACGCACGAACACACACACATACACATACACGCGCGCGCACACACAAGCACACACACACAACACACATACACACACAAGCACACATACATACACAAGCGCGCGCACACACACACACACACACACACACACACACACACACACACACACACACACACACACACACACACACACACACACACACACACACACACACACACACACACACACACACACACACACACACACACACACACACACACACACACACACACACACACACACACACACACACGCACGCACGCACACATATATATTGCTGTATCTCTTCATTAGCAATTATCTCCCGTGTTTACGTAGTGCCTCGGCCAGTGCTGGTACACCGCCGCGGACACACAGATGTACCTGGTGGCTCCCCTCGTGCTGTTTCCCCTCGCCTACTCCCCTGCAAAAGGTATCAGAGCCTGTTTTTGTTTTTTTGTTAGAACTCTAAATGCTAAAGTACTGTTCAGCAACCACTGCGTTTCACTAACTTGTTTCCATAGCCTTTTCCTACCTAATGTGTTATTGTTTTTCCGTTCTGAAAGCTACATTTTTTTTCATACTCTATAATTCATGTATACTAATATCTTCTATTTATAGCCTTCTCTTATATTGTCGGTGTTTAATTCAAGTAGCCCTCCTTATCATTCCATATTTGATGTGAAGACTGTATCAGTTTAACACCAGAAGGCCCACATGTTCGCTTGTTTCAGGAAAGCTTCTTTTGTATGTGGTCACTTTAGCATCAGCCGTTATCCCTGCTGCGGTTATCTATGTCAACGATTTCCCACCTGGATCGATAATAGGTGGTGATGAGTAAGTGTTGATTCCCCACTTATCTTCACATCCACTTGGTTGTCTTGCCTGTGGTTAATAGACTGAGCTAGGATTTTTATTATCGATTTTTTGCGCCTTTGTGATTTAGATCAGTTGTTTCCGTAGGGTAAGAGTATATGTTAACATATTATGTAGAAGGTAGAGGTGTAAATTGGTACATAAACATGTCACAGAAACATTGTTGATGAATGGAGGGGAGCGCTGTTTATCTGCTCTCGTGTTTAAAGACGAACAGACACCGTTCGGGTCTTCCCTTTCCGCATTGTTTGTCCAAACAGACGAACAAAGGAAACTGACATTACTTTTTACTTTATGATACACTTAAATACAAATTCCTTCGTCAAAAAAGGAACTAACAAATTCTGCATTTCTGTTTGGCAGAAACGTCGACAATTCGGGTTACCAAAAGCTCGTGTACTACAAGCCCTGGTGCCGCATGAGCGCCTACGTCGTAGGTATCTGGGCTGGCTACATCATCTTTAAACAGGACTCAAAGAAACTCCACCTCTCGCCTGTAAGACGCAAGGAGTACATGATTACTCGAATTCCTGGATACATAATGATGATATAGTGATCCTTACA
>NW_020869554.1:69033-71533 GCF_003789085.1 Penaeus vannamei | reverse complement strand
GAGATTGCCTTACAGCTAATGCCCCAAATATTGTACAATACATTGGATCACATTACTCCGCCTAATCACAGCATCATTAAGAAGTGAGCATGTCCAGGACCTCATCCACGGTCATGTTGTTCTTGTGGTACTCCTCCATCGTCTCCTTGGGGATGGTCCACTTCAGCAGCAGGAGGACGTTCTTGCGCAGTTCGTCGAGGCGGGAGAGCGACGAGTCGTTGACGGGCTCGTGTCCGGACGACTCGAGGGAGAGCTTGAGCACGTCGTCGACCAGCCGGTTTCCGAAGCCGAACTTGCACCGGCGCTCCTCGGACGAGATGCGGTAGAGCAGGACGGCCAGGCGGTTGCGGAGCCGAGCCAAGGTCGATTCCTCCACGATCTCCTCGGCTTCCTGCTCGGCCGTCTTGTCCAGCCCGTGCGCCTGACGCCCGTGGCTCTCCAGCTCGTTCTGCGTCTGGAAGAACTCCTTACACACGGTGCAGAGGTATGGTTTGGAGGCGTTGTGGACACACTTCATGTGCTTCTTGAGGTGGGGCAGTTGCGAGAAGGCCGCGGAGCACAGCACACACTTGAAGGGTTTCTCTCCCGTGTGAGATCGCATGTGAATCTTGCAGGCAGAGGAGTGTGCAAATGCAGCTCCACAGATTTGGCACTTGTAAGGGCGTTCTCCCGTGTGAATTCGCATATGCACCGTAAGCTGTGAGTTCTGAGTGAAGGTCGCCCCGCAGGTGGAGCACTCGAAAGGCCGCATACCAAGGTGAAGTCTCATGTGCTGCTGCAGGTGGCCCTTGAATGACTTCCCGCACAGGTTGCAGGTGTACGGCCGCGACCCTCGGTGGACTGTGCGGATGTGTTTGTACATGCCCTCGACCCGGATGAACTTCTTCCCGCAGGCACCGCACTGGAACTCCTTGATGCCTCGATGCGCCATGATGTGGCCCTTCAGCGTGTGGTAGGAGGCGAAACGGGCGCCGCATTCTGTGCATTCGTATGCCTTCTCGCCGGTGTGGACGCGGGAATGCTGAGTCACTTGGCTGCGTCGGGCGAAGGTCTGGTCGCAATGGTCGCACTTGTGAGGCTTTTCTCCCGTGTGGACCCTCATGTGCAGGCGAAGACGGTCCTTCAGAGCGAAGCTTTTGTTGCACACGTCGCACCGGAAGGGCTTTTCGCCCGTGTGGATGGTCTCGTGGCCTCGCAGCGCAGTGATCTGAACGAAAGCCACATTGCAGATTTTACACCTGTACGGCCTGTCACCTGTGTGGATGCGGACGTGCTTCAAGAGGTCAGCCTTTGCCGACGACAGCCTCCCGCAGATCCCGCACTTGAACCTCTTTTCCTTATTGTCTTCCTCTTGGTCCGACTTCCCGCGCTCAAGGATAATGATGTGTTTCTCCGGCGACGAGTCTCCGCCCGAGTCCTTCTCTGACTTCTCGGCGTCGGAGATTCCTTCGTCTTCCATGTCCATGAAGTCGATCTTCATCCCGTCCTCCGAGTCCTCCGAATCCTCATTCTCTTCGTCCTCGTTCCCCATGTCCTTGGCCGGAGCCTTCGAATCCAGCGCGGGACTCTCTTCAGCATTCTCCTTGTCCGAGTTATCTACGGCTTTGTCTTCGGCTTCGCTCTGTTTTGCGGCTCTTTTCTTCGCGGATTTCCTGGTGGTTTCTTTTGCGGTTTCGACTTTCTTCGTGTCGTTACTCGCTTCTTTCTTCGGACTAGTTTCTTTCTTCGCAGATTTCTTTTCTGACTTTTTGGGACTAGATGATTTGGCCTTTGAGGGAGTCTCGGCCGCGGGCTTCGCGGCGCCTCCGGACGCGGCCTTCGCTGCCTTCCCCTTGGTCGGGCTTGCTGCAGGGGCGTCCCCCTTGTCCGCCTTGTCCGCCGCCGCTTTTCCCTTCGTGGGGCTCGGCGCCGCCGCGGTCTTCTCGGCGGCCTCCTCCTTCTCCTTCTTCTTCTGCGCCGCCTCCTGCTTCAAATACTGCTCCGCTTTCTTCTTCACGAAGGAGTCCATGGTCGTCTGTTTCTTAGCCTTGTCCGACGACTTGGAGACGATCCGAAAGCAGGGCTTCTCCCGGCGCTGGGCCTTCCCTAGGTTCTGCTTGGCCCGCATTGTGTCCGCCCTTCAGAGTCCTCGGGGATGTGATGAGAAAAGTTCTTGCAGGTACTTGTGAAGATTCGTATTGAGAAGTGACAGTTAGTGCTTGAAGGAACGTTAGACACCCACCACCATCAGAATAGTGTAATAGCACCTGCAAAGGAGAGAAACCACAACCACCATAAGCATTACTGAATTACGGGAAACCAGCGCTTTCCTCTGCTCTTCTACGAGACGAGGCACAACGTACTTCACTGGCCAGCATGCAACTTTGTCCTTATCTGCAAGAATCTAAAGCAAAATCTAGTGAGCTGCCCTACTGAGAGGATTTCTTCCCCGAGCCGTGAGAAATAGTGATCCTTTCTTCCCAACCATGCGACCTCCTCCCTAAGAATAGTATACAATGTG
>NW_020869554.1:41533-49033 GCF_003789085.1 Penaeus vannamei | reverse complement strand
TGACCATCTATTTTTTCTGTACCAATATCATCCTATTTTTCTAATACCATGATCATCTATTCTACATCATCTATAATACCATGGTTATTCTATTTTCTAAAATACCGATGACCATCTATTCCTAATACCTGATCATCTATTTTCTAAATACCAATAGATCAAATACCTACTTTTTTCTAATACCATGACATCTATCTTTTTAACTAATACCATGACCACTATCTTTTCTAATACCAGTGACATCTATTTTTCTAATACCATGACCATCTATTTTCCTAATACCACGATCATCTATTTTTCTAATACCATGATCATCTATAATTTCTAATACCATGATCATCTATTTTTCTAATTACCATGACCATCTATTTTTCTAATACCATGATCACCTATTTTTCTAATTCCATGATCATCTATTTTTCTAATACCATGATCATCTATTTTTCTAATTCCATGATCATCTATTTTATCTAATACCATATCATCTATCTTTCTAAATACCATGACCATTTTTTTCTAATACCATGATTCAATCTATCTTTCTAATAAACAGGACCATCTATTTTTCTAATACCATGAATCAATCCATCTATTTTTATAAATACCATTGATCTATTTTTTTAATATACCATGATCATCTATTTTTCTAATACCATGAACATCTATTTTTCTAATACCATGTAACTTTCAATACCATACCATATCTTTTCTAATACCAATGACAATCATCTATTTTTCATAATACCATGACCATCTATTTTCTAATACCATGATCAATTTTTCACCTAATTACCAGATCATCTATTTTTCTAATACCATGATCATCTACTTTCTAATTTCATTCTTACCAATACCCATACCATCATCTTCTAATACCATGATTCAACTATTTCTTAATACCATGATCATTTTTCTAAATACCATGATCATCTATACTCAAAACAATCTTCAATCATCAAATTAAGCATTGAAATTCTGCGAATCGAGAAAGCCAACGAAGCGTAAGAAGTATACCTGCAGTTCTTGCCTTATCTTATCTGCATTATCTGATAAGGAAGGCAGGAGGGATGTTTACGTAACGGCGGCGCAGAACTCCTATGTGTTGGGCAAATATGTATTTTGTAATGTTTGGAGAAAAGGTGATATAACTGTAAAGAAATATGAGGGTATTGAGAGAGAGAGGAGAGAGAGAAGAGAGAGAGAGAGAGAGAGAGAGAGAGAGAGAGAGAGAGAGAGAGAGAGAAGAGGAGAGAGAGAGAGAGAGAGAGAGAGAGAGAGAGAGAAATAGAGTGTGTGTGTGTGTGTGCAGATGTGTCCTGATGCATATGCTTTATATTTTATGTACGAACAGGCGTATACTCGCTAACGTAGGTGAAAAAGACACAACATAAAACCCTGAACATACACAACAGAATTAAAATATCATAAGTTATCGCTGGTACTGTCTATAACAACTTCGTGGGAGAGCGAGATGCGAGAGATTCCGACGCCATAAGGAGTAAACCAATGATCCACAAGAACATATCCCAAGCTAAGAAAAAAAAAATCATAAGTAGAGAGCCCAGCGACCACCACGAGACCTCAAGCATAGATCTCCAGCTCTCTCTAAAACCAACAAACAGCGCTGGAACCGTGGTTTATCAGCCGCCGATATAAGACCAGGAAGAAGATCGGGCGCCGCTAACAAACAACCGCTCGCCGCTCGATTCCCGCGTTCGTTGACGTGGCCGAGTTCAAACCCATACGGCTAGCGATCAATATTCCTGCGGATTCTGGCCCCGCAACCGTTGGTAATGCATGCCTACGCACCTGGACGGCCATAGAGTATTCTACGCTCGGTTTTACGAGGGGTTTGGCGGGGTTTTAGGGCGGGAAAGGCGCGATATAGGGAAAGGGAGGATAAAAGTCTGGAGACACTTGTCAACGAGAATGCCAACGGACGTCTGATATGAGTGCCTGCAGTTGCCGCTTATTCTTTCGTGGCGGAGGGGATAATGTTTAGGGCGACGCTTCGCTTTCCACTTAATTGGATAATTAAGTGATTAGTAGGTCACGTTGTGATTCTTTTCTCATTTTGATATGTAGGGGGAAGACCCAAAATGGCCCCAAAGATCTGTTTAATGTGATTGAGTGTGAAGCTTTAGTTGTGGAGGCCGAGGTATGAGCATACGTCATTGTCGTGAGAGTTTTTTCATTGCGTCGTCCATGATACGGGGCAAGCAGCCCTAATAGCTATAATTACTCCTCTCATCAAATCTCATAATTAAATGAACCCTCGTTGAACATAAAGGAAAACAAAATAAATTGCAAAAGTGAGTACCGAAACATTAGGGGTGAGAAAGAAAAATTTTAACTGCACAAAAGAGCAAAGTAAAACACCGCGAGAGAGGTGAGGGAGCTTCCTAAGAGCTTGAAAAAAGAATGTGATGAGACAAAAAAAACATCAAAACAAAAACCATTAATAAGATAAAACAGATCTAGACCGCCAGCCTCCACCGCACCTCCTTCGTGCAAATCCATCAGCCAACTTGGTAAACCTCTGAAACCTACACTACGACATCGATCTTCGAATAAAAATATGCACTCAGCCCTCACTATCTCGTCTTTCTCTCTAAAAAAAAACTCCCATACTCACATAAAAAAATACTAAAACTAAACATACACAAAAATAAAAAAAAAAAAAAAAATAAACTAGTTTACTAAATCTATCTTTCCCACTCTCCTTCACTCATCCCATACTACTCTCCTTTTTATCCACTTGCCCTCCTTCTCCTCTCCCCCCCCCCTCTCTTCTCTCCTCTCTCTCTCTCATCTCATCATCTCGCTTCTCTACTCTCTTCTCTTTCTCTTCTCTCTACTCTAGCTCAATGTCTTAACCTTCCTCACCTCAATCTCTCTCTCTTCTCATTCTTTCCCTCTCCTCTCCCCCTCTCCCCTCTCTCCTCTCTCCTCTCACTACTCATCTCCTCTCTCCAATCGATCTCGTCTCTCTCTCTTCACCGTTTAATTTCACATCTTATAGCATATTATACATCATATAAGCTGTGTATAGTGTAGTGTGTACATAACATGCAATATACACACCAGCAGGCATATATGGATAGATAAAATATATGTATATATTACATATAATGTGTTACGGGTGTGTAATGTACATGTATGCATATATGTACAAGTTATTATTATGCAATTATGCAAAACTTTTATGCATGTGCAACAAACAGTATACGAATGCTGGACAATTTCAACAGCGAAGAACATATTGCAGACAGTGGAAGCTCTTACTGCATTGACATCTCTAGTGCAAATGTTCTTGATCGCAATACCATCCAAGATAACAAACTTCTAACCGTAGAAAACTTCTTCCTAAACGACGACCCCAATACCCGTCTTGAAACCGAAATAGTCATCCCGAAGAAAAACTCTTCAGAAACCGCTTTTATCGAACCAGGAATACCGCCTGATCAAGTGAGATGCAAGTAACAAGCACAGCTATGTAGCCATTTCCCCCTGGAGTGGCGAGGTTGGTGGTGTGAGAGCCTGTGTGTGTGAGGGAGAAGGGAGGAGAGGGAGAGGGGGAGACAGGGAGAGAGGAGATAGAGAGAGGGGGGGTGGAAGGGAGAGGAGGAGATAGAGAGGAGAGGGAGGTAGAGGAAGAGATAGAGGGGGAGGAGGAGGAGATATAGGACGGAGGGGGAGGGTAGAGGAGGAGAGAGAGGGGGAGTAGAGGGAGAGGAGACGAGAGAGAGGGGGGAGGGAGGGAGAAGAGAGAGGGGGAGGAGGGAGTGCCACGAACCCTCCCGCGCTCTCGGCTCGCCTGGGTTACTTGCTGTGGAATAGTTTAAATCATTCGGAGCGCCAGAGATTCCGAGGTCCCGCAAATGCCTTAGGAGATGGCGTTTCCACAAAACTTTTGACATAAACGCACGTCTAAAATACATTTGATCATATTTACTCTGTTTTTGTAGTCACCTTAAGATAACCTTTAGTTGTATTTATGTGTGTAAGGGTACGGCGTGATAAAGATACTTGGAATGTTTGTTTTTATATGTTTATCATCTTATCTTCTGGTAATTTATTTAGTATAAGGATGATTCGGGGCGGGTGTGTTTGTTTGCGAAAGTACATAAGGGAAAAATACGAGTATATTGGATAAAGTTGAAGGAAATTAAGAGTGGATGATGAGAAACCAGTGCCATAAGGATAGATTCAAGGATTGGCACGGGTACTTTGCATATAGGAATAGACATAGAGATTTCAAGATGCTGAAAAAACAGACAGGGGAACTTAAAGATTTGAAATAATAGCATGAAACCAGACGAAGAAATAATTTGCTAAAATCATCTTCACGTATAATTCGTTACATAATATGAAAGGAATCCTAAGCTACGAAAATCTCAAAATAAGATCATCATTTGACTAACCGTTAACTGCGCACTTTATGACACTCTTCGGAGTAAAAAGGGCAAGAAAACAACCAAAGTATATGCCAGTGAGTGTTAAACTGGCAGGTTTTCTCTCTAACTCTTCTCTCTCTTCTCGCTCTCTCTCTCTCTCTCTCTCATCCTTTTGATATGTTTTTGTAACCTTGTTTTGTCTCTCTCTCTCTCTCTCTCTCTCTCTCTCTCTCTCTCTCTCTCTCTCTCTCTCTCTCTCTCTCTCTCTCTCTCTCTCTCTCTCTCTTTCTCTCTCTCTCTCTCTCTCTCTCTCTCCATCCTGCCTTTGTGTGGCCCTGGGCATGGATTCAGAAACTGCAGCGATAAGCAAAGGCGCGACTACGTATGACTCAGCCGCGACCCTTGCCGCATCCGCAGCTGTGACTCGCTGGTGGCTGCGGAGACGGCGCTGGGGGCACTCATTTAGCTCCGCACTGTTGCCCTCTTGTGCGTCTCGCGTTACCGTGCCGGGTTTATTGTTAGGTATACACTATTGTCTCTCCCCGTGGGCACGCCTCTTCTACCCGTGGCGCTACTGTCTCTGTGTTTAGGCTCAGGGAAAGGGGGGTATGTTGGCGATAGAGTGGGTTGGGCGAGGGTGTTGTCCGGGTGGGGTTGGGCAGCGAGTGGGGGAGGGCAGTCCGTTCGGCGTTTGGCTCCGCTAATGGCACCCTTCGCAGCTCTTCTTCGCCCCGCCCTTCCCACCCTCCCGTGACCTCCTCCTCTTCTCCCTCCTCTCGCGCTCCCTAGTCCCTCGGAAACCGTAACTGGACCCTTTGCACCTAACCCTCTTCCCCTCACCCCTTCCCCATCCCCCTTATGATACCCCCCCCTCCCGACCTTTCCCTCCAATTAGCTATTACTCGACACGAAGGCTGCGTCCCCCTCCAACGCGCGCTCGCTCCTTGGAAGTCAGGAAGTGCTTAAACACCGTTATAGGAAATGCTTTATATCAGATATATAGGAACCGTTAATGTTATTTTTTTCAATGCGGGAGGAATACCAAAGGCTTACAGTTCCAAGAGCTTTATTCAGGATCGAATTACTGCCGACACGTAACGCCCATTGTCCTGCCGAAGCTTTTGTTCAAAGGGACCGGCTCCGACCTGCGCCATCTTTGACTCTTGAAGCGAACGCCCACTCTAGAGCGCGAAGAAAGGGCCACGGGCGGCGGAGGGCCAGTGTAGGGTGACTGGAGGCGCCCACATGGGAGACGTGCACATCAACGGGGACACAGGAACTGATCCAACCACGCCTCCCACATGCGGGTGTCCTGTGCGCGCGCCGTCCTGTGTCGCCCCTACGTCCTGCTCCCGGACTGGCCTCGCCGCGTCCTGTGGGGTGGGTTTGATTTCGTCTCGTGATGGTGAATTGTTGCTTTGGTTAATTTGATGGTGAATTGATGCTTTGGTTAATAGTTCATCACTTTTCGAATAGCGGATGATATTAGAAGGAAAAGTAGAAAAAGCTTTCTTCTTTATCTCTCGTTGTGGTTGTAGAAATTTGGTTGAAATTCAGAATATGGAAGATTTGAGGTATTCAGCGATATTCAACGCGGTTCTCCCGAGTGATCTAAATACCACTAAGCCCATTAATCCACAATACCCACGCTTTAATTACGAAGCCGATCCAACACCTTAAGAATCGATAACACCCTTTAGCTGACCCTTCACGCTGCGACCTTCGTTCTCTTTCCAAAGCAAATCATAAACACTGAACAATTCTCAGAACCGAAGCGTCAGCAACACTTGTGCTGAACCGCCTCCTCGTCTGTTCACCTTTGTTCGCCGCTGCCGTTTCACTCGCCGGAGTCTGGGTGGAGAGTCTTTTCTATAACTCTGATGCTATTTCTCTGTCCGTTCTGTATGCTGGTATATATTGTATGTATGTTGTATATATATGTATATGTTTATGTGTATATATATATATTATAGTTATATGGTATATATGTATATGTTTATGTGTATATATATGTATATGTTTATGTGTATATATATGTATATGTTTATGTGTATATATATATGTATATTGTTTATGTGTATATACGATGTTGTATATATATATATATATATATATATATATATATATATATATACTTATATATATATATATATTGTATGTATGTATATGCATTGATATATATACTACATATATACATTTCTCTCTCTCTCTCTCTCTCTCTCTCTTTCTCTCTCTCATATCTCTTCTCTCTCTCTCTCTCTCTCTCTCTCTCTCTCTATATATATATATATATATATATATATATATATATATATATATATATAATATATATACTATATATATATAATATATATAATATATATTATAATATTATATTTATATATATATATATATATTATATATATTGTATATATATATATATATATATATATATATATATATATATAATTGGTGTGTGTATATAAACTGTATTAAATATGCCATACATTAAATAACATTCATTACATATATATATATATATATATGTAATATATATGTTTAATACATATATATATATATAATATATATATATATAACATATATATATGCGTATGCAAGTGTAGGTTTATATACTATAGTATAATATAAATATATGTATATATAATGATATATATTTATATATATATATAATATATATATATATATTATATAGAGTTATATATATACAAAACCTTATTACAGGGTATATATATAAGATATGCATACATTACAATACTTCATACATATATATAATATATTTACATATATATGATATAATATGTATATATGTATCACAGATATATATATATGTATATATATATATATATATAATATATATATTACAATAATATATATGCGTGTGTAAGTGTAGGTTTATATATATATGTATATATAAATATTATGTATAATATATAAATAGATATATATATATATATATTAAATATATATTATATATAGTATATTATATACATATACATGCATATATATCACTTCATACCCAAAGCGTGTGTGTATGATGTATGTATATTCATCACCTCGTAATTACACCGCACAGATATACACCACGTGCGGACTCACGCTATAA
>NW_020869554.1:25000-32500 GCF_003789085.1 Penaeus vannamei | reverse complement strand
ATGCTTAGGTATATTTCCCTTTCTACCTCCCCTTTTTCAACTCCATAAACTCCAATCCCGCCACGTGGCTGTTTTTACCTTGTTCTCCCGCTGCCGTGTGGATATCACCCCCACCCCCCCTTTCCCCCCCAGACCACACTTGTGCTCCTAATCATCCCCGGGCCGGAGATAATTCGGTCCTGCTCCGCGCTATCTAATCGCCCTTTCCAACCTGTTCTGATAATTCCTCTCAGAACGACCTTTTGCCCACTTTTCTGGCTCCCTTCTCTGCGCCCTGTGGCTTCCTGGCTCTGCCTGTAGGAGGCAATCCATACACGCATGCATGCATACATACGTATAACCATGCGTACACACATAAACAAAATAATCACACACACACACACACACACACACACACACACACACACACACACACACACGCACACACACACACACACACACACACACACCACACACACACACACACACACAACACACACACACATACACACACACATATCCCTGAAATTACACGCCAGGATATATTATGTATGACACAACTTTAAATAAAAAAAAATGTGTATCTGATCTCCAAAATCCATCCAGTCATCGTATTCTTAGTGAAACCAAATGCAAGAAACGACAGACCACAGAAAATAAACAGAATCATTGAATGAGAACCTATATATAATCAGTTCCAGAGACAGTGTCAGAGGAGTTAGAGTGAGAGAGAGTGAGAGTGAGAGTGAGTGAGAGAGACAGAGGAGTGAGAGTGAGATGAGAGTGAGAGTGAGAGTGAGGTGAGAGAGTGAGAGAGAGAGGGAGAGTGAGAGTGAGGAGAGAGAGAGAGAGGGAGAGAGAGAGAGAGAGAGAGAGGAGAAGAGAGAGTGAGAGAGAGAGAGAGAGAGAGAGAGAGAGAGAGAGAGAGAGAGAGTGAGTGAGTGAGTGAGTGAGTGAGTGAGTGAGTGTGAGTGAGTGTGAGTGAGTGAGTGTGAGTGTGAGTGTGTGTGTGTTGTGTGTGTGTGTGGTGTGTGTGTTTACATACATTTGCAAGAGTGTGGAGGTGTGTATGTGATTATTTGGAGGATAGGAGGGTGAATGTGTAAAAGTGACAGTGAGTTTCAGTGTGTGTGTGTGTATACGCATGCACATATTCCCATGTATATATATATGTGTGCATGTCCCTATAAACCTTTAAAGAACAATTTCATACACTTTTTAGTTACCAGAATTAATTTCCATGAACAATATTCACTGCCTTTTATAACCATACATTTTGACCAGTAAGGCTAAATCATTAATTTCTTACTATTTACAGAATTCAATAGGAACATCAGAACCTACTGATTGAGACAACACAGCCACAATTATAAAGGAAACAAAATTTGTTTCTGTATATCATTCCCTTTAGTATTGTGCTGTGCTACAGTTAATCTTTGTACATGATACTATATTTGCATTCTCACTAAATATGAATAAACTCATGTATGGTTAAACATGACAACAATATCATTTAATCTTCTTTAATCGGAGATACCAATTTCAATTTCCTTTACTATCATATAAAATAAGCACCTGTTGATCTGACTAGCATCTTTACATATCTATTAACCTTCTTATTTCCTTTTTTTGACACATAATCTATTGAAAATTACATTCATATAAACAGCAATACATAGACTAAGTATTTACAGGTCTCAATCCTCCATGTTTTACAAAATCTAACATATCATTCAGAATAGATAATATCTGCACATCATAAAAGTTTGGAGGTTCAGTGGTTACTCCTTTAAAGTTTTACCAGAAATATATTTGAGAAAATCTAAAAGCAAAATACTCTTTATTCTATATAAATAAGCTTCACAACCATATGTTAATCGCAAACATCAAGAATATAACTAGAGAGAATATCTGTTTCTTAAAATATACACTGTATTATCACTCTTCAAAAAGAGAGACAGAATGGAAATGAGTTGAGTTGCTATAAACACAATTCTTAATAAAAAAGTACAATAAGTGTAAAAAGCCCACCTGGCAGCCAGCACTGCAAATGGAAAGAATCTTCAAACTGTATCCCTTAAGGTGCTATCACACTAGCACTTTTTCCGTCAATTTTTAAACAATTTTCTGAAATTTTGTCCACTTTTGAGCGAATTGTCGATTTCCCAGTCAGACGATAATGATTGTTTCCGTCTATAAACTTTTCCGTCAACTTTTTCAGCCAAGCATAGTCAAATCAAGAGCTATATTCGAGAATGTTTGTATTTATGTTAAATAAAATTGTCAAAAAATTGACAAAAAAAGTGCTAGTGTGACAGCACCTTTACAGGTACCAAGGAATGAGTGTGTATCATCCAGTAACCTTGTGAATATTTATTCCTTAATTTTTCTCTCTGTGAAAATATTACAATTAGAAATAAATGATTACCCTAATGATTTTACAAATTACATTATATATAATGTGTAATTACATGAATATAAAACATCTTCAGAGAACTTTTAAATAACAACTGGTACTGTACTATTTAAAGGGGATAATACTAAATTTGACTAGAGTTAAACGACAGTATAAACAAGCCTACTTAACCTATTCCCCACTGCAGTTTATTTTGTCAATTTTGATTACACAAATATGGCTTTACAATCACTTACAATAAAGTCAATCAATGGGCCTACCTGATCTTATCTATTCACCTCATTCCTGTATTTATTTAATCACTTTTCTTTTTTTGGAAAAGTCCTATTTCTGACACTATTATCATTATTAACATAATCATTTTTAGAACCTTCTTATATATACCCATTACAAAAAAACTAAAATTTTCCTTTAAAATCTCAAGAAATGAGGTCCACATTCCAAGTAGTAATTAAATTGTGCAGCCATCTATATGTAAACAAAATTAATAAATAAGCACACAGGATATGTATATATGCCCACCTAACGGGTTAACTAACAACTAATTTCTAGACCAAAGTTGGGAAATACTAACAAGATAAATAATGCAAGATAACTAATCTAAATTAGATTAATCTAATCTAAGATATCTATACAAATATTCATGTAAATGCTACTGACAAACTTGGTCCACATTATTGACTAATTACAAACATTGCTTCTGAATCATGAGTGAAGATCATGATTTAAATAATACTATACAATATACACATACAAGGAACAATTACCAACTAAAAGAAACATTTATATTGCAGCTACACTTGGTTCCTTAGCCTTAACAAATCTAATATATGCGTAGCTCAGTGGTAGAGCATTCGTCTTGCAGTTACCTGCCTGCAGCAGAGAGGGTTCGAGTCCCTATCGGAGAGGTTATTTATTCATATATATACCTATATGCCTAAAATGTAAATACAAACGAGAAGACAAAAATACATCCAAGAAAATGTAAAACTTGAGCATAAAAACTGTTCATTACACAAACACATCCTATATCTATTTGAGGGGATATAAATTCCCACAAACTGCAACCAAATGAAAGATTTCTAATCTAATAATTTACAACACCTTAGAAAAAGGCTACCTTGAAACACATATATAACTGCGGACACCATTAAGTTTATGTGATTCCAACCACTTCCTTCTTATTATCTTAAATGTGTAAAACTACAGAACAAGTTAAATGCTAGACCCTACTGAGCTCTTTTATACCTATCAGCTTCAAAAATTCTTTCACATCACATTGATGATCCAAGTAAAAAACAGTCATAACCAACATCATCTTGAAAATCATTTACTAAGTGAGGGTATAAACAGTTTTACTCATAGAGTTAAAATCTTTGGCACCTTTAGTACAACCTAAATTATGACAGCAACAGACAAAAGAGCATCACACATCCCAAACCACTTTGGAACTTACAACATTTCAGTCTGCTGAGCTCCGCCTGTATCCATTGGGCCTCCTTGAATGCCCAACGGTTGACTGATGTTTGACAGCAGCCCTGATGAAAGGGAGCGCAGCCACCACAAGGATAAGTAAAGCCAAACCTGGGCGGTAGATGCACCAAGCCCCTCCGATGATCACAAGTGAGGTAGACATACTAAGAGTCAGGTTGGCAGATCCCAGACCCAGTGCTACCACGTCTCTCAGAAGAGGTGAGCATATTACTGAAAGAAAGTGGTTATCAGTATAAAAAGAGTGAATAATCAAGATGCTTTGTTATTTTTAAAAATTATCAAGAATAGGACGATCTTGGATTCATTCCATTACTGATGAGAAACCAGAAATGTTACAAATATATCTTGAAATTAAATCTTACATAACATAAACACAAACAAAAATGAATAAAAAGAGTTAAACAACAATATTGCTGCCTAAGCAAACTCACTGAGAGAATACTCACTGAGAGAATGGACAATATTTGAGACACAAGTAAGTCCGATGAACATCAAGAACCATCCAGCCAACCGCAAATTCCAAGTCAGGAAGCGGTTCTGGGCATGCTCTGAGGAGAACATCTCCTCCACAGTGTGTTTCCCAGTGCGAACAATCAGTAGCTCATTCCCGTTGCTTGTGAGGTAAGGATGGAGGGTCTCTCCTATCTGCTGGCCCACAACGCTCACCTGTTGGGTAAGGGAATTAGGAAATAAATTATCTATTATCTTATTTTACTAAATTTCCAACCATACAAGTTTTATCCAATTGTGGCATTTTTGCCTTTCTCAGACAGTTGGAGATTACTTTATTTCAAACATTTGACCTTTTGTAAAAATAGATGCAGTAATCAAGCATAAGGATATACCCATCAACATTTTACTGTTTCACTAAAGCTAATATTTCTACACATTTAACACACACTTCAGATTTTTCATTACATAATTATAGTAACCTTTGCTAAGTAAACAAATTCACTAATTACAGGAGAAAAATGTCATCATGAATATACTACAATGTTGCTAATTTTATACTGTTTTCTTGCTACAATATATACATCAATTTTATTGATTTACATTGCAACAATTCCTATAAATCTGATCTTCATTCCAAAATAATGAAGGAACAATAAATAGAAATGCTCTAAATGAGAATAACAAATTAAACTCACTGCTTACCATCTCACCAGCCCGACAAGCATAGTAAAACTGGACCCTTAAATCTCCAATGTCAGGGTTGAATATGTCTCGGGTGATATAGTACATTCCTCCATGCAGTTTGATATCATCTCCTTCAGGTTGTTCATCGCCCGAGAAAGGTATGAACTCTGTAAACTTGTCCTTGCCTGCAGGACTCAGGTGATAAATACCAACTTTGGCTGTCTCTGCAACTTGCACTACTGCTGGTACTGGGATTGACCTAGAAGAATGATGGTTTTTAAGAAGAGCACACATATAACACCTAAGAAAAGGTTAAGGGTACACAAAAAAACAAGTATATTTCACATTGATGAAGTTTAAAATATCCTGAGCTTGGAATCAGCTCGAAGCAGAATTTTATTAGTTTCTAACACCACAGTCAGATTTATGATATGAATGTTTTAAGAGAATATCTTGTATCTTTTGACATTATTTATATAATTATGCTTTAAAATAATTATTTTTTCTCTTTTTTTGGAAATCAAATTATACCTAAAAAAAAAAAAAACAGGTAACTCAAAATGTTTAGTTGTATTGCAGTCCAGAATATAACAAATAATAGCTATCGTGAAGGTATTCCATAGTTAATACATTCTTGATGTTGGGTGGAAACTTCAAAATCATGATGAAATATTCAAAGGGTGATATCTATATGTGTGGGCAAGTGTTTTGTCATTTCCTCCCCAAGTGCAATTAGCAATAATTTCATTTGAGGGGCTGCCAATTCTCTACTAAAGCACAGTCAGTTAAAAGCTTCATTTCTTATGAATATTCATATATATTTAACCCCTTGGACCCAGATGTGGTCATGTCAAAGAAAAACTCTGGCAGCTGCCCGGGTGATGTGAATGTGCCATAATCCGGGCAAATGGACCGCAGACCAGGTGATTTGAACAAACCGTCAAGAGTAAAAGCCAGGGTGATGGAACAGACTTGACACGAGTGCACAAACCTCTTGGAGTGTGATTTGACTCATTTGGCAATTAGAAGAGGGCTTTAGCACTATTCCCATTGATAAATGAACATGGAATGTAATGCGCGTAAGCAGTGACTGGAAGAGCGCTGGCTCCAGGGAAGACACCATTTCCATGATACGTGCCATATTCCTGACCACTGTGACCAGCGGCGCAGGTTGTATTACGTAAAATTGAAAATTACCATAAAATGAGATATATGACACAAATAACGAAATGTTCCATATATATTTTTTCTTGCACTCAACTATTTACTACATAGAGAGATGATAGAAATGATATGGAGTCTGTGCAAGGAAAATAAGTAATTACCATCTGGATAAAGCAAATTAAAAGACAAATATGGACATTGGAAAATGGTGATAAAGCTAAAAATGTTTACACAATAAACTTTTCAAAGGGGAGACACAGAGTCTTATTACCACTCATGGGTGTTCGTACTCGCCCGGACTACATGCCACATGCCCGGGATGCTGGCCACTTACATAACTCATTGCTCGGGGTTTCCATCTCCGTGATTTCCGTCAAGCAACCGGATCCAAGGGGTTACCAGCAAATCCCATCACCAGTTAACTTAAGCCTTCTCATAGTTTTGATGGAAATTGTGCCAAATTGTGGAAAGGAGTTACCATACTAATAAGTAAACATTGCCTTCTTTTACACAGAAACGGAAAAATCTATTCTCTAATCACATAACCCTCAAACAGTTCCACACTGGCTAATTCTGAAGACAAGTTCTGATTCCTCAAAGGAACTAAGCCAGATGGCTTGTACTTGATTAGAATACTTCAAGGAAATATCTACTACCTCTAAAGCCACATATCTTTTAAAAATTTCTAATGAATATGGATATGAAGACAAGATAGCATATTTTTTGCTATACAACACTGAGGCTCTGAAACACTAAAAGCTTGCTGTAGAAAGCATTAAGTGAGGAGAAACCTTGACTACTGCTCCCTTTTGTGCCATTTTCTTCAATTCTGAAAATTATATATTTCAAATACAGATTATGTAAAAGATCTTCTATGACTGATTGGTTGTGGCCATATCTGCAAACTTCAGTAATTATTGTTTGTATCTATAAACCACATTTTATTCTCTGAAGTAAAAAATATATTGTAGAATACTTCAAGAGAACTTTATCTTCAGCAAAATTATCTTCAGAAACCATTACTGTCACTGAGAACTTAAGCACAAACGTAGAAATCAAAAGGAAGTAAATAAGGAGGGAGTAAAAAGAGAGTATTTGGCATTCAATTGCCTAAATGTAATGTTAAAGAAGATCACTAGTGTACGTACTAAGGGAAAAGCCATGTACCCCTCTGTTTTGAAAGCATGTAAATTCAATAAATATACTACTTATTTTATTTTGTATTAACCCAATGACTTTGGATTTATGTACTGTCTCCTGTAGTCTTTTGTGAATTTTGTAACATACAGATGGATCCACATGCACTCAGC
>NW_020869554.1:20000-22500 GCF_003789085.1 Penaeus vannamei | reverse complement strand
CCTTGTGATTATTTTCTTCATATAGTTTGGTCGAATTCTGCACTTTTATGACAGCATTATATCCCTCATCCAAACTACGAGATGTTTGTACCGCACGCCCCTTGAACAAAAGAGATTTATATTAAGAAAGTATATCAATCTTACAATAATGCACATAGCTAATCAAAAACATCAGCGAGCCTTTTGTATATCTCTCACACAGAAATGAGGATATGCACTTACATGTAAAATATCAATAAAAAATGAAAATAGTCACATCTAATTTTATAAACACAAATGCAAAGAAAATTACAATTTCAAACCTACTAATACTATGCCAAATACAGTTATGGAAAGCAAGTGATTTATGAACCGTAAAGCTGAACTCTTGTATAACATCTATAGGGCTAAACAAATCATATTTACTTTATCTAAAGCTATTACATAAAGCAAATTATGTTTTGGGCAGGTAAGATTATGAAACCAAAAAATAATTAGAAACTAAAAACGAAAAAGAAAATCCAACAACAGATATGTCATGTGACTATGACTTGTGACCATATGACAATTGTAAAAGGGACCTTTAGATTGGCTACAAGGTAAAAAATAAATCAATAATGTTAACTTATCTACAACTGGAAAAAAAAGATGTCTGTACATATAGTAACTGCTTCTGCATCAATTGATATGACAAAACAGAAACATCTGGCAATGATATTTTTGTCTATTACCTCATTCCAGAAGAGAACACCACTGCCCACCAAAATGAGGACGACCCCAATCACAACTGCTGGGATAGACTCTCGAACTTGTTCTCTGACAGGACGTCTAACATACTGCATAGGGTGACCACCAACCCCTCGTGCCCCACGAGCATCAGGGTGCTGTGGAGATTTAAATTGGATTTACACAATTGTTAGCAAGCATTAAGTTATTCTGCACTTGATCATAACCCACAGTTTACTATAACTTCTGTATCAAACTTGAATACATGAAACTGCTTGGATTGGAGATGGGAAGCTATATCATGCTTCTTTTTGTATGGCAACTTTTCTTGAATGCAAAATTTATCACTATAACAAGTGCAGTGATATTACAAAGAGATTTATCCCTTGGAAGCTGAAAGACAAATTAATCATATAACCAATTAGAGAATACTGGTTAAATTGTTCAATTACTATTGAAACTTAAAATAATGTTAATATCATAAATTTTAATGACCTCAATAAATCTGAATCATGAGAGAAATGAGACTATCTAGTTCAGTTTATAAAATAGCCTTACTTAGCCTAAAATATGTCTCATAAATATAACTAAATTGCTGACTCCTCCCACAGCCCGATATGCATCTATCAGAGAGGTGCTCACAAACATGAGTTTTGGAAGATTATCATTCAACCAAAAAAGATCAGATATACTGCCTCATGCAACACTCTGGGGTGTCACAGACTTATCTCAGGATGTATGTGCAGTCAGGATGAGAGGAGCACCTAATACTGTATAAATATGTATGTATGTATGTATGTGTGTGTGTGTGTGTATATATATATATATATATATATATATATATATATATATATATATATATATATATATATATATATATATATACAGAGAAGAGAAGTGGTGTACAGTTAGGTGAGAATGGAGTGGGATATTCAAATGCAAATATATTAAAACTTCTTTGGGTTTTTTCCTATTTTGTGAGTTTTTATTTCAAATGAGCTAAAGGTTGGCAGTTAACATCCCACTATAGGTGTGCATAACAACAAAAAAAAGAATCAAAATTGGCTTAAATATTGGAGACTGCTTGGCAGACCCCTTAGCATATGGTTATATTAAGTTGGGTTTGATTTTGTTAGCTTTGGCAAGTTTCGATTATATGAAATATGTTTACAGATTAAATCCTTCACATTTCATTGTTCACCCTTGGCCTTATGCCAAATAGTGCTGCCTCCTCTGCTGTGGGGATTTTCAATTATCATTCTAGAGATTTGACAGGACACAGAAGAATCCTCATTCATCAGCTGGATCTTTAACAAGAAGGAAAGGAAAAAACCCTATATCTTTAATTCTAAGTCTTGAGTATCAAAAGAAATTAAAGTGCATTTGTAATGAAAATATCAGAACCTTTATAGTTAATGTTACAGCAATGTACCATCTTATAGAGCTTAAGAAATAGTCATAAACAACACAGGTACAACTGCTATGGCATCACAATTACTGCGAAATGATGAAAAAATGCACTACATCTCACCACTCAGAGATTAAATCCACAACACTCTCACACAGCCAGAGTTCTTAATGTCCGTTTTTCTATAAGTTAGCACGAAGTGGTAATAATGGGGGGTAAATGGGGAATTGCCCCTGTCTCAACCCTTACCATAAATAAAAAGTAAGAAAGGTTATGTTTGGGCTTTTGGGTCTGCATGATACCCTGGTTTTGGGACCTATTCTTGGAAGGGTGCATCACACTTGCTAATGCTGCATTCGGAACTGCTCGCCCTGCTCCTCCAGACCA
>NW_020869554.1:7500-12500 GCF_003789085.1 Penaeus vannamei | reverse complement strand
AAGTATCATCATATACCAACATTTTAATAGTAATGCCAGACCACATATCGTTTGGATATAAAATAAAGAGCAGAGGGCCAAGAACACTACCCCGAGGGACCCCAGAAGACACGCGGGAATACGAGTTAAAACTGCCATTAACATAAACACGCTGCTGCCTACCAGTTAACATACTTAAAATTTTACCACCAACACCAACAGACTGCAACTTAAAAAACTAAACACGTGATTAACAGTGTCAAAAGCTGCACTAAAATCCAGAGAGACAAGCTTTGACTCGTGACCCTTGTCTAAAGCAGACTGCATTTCATGTATCGACATAAGCAAAGAATCATTGCAGCCGAGACCTTTCTAAAACCAAGCTGAGTCTCAAGAAGAAACGGTCTCAAACATACAGAAAGACGTTTGACCAGCAAACGTTCAAAAACCTTGGATAAAATTGGTGTAATTGAAATGGTCCTATATTCAGTAGGTGAAGACTGTAATGGGCCCTTGGCGATAGGGGTATCACTAACGAAGCGCCAGCACTCTGATGACCCTTTACGAAAATAAAGGCGTAAGATTATGGCCAATTCAGGAACTAATTGACTATTTTTTTTTTTTTTTTTATCAAAGGAAACAAGCCATTAGTTTCTACTCCACCATATTCCTCTAATTCTGATAACATACTTGATTTCAGAGGACCTGAAAGCAAATGAATTAAAACGTGGTAATGGCTGACATGAAGGAAGAAGTTCAATATCTACTAAACTTTTGAATTAAAACAATCTGCTAACATGGTAGCTTTCTCAATCGGACAACAGTGAACCCTCGTTTTTCGCGGGGGTTACGTTCCAAAAAGAACCCGTGATAGGCGAAATCCGTGAAGTAGTAACCTTTATTTTTTTTTTACAATTATTATACAATGAAATACTCTATAATACATTGAAACCAAAGAACAAAACCTTTTTACAGGCCCAAGCATTTGTTTAACAAATAAAAGTACTGTATAAACGTTTTTTACAAATAGCTACTGTACTGTAAAATAACAATTTTAATCATCAATACGAACTGAAGGCTTCATGGGTTCTAGAGAAACTTTGCAAACTTAAATTTGGCAAGCTGTTTCACGTACACGTATATATTAAACCGTAACGTTATTGACACATAGGTAGAGAAGAAGCGGAGAGACTGTTTAGCCAATCAGAATGCAGAACACAATGCACAATGCAAATCCGTGAAGCAGCGAGAACGTGAAAGGTGAACCGCGTTATAGCGAGGGTTCACTGTATATGTAACACCACCACCAGGTTTCATTAAAGGAGGAATGGAGGACTCAACCCAAGATGCTTTAAGCGTTGACCACCATTTATGAGGCTGTGAGGCTTCTGAGAGAACTTTCAAATGAGGATTATATTCATATTTAGCCTCCTTGTAAACATTAGTTGCTGTGTTTCGCATGGCAACATAATTCTCCCAACAAGGACGAGTACATTTAGCAAACCAAATATTGTAGGAAGCATGTTTCTCCATGTGAGCCTGGTGACCCCGTTCATTAAGCAATGTTTTATCATGTGAACAAGATTTAATACATACTGGGTACAAACCTCGTTATGATGTCCAACAATAACAAATTCAGAGCTTTAACAGGACAAGGAGCATTATAAACATTTCGGCAAACAATGCTCTCAAAAGCATGGTAGACACCATCCCACTTCATTCTAGACTTTAAGAAAACTTGTCTGCTTAGAATAAAATAGGAAAGTCCAGCTGGATCTTACATGCTAGACTATAGTGGTAGGAAGAACCTATTGGCGCGATTGATTCTACATTAAACATCCCTCTCACATCATTTAATACAATATAAAAAAACTGCCACTCCTGTGAGTTGCATTGTACCGCGGACTAACTGCTCACACCCAATTACATCTGCGAAATCTAAGGCAGAAATGCCATGTCGGTCAGTTGGGGACACAGAATTCAGCAAGCCTCGGTGGTAAATATTAAAATTACCTATCAATATAAAGTATGGGTTACTATCATTCTCTTGAATAAAAATGTACGAAGTCAGCAAACAATCTTAAATGCTGTTATCGTTGTTGGGATTTCTTTAAAGACTAAAAGTAAATAAATTATTAAAACGACTACACTCTCTCACAACCATGTATTTATGACAACCTCATTCATACTTTGTAAAACGACTAGCATTAAAACCAACCCTAGAATATACACACAGACCTAGGTGTCGTGGCAGAGAATTTCTAAGTAGCAACAAGGGTTTATCAAAAATGAGGTAAAAAACAACTCTGATATGTGCCTCGTGTCCAAAACCAGAGTTTCAACACAACAAATAATATCAAATTAATTCGAGATGACTGCAAGTTCACTCAAATCCCCGGGAAGTCCACGAATATTACTAGGACCAGGATTAAACTCAACACCACCCGACAACAACACCACCAATTCCATATAAGAATAACAAAACTATAAATTTGAGAAAGAATTCAATTATCAAAAAACATGGATTCTTAGCACTCTTATCACCTACTGGCCACTGAAGGCCTACTGGGGACTGGGGGCCGTGGCTAAATCGACATTCATGACTGTAATAAGATAAAGAGAAAGTAAGAAAGACAATGTGAAAGATGAAGATAGGGCTGTGATCTCCTATAATAAGAAGGTGGCTGAAATCTGGAATGTTGGACTCTCTCACACACACACACACACACACACACACACACACACACACACACACACACACACACACACACACACACACACACACAACTATGGCTAAATTCAGAGTCCACCTCAAGGATGCCGTTGCTAGCTAGACTATTCGTCCGTCTTATAACAGAAAGGGTACCTAGAGTACTTGTGACATGAATACTCATACGCTTATTGAGGAGAGACAATGAGCTCACACACACACACACACACATATAAATAAAATTATTAACAAACATGCATATATGTCCATATATATATATATATATATATATATATATATATTATATATATATATATATATATTATATATATATATATATATATATATATACATATATATAAAATATATATATATACATACATATATGCATATACATACTCATGTATGTATGATATACATACATACATACAATGAAAAACACAATACCGTGTTGATAATATGGAAGAAAAACCCACGATTCACATTGAGGAAAGTGAGACAACAGTTTCGGAATCGTCCTCGATTCCATCTTCGGGTAGATGGAATCGAGGACGATTCGAAACTGTTGCAATAAATCTAGTTTGTGCATTGTGGTTTTTCTTCCATATGTATATGTATTCATATACACACACACACACAACACACATATATATATATATATATATATATATATATATATATATATATATATATATATATATATATATATATATATATATATATATATATATATATATATATATATATATATATATATATATATACATACACATACATACACACATATACATACATATAGAAATATTTTTATGTCTGGGGATTTTCGACCACTTTTTGACTATTATGACAAAAAATTCTTGCTTCGTGGTGAAAATTAACCAACATATGATATTTTGATTTAGTCAATGTTTTGAATTTCCTTCGTATATGTTACTTTTCCCATCATTTTGGTTTCAGTTAGCTGCCATAAACGCAAAAATAGACACGTTGAAAAATTTTGAATGAGAATGAATGTCTTCACAATTAGAGTATTCATTCTCATTCATCTTTTCTCTAACATGTATACGGTTCACATACAGTCACATACCATTGATGCTCATATAATCTACATAAAAATGATAATCTGGCTAGCAATCTTTGAGCTGATTCTAGCAAGCAGTCTTCCTGTACTAGTCTTGCACAAAAATATTTAAGTTACCCATGAAATAATCACGTTTTCTCGACTGTTTGTATCTCAACTCGACTCCGTTTTCTACGACCAAATGACCTTCAACCCAAAACAGGCAACAAAAAATGTCGGGAAGAGAGATAGTTGTCAGCAACTTCATTTATTCTTATGGCAACACATAAGCGATAATGTGTATTTGCAACAAAATTAGGCAATTGAAAATTTTATTTTTCTACACAAATGTCGGGGCGACGGTGAGGATTCACATAAAAGAGCATATTCTATTGAAAAAAGCCATTAGCGATCTGCTGCATCAATTACAGCTTCCAGGAACGCAGAGAAATCTCCATGGAACACTGGCATTTGTTACAAGTTTATGTTCACAGCACAACAAACTTTTGGGAGTGGCGTTTTTCATATCAAAGATTACAGATGGATTTTTTTTGGGCAAAAGGCAACATCTATGCAAATAAGTACAAATTAATAAACACAGCACCATATTATCTCACTGGTAAATAAAAACGTATTCCCATATCAACATCCCGCCTAATTAATGTCGTCATGTCACACGCCTAAACGGGCGCCAACTCGACAAAAATAGCGCCGATTAAGAGAGCTCGAAAGACATGAAATATTCCACTCTTCTTCTAAATCCATCAATCACACGAAACGAAAGAGAGAGAGCAAATAAAAAAAGACGCATAACATTTGCCGAAAGAGGCGAGTCTGCTCCAGCGGCGGAGCGGTGGTGGCCGAGCGGCGAGGGGCGGTGGTGCAGCAGACCCTCCGCGCGCCGCCGCTGAACTCTGGCATACTAACAGTGGCGCTTCGAGGGAACAGGTGTCGCGCAGTCTCGGTGTCCGACAGAAATCCCGAGAGGGGGCTAGTTATCTCTCTCTCTCCTAGAGCGAGCTATTAGTGGTGTTGGAGCTCCCTGGTGAGAGATAGGAGATAGTGGTGTTGTGGTGCTAAAGTGGTGGTGCGAAAGGATAGAAAAAAAGCGGGAATATACACGGAGAAGTGCGAGAGAAGCGCTCCGATCAAAGTGAAACTGGAGTTTATGCCAAAGCACGACGGCCAGAACTTGGTCACCTACGCAGCGACAATGCCCTGTGATCGGTAAGTAAACGGTCCTATGTTAGG
>NW_020869553.1:1576554-1579120 GCF_003789085.1 Penaeus vannamei | reverse complement strand
TGTGTGTGTGTGTGTGTGTGTGTGTGGTGCACATGCCATATAGATATTTATATACATTTACTGCACATACATGCAGCTGCACACACAGTGAAAATATATCAAGGAATTGCCATAACATGTCAATAATAAACAGGATTTATCTGACATGTAAAACAAAAAGTTATTACCTATAAAATTTATATCAAGGGAGTCTGGAAAAAGTTTAACATTTGTGTAGTATATAGTTAATGAAAGTTAAGGTGAAATATCTGTATATCTATAAACACGTGCGTTCTTCTCTCTCTTCTCTCTCTCTCCCTTTTCCCTCTCACCTTTTCTGTCTGTCTGTCTGCCTTTCTCTCCCCCACCCTCTCTCTATCTCTCTCTCTCTCTCTCTCTCAGTCATCTATCTATCTCTCTTCTCTCTCTCTCTCTCTCCTCTCTCTCCTCTCACTATCTTCTATCTCTCCCTCTATCCCATCTATTGTGAGTTGTATATATACATATATATATATTATATATATATATATATATATATATATATATATATATATATACACTTCAAATAACTTCGAGTGCGCAAGTGAACAGAATATGTTTTCTTGATGTAAATCTTATAGATAACATCTCTTGATTTCGGACGTCAAATCTATCATGTTTTGATTTCTGTGGTTTATAAACGGCTGACACTTTAATCATATATACACACTACATGAAACGGTTAGCTATATTATATATATATATATATATATACATATATATATATATATATAATATATATATATTATATATATATATATATATATATATATATATACGCACACGCACACGCACACACACCATATATGTATGTATGTATGTATGTATGTATGTATGTATGTATGTATGTATGTATGTATGTATGTATGTATGTATGTATGTATGTATGTATGCATGTATGTATATATGCATGTATGCATTTGTAAACACAAAATCATATACACATATACACGCACGGTAAATCGCACAACACACACACACACACACATGCATGTATGGACAAACACAAGACAACGAAGGAAATAACAAGAAAACACAGATATACCGAAGGCCTTTTCGTTGTATACCTTCCTCATGGCCCGGAGAAGCAAGACAGCGAGAAGGTCTTCGGTTTATTCGTGTGTTTTCTTGTTCTTCCTTTCGTTGTTCTATTTGCAGTGTGTTCGACGTGAATCCTGTACTCTTGTTAACTACACACACATACACAGACACAGACACATGCACACACACATGCGCGCGTACATAAACAACCATGCAAAGCAAACAATCTTGCGCACATATATGAACACACACAAACGCATTCATACACAAACACACACACGCATGCACACACACACACACACAAACACGCACACGTTTGGGCGTGCACATGAACACCCACATGCTCGGACGCACGTACATACACACAGTCACAGACACACAAAAACACACAAACACACACACATCGAATAAAATTTTGAAAAAGGCAAGAGAATAATAACCAACAAAGGCGAGAATCAAAATAACAGAAATGACAGCAAATATCGGCAGCGGAGGCAATCTGCAACATTAAGGAACTTCTGCAACATTTCCACACGCACACAGGAACAAACACACACATAGAATAGAATGATAAAGGCAAGAAAATGATAACCAACATCAATAATAAAGAACGGAATCCCAATAATAGAAATGACACCAGCAGAGGCACGGAGGCAACCTGCAACATTTAGAGACCTGCAACATTTCCACACACAATGAACTAACACACACACATCGAATAGAATAATAAAAGCAAGAAGAGAATAATCAACATCAATAAAAAAGAGAATCACAATAGAATTGACGCCAGCAGAGGCATAGAGGCAACCTGCAACATTTAAAGACCTGCAACTTTTCCACACACAATGAAGAAACAAACACACACATAGAATAGAATAATAAAAGCAAGAAGAGAATAACCAACATCAATAAAAAGAAGAGATTCACAATAATAGAAATGACACCAGCGGAGGCACGGAGGCAACCTGCAACATTTAAAGACCTGCAACATTTCCACACACACAGAGAAACAAACACACACATCGAATAGAATAATAAAAGCAAGAAGAGAATAACCAACATCAATAAAAAAAAAGAGAATCATAATAGAAAGGACACCAGCAGAGGCACAGAGGCAACCTGCAACATTTAAAGACTTCTGCAACATTTCCACTCACAGAGATAAACAAACACACATAGAATAATAAAAGCAAGAAGAGAATAACCAACATCAATAAAAAAGAGAATCACAAGAGAATTGACACCAGCAGAGGCACAGAGGCAACCTGCAACATTCAAAGACCTGCAACATTTCCACACGCACACAGAAACAAACACACACATCGAATAGAATGATAAAGGCAAGAAAATGATAACCAACATCAATAATAAAGAACGGAATCCCAATAATAGAAATGACACCAGCAGAGGCACGGAGGCAACCTGCAACATTCAAAGACTTCTGCAACATTTCCACTCACAGAGATAAACAAACACACATAGAATAATAAAAGCAAGAAGAGAATAA
>NW_020869553.1:1564054-1571554 GCF_003789085.1 Penaeus vannamei | reverse complement strand
CTTGGGATTTCTGGTGTTTTTTTTTCTGATTAAGGTTGGGAGCGGTTCTCTTCCCTGTGGTGTTTTTTCTGATTATTATTCTTTACTAAGGTTGGAGACAACATTCTGGTTTTTTTTCTTGAGGTTGGGAGCGGTTCTCTCCCTGACAACATTCTGGTGTTTTTTCTGATTATTATTCTTTACTAAGTTTGGGAGCGAGACATTCTGGTGATTCTTATTTTTTACTAAGGTTGTGAGCGATTTTCTTTCTGGCAACATTCTGGTGTTGTTTTTTTTTTTTCTTATTCTTTACTAAGGTTGGGAGCGAGGAAGGGGGACATACACGAGGAAACTAAAGAATAGCAAACGAGAGGAAAGTAAGGAATAGAAGAACGAGAAGAAAGGGAGAAATGGAGACATACGTGAAGAAACTGAAGAATAGATAGATAGATAGATTCTTCTATACCATTCTGGTGTTTTTTTTTCTTATTCCTTATTCGTTGGGAGTTGTTTTTGTTTCTTTTGTCAACTTTTGGTTTGAATTTGTGTGACATCAACTAACATTGTGGTCGTTTCTTCTGCCAACAATGTTTGGTATAATCTCCTTCGGCAGAGCTGTGTTCATTTCTTTACAAGCGTTTAATTAATTTCTTTTTGCCAACATTGCGCTCATTTCTTTTTGCCAACATTGCGCTCATTTCTTTTTGACAACAGCATTTGCTATGGTCTCCTCTGCCAGCACTATCCATCTCCCTCTATTCTGCCATCATATTAAACATCTATTATCTCCTCTGACAATATTCATGACCTCATACTGTCTGCTGACAATGCTGACGTCATTTCTGCCAACAGCGCTACCGTCACCTCATATGCCAACAAAGCTGATATTGCCTCTGCCAGCATTAGCAATTTGTCGGCTGTTCCTCCGAGTATTATTTCTCTGTGACCAATGTTATTAACAATACTGTTATTACCTCAACCTACCCCAAAGACTAATCTATCTCTATCTATCTATCTATCTATCTTCCTATCTATCCATCCATCCACTTACCTATCTTTCAATCTACCTTATTATTAATATCATATCTATCTATGCTATCCAATCTATCATCATCTACCTACCTATCTATCAATATATCATATCTATACCTATCCAGTCTATCCATCCACCTATCCATTTATCAATATACATTATCCTATCTATCCATCCCTACCACCTATCTATCTATCAATATACATATCTATCTAGTTATCCAATCTATCCATCCACCTCTACCTATCTATCTATCAATATTATATAAATATCTATCTAGCTACCAGTCTATTCCAACATCCACTTACCTATCTATCTATCAATATACCTATCTAGCTATATCTCCATCCACCTAGCTATCTTTCAATATACATATCTATCTATCTATCCAACCATCCATCCACCACCTAATCTTTCTATCCATCTATCAGGTATCAATACTATCTAATGCTATATCCATGTATCGCGTTTCATATCAATGTATGCGCGTATAATAACAGTGATGATGAAAAATAAAAATAGTGACCCCAACAACGGCAACACTATAGCAGATGGTATTTTGAGTAAAACGTCAATATCATTTTCCGATATTTTGCTGCAAATGGTTAGAGTAACAAATCAGAATGCTTTTTCGCTAATCAAGTTTTCTTAATACCTCCTTCCTTTTTCTGTCTCTCTCTCTTTTTCTTTTTTTTCTCTCTATCTTGCTTTCTCTCGTTTTCTGGTTCACTTTGTTTCTGTGTTTGTGTTCGCTCTTGTGTTGTGTGTGTCTTTCTGTCTGTCTGTCTGTCTGTCTGTCTGTCTGTCTGTCTGTCGTTGTCTGTCCTCGTCCGTCTCGTCGTTCCGTCCTTCGTTCCCTACCACCAGTCAGGTCAATGTCAGTCAGTCGTTTTCAGTCAGTCCCCAGTCACTTCTCAGTCAGCATCTCTTTCTCTCTCTCTCTCTCTCTCTCGATCTCTCTCTCTCTCTCTCTGTCTCTCTCTCTCTCTCTCTCCTCTCTCTCTCTCCTCTCCCTTCCTTCCTACCCCCCTCATTCGCATTTCTCTCCCCCTACTCCCCCTCTCCACCACCACCCCTCTCTCTCTCTTTCTCTCTTCTTCTTTCTCTTCTCTCTCTCTCTCCTTTCTCTCTCTCTCTTTCTCTCTCTTTCCTTCTCTCTCGTCTATTGCGCCTAGAGATCAGGATCAAATATATAGCCAAGGTCAGTGTTGCAAGATATACGCTGTCCCTTGCAAGGAGAAAATAGAAAATCAATGCAATGTTGAATTTTGCATATGCCTTAATACTGCATCGCGAGTTTGGAGTAGATTGCTCGTTATGGCAAGATAGGGATTTTTTATAAATAAATTCAAAGGTATAAAGGAGTATAAATGAGACAGAGAGGAGAGAGAGAGAGAGAAGAGATAGAAGAGAGAGACGAGAGGAGAGAGAGAGACGAGAGAGAGAGAGAGAGAGAGAGAGGAGAGAGAGAGAGGAGAGAGAGAGAGAGAGAGAGAGAGAGAGAGAGAGAGAGAGAGAGAGAGAGAGAGAGAGAGAGGAGAAAGAGAGAGAGATACAGACGCAAAAGAAAAAAAATAGCAGGGAGGAAGGGATTTTTATAAATACATTCACAGGTATAAAGGAGTATATATTTCGTCAGGATTAATTCTGACGATCAAATATTCTCCGTCATAAGCGATTCGTTGTCGATGTGTCACGGCGAACAGTCTTACCCTTTGTCCGAATCGTAACGAGATTTTCGATACGCGAGCGAAACCGAAGCCAGTGTCCGATTCCCTCCACGATTTGCAGTGCCTTGATATTCGAAAAACGCACGAAAATCAATAGAACAAAACTGAAACCAGAAAAAAAGGGGAATGTTCAATACGATTTTCATCCTACTCCGGCCATTCGACAGTTGCCAAACAGCCTATTTATGAATTCTTCGGCGGGAATATAGATGGCGTTCGATAGCGAGTGAGAGAGAGAGAGCGAGAGAGAGAAGATGAGAGAGTGAGAGACGAGAGAGAGAGAGAGAGAGAGAGAGAGAGATGGAGAGAGAGAGAGAGAGAGAGAGAGAGAGAGAGAGAGAGAGGAAGAGAGAGAGTGAGTGAGTGAGTGAGGAGAGAGAGAGAGAGAGAGAGAGAGAGGAGAGAGAGAGAGGAGAGAAGAGAAGGAGAGTGAGAGAGAGACAGTGAGGACACGAGAGGAGAGAGAGAGAGAGAGAGAGAGAGAGAAGAGAGCAGATGAGAGAGAGAGAGAGAGGAGAAGGAGAGTGAGAGAGAGAGGAGGGAGGAAAGAGAGAGAGAGAGGGGAGGGGAGTGAACGGAGAGAGGAGAGGGAGGGGTGGAGGATTGGGGAGGAAGGAGTGTGAGGGAGAGATTAAAGATAGGAAGAGAGGAAGAGAAAAGAGAAAGAGGGGGGAGAGGAGAAGAGAGAGAGAAATCACCAGGGAATTAAATAACCATTATTACAGAAAGAGACCGGAAGGAGCATTAAGGAGGCCGAAAAGATGTTCTAAGGTGAACATGGGAAATGCTGAAAGATTTTTTTTTTTTTTGTCTCTCTCTCCCCCTCCTCTCTGACTCTGTCTCCTGTCTCTTTATCTCTGTCTGCCTCTGCTCTGTCTGACTGTCTCGCTCTCGTCGCTCCTCTCGCTCGCTCTTCGTCTCTCGCCTCTCTCCTCTCTCTCCTCTCTCTCTCTCTCTCTCTCTCTCTCTCTCTCTCTCTCTCTCTCTCTCTCTCTCTCTCTCTCTCTCTCTCTCTCTCCTTTCTCTCTTTCTCTTCTCTCATTCTCTCCCCCTCTTTCTCTCTTTCTATTCCTGTTTATTTGTCTATCCGTCTGTCTCACTCTCTCTTCGAACAGAGAGTGTTTGTGTGTGTGTGTACTTGCGTGTGCAAATGTATGCACCAGTATGTATAGGTGCAACTGTGCACGTGTATATGCGTACATGTGTGAGTTTCAGTTATTTATGGAAACTACTTGTCGCATTTGGCCTTCCCATAACAAACGGTCATGAATGAGAGAGAGAGAGAGAGAGAGAGAGAGAGAGAGAGAGAGAGAGAGAGAGAGAGAGAGAAGAAAGAAAGAAAGAAAGAGAAAGAAAGAAGAAAAAAGAAGAAAAGAAAGAAAGAAAGAAAGGGAGGGAGAGAGAGATACAGGCAGATGAAAAGGAAAGAAAAAAAAAACAAGTGAAATCACTAACCCCCCCCCCCCATGAAAAAAAAATGAGCAGAACAAAAACAATGGAGGAAGAGAAAAAAAATTTCATTGATACGAGAATCCTCTTCCAATACCTCATTTCTATTTGTCTCTCCCTCTCCTTTTCTCTCTTTTGCTCTCTTCTCTTTTGTTTGTCTGCCCCCCCCTCTCTCTTATCTTCTGTCTGTCTGCCTCTCTCTCTCTCTCTCTCTCTCTCTCTCTCTCTCTCTCTCTCTCTTCTCTCTCTCTCTCTCTCTCTCTCTCTCTCTCTCTCTCTCTCTCTCCCTCTCTTTCCTATCTCTATCGCCTTCTCTCCTTCTCTTTCTCTTCCCCCCTCTCCTCTATCCCTTCCCCCTCTACCTCTCTCTCCCTCTCTCTCTCTCTCACATACACATACACCCACACTCTCTCTCTCTCCTCCCCCCTCTCTCCCTCCCCTCCCTCCCTCTCCTCCCTCTCTCTCTCTCTCCCTCCCCCCTCTCTCCTCTCTGTCTTCCTATCCCTCCCTCCTCTCTCCTCTCTCCCTCCTCTCTCCTCTCTCTCTCTCCCCTCTGTCTTCCCCTCCCTCCCCCCTTCTCTCTCTCTCGCCCTATCACCCTTTATCACTCCTCTCCCTTCCATCAAGTCCCCCTTTGACCCCCCCCTCCCCCCCCTAGGAAGCACTTCAATGGCCAAGTATTTTCCCGTCTTCGGCATGACCAAAATAACCCCAATATATTCCTGACGTTTTCATTTTCTCTTGTTTCGTCTCCGTTCTTCACTTTCTCTTCTCGTTCGTCTCTGTTTCTCTTTCTCTTCTCGTTCGTCTCTGTTCGTCAGTTTCTCTTCGTTTGTCTCTGTTTCTCACTTTAATCTTGTTTGTCTCTATTTCTCTTTCTCTTCTCGTTTGTCTCCATTTCGCTTTCTCTTCTCGTCCGTCTCCGATTCTCTTTTTCTACTCGCTTGTCTCCATTTCTCTTTCTCTTCTCGTTTGTCTCTGTTCCTCACTTCTATTCGTTTGTCTCCGTTTCTCTTTCTCTTCTCGTTCATTTGACATGCATCACTTTCTTCTCTATTCTTTCGTCTCTATCCCTATCCCTATCTCCTCATGTCTGTCTTCGTCCCTCACTTTCTTCACGTTCGTCTCTCTTTCTCATGTTCCTATACTTCCCTTGCATTCTTCTTCCTTTCTTACGTATCTCTCTTTTCCTATGTTCCTCTCTCTTCCCTTTTTCTCTCTCCCTCACTCTTCCAGACCTTCCCCTCTCTTTCTCACTTGGCTTTCTCTCCCTCCCGTCTCTCTCCCCCACTCTCCCTCTCCTTCCTCTCCCTCAGTTACCTTCCTCTCGCTCTCTCTCTCTCACCCTCCCTACCCTTCTCTCTCCCTCACCTTCCTCTATCTCTCCTCCACCTTCTTCTCCCCCTCTCACCTTCCTCTCTCTCTCTCTTCCGTCCCTCTCCTTCATCTCTCTTCCCGTTCTCACTTGCCTCTCCTCTTTCACCTTTCTCTCCTTCACTATCCCTCACCTTCCTCTCCCTCTTTCACCTTTCTCTCCCTCCCCCTCCGTGTAAATAAGTACATCAGCGTGTCACTCCCATATATCAAATCCAATCATAAATGGAAAAGGGAGATAGGTAAGGAGGGGTAGGGAGGGGAGGTGGAGGGGAGTAGGAAAGGGAGGGAGGAGGTGGAGGGGTAGGGGAGGTGGGAGGTGGAAGGGAGTAGGTAGGGGAAGGAATGAGTGAGTGGAGGGGGGGGGGGTAGGATAGAGGGATAGGGGAGGAGGAGTGGAAGGAGTAGGGGAGGGGAGGGAGAGGTGGAGGGGGTTAGGGGAGGGGGAGGGAGGAGGTAGAGGGGGGTAGGGTAAGGGTGATATAAGGCATGATATAATCACCACATATATACGACAGGACATGAGGACACTATCTCTCTCTTTCTATGGCACCGTGCCAGAGGAACCAACAAGGCACCAACATGACACCAACTGCAACCAACATGGCACCAACATGACACCAACAAGTCACTAACATAACACCCACATGAAACCAACATGATACCAACTGGCACCAACACGACACCAAAATGAAACCAACTGGAACCAAAATGGCATCAACATGACACCAACTGGCACCAACACGACACCAACACGACACCAACATGACACCAACACGACACCAACACGACGACACCAACACAACACGACACCAACATCACCAACATGTCACCAACATGTCACCAACATAACACCAACACGACACCAACATGACACCATCATGTCACCAACACGACACCAACACGTCACCAACATAACACCGACCTCCCACACAGCCCGCCGGGTCCAACAGACCAGCTGACAGGTTGAAATACAATCAACCTATTCTGTCCTTTTTAACCGGTGTATTCCTCTAATTCATCACTGTAATCGTTTATTTGGCCGCTTTATTTATAGTGCCATCGATCAAAATAATGATTCTCGTATTTCATTCACCGCGGGTTTAATTATTCATCTTAATATTGAATTAACTTTGGAGTTTATAGTCTTCTCTCGGCAAGCGGGTCGTGTCGATAAATAGGCGGCTCCAGTTATTGGGTTTATATTCAAAGGGAGGGGGATAATGAGGGAGAGAGGGGGGAGGGGAGGGAGGACGGAGAGAGGGGGGGGATGGGATGAGAGAGGGAGGGAGGGAGGGAGGGAGGGAGGGAGGGAGGGAGGAGGGAGAGGGGGATGGGAGGAGGGGAGGAGGAGGGGAGGAGGGAGGAGAAAGGAAGGAGGGGGAGGAGGGAGAGAGGGGGTAGGGAGGAAGGAGGGGGATGGGGAGGAGGGAGATAATGAGTGAGAGGAAGAGAGGGAGGGAGGCAAGGAGGGAGAGAGGGAGGAGGGAGGGAGGGAGATAATGACGGAGAGGAAGGGAGGGAGGAGAGGGAGAGAGGAAGAGAGAGAGAAAGACAGGGGAGGGGAGGGACGAAGAGTGGGAGGAAGGGGGATGAGAGAGAGAGAGAGAGAGAGAGAGAGAGAGAGAGAGAGAGAGAGAGAGAGAGAGAGAGAGAGAGAGAGAGAGAGAGAGACAGAGAGACAGACAGACAGACAGACAGAGCCAGTCAGACAAACTAAAACAAAGACACACACATACAAATCTTCAAAAACAGAAAGGGAAATCAATAAACAAAGAATAGATGAATAAAAACGGAGACAACCCAAATAACACAAAGTGGCATGAAAACGAATATGCAAATAATTTCACAAATGGCAATTTAAGTATATCACATCACCAATTTACTCTCTAACTAGGCATTACGAACCCAAACGAGCTTGTTATAAGATAAGAG
>NW_020869553.1:1551554-1559054 GCF_003789085.1 Penaeus vannamei | reverse complement strand
TTGTTGTTATTGTTGTTGTGTTGTTTATTGTTGTTGTGTTATGTTGTTGTTGTGGGCTGTTGTTTGTTGTTGTTGTTGATGTTGCTTGTTGGTTGATGTTGTTTTGTTGTTTACTGCTGTTGTTGTGTTGTTGTGTTGTTAGTTGTTGTTGTGTGCTGTTGTTGTTGTTGTTGTGTTATGTGTTGTTGTTGTTGCTGTTGTTGTCGTTGTTGTTGTCGTTGTTGTGTTGTTATTGTTGTTGTGTTGTTATTGTTGTTGTGTTGTTATTGTTGTTTGTTAGTTTATTGTGTTGTGTTGTTGTTGTTTGTGTTGGTGTTATTGCTTGTTGTTGTGTTGTGTTGTTGTTGTTGTGTTGTTGTTCTTGTTGTTGTTGTGTTGTTGTTGTTGCTGTCGTTGTTGATGATGTTGTTGCTGTTATTGTTGCTGTTGTTGTTGTTTTGTTGTTGTGTTGTTATTGTTGTTGTTGTTGTGTTGTTGTTGCTACTGTTGTTGTTGTTGTTGT
This sequence comes from Penaeus vannamei, assembly GCF_003789085.1. Lineage (NCBI taxonomy): Eukaryota > Metazoa > Arthropoda > Malacostraca > Decapoda > Penaeidae > Penaeus > Penaeus vannamei. Next base: position 1,558,552 of record NW_020869553.1, on the reverse strand, counting down.
TGCTGTTGTTGTTGTTGCTGTTGTTGTTGTTGTTGTTATTTGCTGCTTGCTGTGTTGTTGTTGTTGTTGTTGTTGTTGTTGTTGTTGTTGCTGTTGATGTTGCTGTTGTTGATGTGTTGTTATTATTATTATGTGGAAGAGCCTTTTACTCTGCTTCCTCTCTTCTCCTCCCCCATACCCCCTACCCTCTCACTCCCTCTCATCCCAGCCCTCTCTCCCTCTTCCCCTCTCATTCTAAACCCCTCTCCCTCCTCCCCTCTCACCCCTCTCATCTCAATTCCTTCTCATTCTTCCCCTCTCCCCTCTTTCATCATAATCCCTCCTCCCCTTTCCTCTTTCGTTCCAATTCCATCTCCGTCTTCCCCTCTTATCCCTCTCATCCTTATGTCTTCTCCCTCTCTCCCCTCCATTCCTATTCCCTCTCCCTTTCCCCCTTTCCCATTCCCTTCTTATCTTAATTCCTTATCCTCCTTTCCTTCTCATCCCCATTTCTTCTCCCTCTTCCCTTCTTTCCCTTCTCATTCCAAACCCCTCTCCCTCTTCCCCACCTCCCCTTCCCCTCTCACCCCTACATGCAGCGCCTACCCCCACCTCTTCCCCGCTTCCTTCTCTCTCTTCTCTCCCGCTCTCTTTCTCTTTATTTCCTCTCTCTCCCCTACCCTCTTCTCTCTCTCTCTCTCTCTCTTTCTACATGCCACCCTACCCCACTTCCTCCTCTCTCTCTCTCTTCTCTCTCTTCTCTCTCTCTCTCTCTCTCTCTCGCTCTCTCTCTCTCTCTCTCTCTCTCTCTCTCTCTCTCTCTCTCTCTCTCTCTCTCTCTCTATCTCTCTCTCTCCCTCTCTCTCCTCCTCTTCTCTCCCTCTCTCTTTCCCTCCTCTCTCTCCCTCTCTCTCTCCCTCTTCTCTCTCGCTCTGCTCTCTCTTGCTCGCTTTTGCTCTATCTCCCTATCCTCCAGTTTTTCTCTTCCCCATTCTCTTTCCCGTTATCCTCTTCCTCTCTCACTCTTATTCTCTCATCCTCTTCCCAAACCTCCCTTTCGCCTTATACTTCTTATTCCCTTTTATCCTGTCTCCCTTATCTTCTATATTCCCTTTCCATTGTTCTTAATCCTTTCTCTCTTTCTCTCGCCCTCTCTCTCTCTTCCACTCTGTCTCTTACTCTCCCTTCTCCACCCTCTCTCCTTCTTCCACTTCCCTCTCTCTCTCCCTTCTTCGCCTTCTGATTCTCTCTTCTCCACTTTAACCCCCCTCTCCCTTCCTCACTTCCTCTCACTCTTACTCTTTTCCACTCCTATTTCTCTCTCTATTTCCTCTCTCCCTTATTCCATCCTTCTTCTATTTCTTCTTCGCTCTATCTCCCTCTCCTCCTTTCCTTTCTCTTCCCTTTTCCACTCCTTCTCTCCTCTCCCTATTTCCTTTCTTCATTCCCTCTCCCTATTTCCCTTCTTCACTCTATCTCCCTCTCTCCCTTTTCCTCTCATCCCTATTCTATTTCCCTTCTTCCCTTTTTCACTGTATCTCCCTTTCCCCTTTCCCTTCTCTCCCTCTCTCCCTTTTCCACTCCCTATTTCTCTCTCCTTATTTCCTTTCTTCACTCCCTCTCCCTATTTCCCTTCCTCACTCTATCTCCCTCTCTCCCATTTCCTCTCCTCCCTATTCTATTTCCCATCTTCGCTCTATCTCCCTCTCTCCCTCCTTCCACCACCCCTCTCCTCCCTCATACTCCCCCTTCCTTGAACCACACACCCCTCTACCCCCCCCCTAATCCCTCCTCCCCTCCCCCCTCATCTCAATCCTCCTTCTTCCTCCTCATTAGGAAGCTTTGGTCTCGTCAAGGAAGGATTACTGAGCACACAAAGGATTTAGGAGGTGTCTCTTCTTCCTTCTCCCATATCCTTCTTCTATGATACTTATTTTTTTTCTTCTTCTTCTTCTTTATTATTATTCTTTCTTTCGTTGTTGTGTTGTTTTTGTTGTTTTGTTTTTTTTTTCGTTGTTTGTGTTTTTGTTTCGTTTTTTCTTCGTTCGTTGTTCCCGTTTCTTTTATTTCTTTCTTTTTTGGGGGGTTTGTTTCTTCTTCTTCATTCTTGTTTTCTTCCATTTCTTTATTCTTTCTTTCTTCCTTCCCTTATCCCTTTTCCTTCCGTTATCTTTTTTTCCTCTTTCCTTCTTTGGTCCTCTTCCCTCTTCCTTACTTCTTTCATTTTTCAAGCTTCCTCTTTTTTTCGTTCCACGGCCTTCTTTCCCTCCTTCTTCCTTTCCCCTCCAACCACCTCTTTCACTCTTTTCTTCTTTTCTCTTTCTTTCTTCTTTCTTTACATATTTTTCTTTCATATATATGTTTTCCTTTCCATCCTCCTTCCTTTGTTACCTTTCTCTTTCTATCTTCCTTTCTTCGTAACGATAAAATATACATTATATAGATGTGTGTGTGTGTGTGTGTGTGTGTGTGTGTGTGTGTGTGTGTGTGTGTGTGTGTGTGTGTGTGTGTGTGTGTGTGTGTGCATGCGTGCGTGCGTGCGTGCGTGCGTGCGTGCGTGCGTGCGTGCGTGGCGTGCGTGCGTGGTGGGTGCGTGCGTGCGTGCGTGCGTGCCCGTGTGTGCGTGTGTGTGTTCGCGTGCATGTGCATTATGTGTGTGCGTGAAAGTGGATGTATCCATGAGTGCCTCGTAATATATGCGTTTACGTAATGCACATGTTTACATAATTTATCCAGTTCTATAAATACACTAATTAAAGTTGACTGATTAATGGATAGACAAATTGACCAGAAATGAAAATTGCAGATGATCAACTGAATGTACAAATGTGATAATCATGCAAAATTACTGAGACAAAAAAAAATGATAATAATAAATAAATAAATAAAAATATAAAATAAAATGAAGAAAATCCAATACACATAAAACATATTTACAAGCATATAACAAAAACAAAAAAAAAAAAAAAACAACTAATACCCATCACACTAACGAAAAAAAAAAACACACACACAGCAACAGATAAAAAATACACCTTAAAAAAACTGGATTAAACCACTTATCACACGAACATCTTCCTAATATCTCATGACTAAGATTCGTCGAACACCTGTCGTGACGGCACAGCTGTTCCTTCCCACCCCCACCCACCCCCCCACCCGCCACCCCACCCCCCTCTCTCTCTCCCCCGAGTGGTTGAGAAAACGAAAAAGCTCTCCAGCAGGTAGGCACGTGCGGGCTGACTCACCTGGGATGACGTCACGCGTTCGTGGATTGGTCAGGATTCGTGTGCATGCAAATGCGAGCCTAGTCTGGAATTATAGTCGCGTGTGGCTTTAGGTCGTGTCTGTGTCTATTTATCTGTCTGTCTGGACGATCTATCTCTTTCTATATATCTATTCATGTATGTTCATTTGTTTAACTGTCTATCTATATCTGTCTCTATATATCTATCTATCTATATCTGTCTCTCTTATATCTATCTATATCTGTCTCTCTATATCTCTCTTTCTATATCTGTCTCTCTATATCTCTCTATCTATATGTCTCTCTATATTTATCTACCTATATTTGTCTCTCTATATTTATCTACCTATATGTGTAGCTCTATATTTATCTATCTATATGTGTCTCTCTATATTTATCTATCTATATCTCTCTGTCATTTTGTATATTACCTACTTATTTTTATTTGTCTATCTATCTGTCCATCTATCTATATCACTATTGAGTTATCTGAATCAGTTTATTTGCATCTATCTATACGTCTATTTATATCTATCAGTCTATATATCTATCTATATCTATCTATCTATCTATCTATATATTAATGCAAGTTCATCTATAAATCTATCAATCTATCTATCTATCTATCTATCAGAATATGTCTATCTATTTATCTATCTGCCTGTCTGTCAATCTATCTATACATCACTATATATCTACGTTTACATGTCTGTATCTCTCTCTCTCTCTCTCTCTCTCTCTCTCTCTCTCTCTCTCTCTCTCTCTCTCTCTCTCTCTCTCTCTCTTCCTCTCTCTCTCTCACTCTCTTCTGTTCTCTCTCTCTCTCTCTCTCTCTCTCTCTCTCTCTCTCTCTCTCTCTCTCTCTTCTCTCTCTCTCTCTCTTTCTCTCTCTCTCTCTCATCTCTTTTCTTCTCTCTTCTCTCTCTCTCTCTCTCTCTCTCTCTCTCTCTCTCTCTCTCTCTCTCTCTCTCTCTCTCTCTCTCTCTCTCTCTCTGCTCTCTCTTCTCTCTCGCAAAATAGGAAAAAAAAAAGACAAAAAAATACAAGCGAAAACCATAGCTTCTCATTGAAAGCCCAAAACTCACTTTTTTGCAACTCACGCGCTGTTGCAGCTCAACAACCGTAGAAAGAGAAAAAGGAGGGAAAGGAGAAAAAGAAGAGAGGAGAAAAAAATTAAAACTAAAGAAAAAGAGGAGGAAATGTATAAAAGAAAGAAAAAATTAAAGAAAAAAGGGGAGGGGTAATGAAAACAAGAGAAAAAAGGGAATTAAAAAAGGAGAAAGAAAAAAGGAAAGAAAAAAGAAAGAAAAAGTGAAAAGACAAGAAAAAATAAAGAAAAAGCGAAAAAGTATTTTAAAAACACAAAAAAAACAAACACAAAGAAAAAACAAGAAAACGTCTACAAACAACTGAAAAAATAAAGAAAAAAGCCAGAAAGAAGGGAAAAAACAAACAAAACAAAGAAGCAAGAACAAGCAGAAGCAGGAACAAGCAGCAGACCCCCTTACGACCCTTAGAAACGAGTGGGAAACTGCCATTAAGGGAAATACCTGTAGTTGTCCCATTAGATGCAACAAATGGGCAACTTATGCAATGGTTAGAAGCTAAAACCCAGGAAGTTGGTCTTTGAGGGTAGGATGGGGGGTAGAGGGGGGGGGTTAAGGGGGAATCAAGGAGGGGGGGGGAGGGGGAGGGAGGGAGGGGGCAGGGAGGGGAGGAGGGAAAGAGGGGGGAAAGAGGGGGAGGAGGGCAGGAGGGGGAGGAGGAAGGGAAAGGAAAAACACACACACAAACACACGCATGAAGGTAAACACGATAACAACAAATTTACATATCTATTACTCACAAACTGCCTCGGCCACTCACCTTCCTATATTCTGAGGGCGAATATTTTCCATACAACGTTTGAACACTTCTCATTCCTCCCCCCTCCCCCCTCCCCCCCCCCCCACCTTCCCCTCCCCTCCTTTCCTTCTCCTTCTCCCTCTCTCTCTCTCCCTTCCCTCCCTCCTCTCTCTCCGTTGCTTTTCCTTCCCTTTCTCATCTCTATCTTCTTCTCTTTCTCTCCCTCCTCTCTTTTTTCTTTCTCCTCCCTCTTCTTATTCCTTTTCCTCCCTCTTCTACCTCCCGTCCCTACCCCTCTCTTCCCTTCTCTCCCTCCCCTCTCTTCCTCTCCACCCTCCTCCCTCCTCCCCCATGCCCTCCACCCTCTTTTCCTCCCCTCGTCCCAAATCCCCACCCTTCCACCCCCTCCCCTACTCCCGCTCACCTCCTCCCCAACCTTTCCACCCCCTCTTCCCTCCTCTCCCTCCCCTGTCTTCCTCTCCTCCTCCTCCCCTCTTACCAAATCCCTCACCCTTTCCACCCCCTCTTCTCCCTCTCTCTCCTCCCCCTCCCCTACTCCCACTCACTTCCTCCCAACCCTTCCACCCCTCTTCCCTTCTCTCCTTCCCCTCTCTTCCTCTCCACCCCTCTTCCCTCCTCCCCCACCTTCCATCCTCTTTTCCCTCCCCTCTCTCCCCTCTTCTCAAATCCCCCACCCTTTCCACCCCCTCTTCCTCTCTCCCTCCTCTCCTTCCCCTCCCCCCTCCACACACCCCTCCACCCCCACCTTCCTCTTCTCACTCTTCAAATAAATCCAACGTGATTATCTGTATTCCACGTCTGCACACCTGGACGCCCTAACCTGCACCGACCATTTATATTGAGGTTGTCCGTCTGTGCATCTGCATATATTTCTCACTCATATATATATATGTATAATATGTATATATTATATATATATATATATATATATATATATATATATATATATATATATATATAATATATATAATGTATATATATGTATATATATGTATATATATATAATATATACATATATATATATATATATATATATATATATATATATATATATATATATGTAATATATGTATATATATATATGTATATATAATGTATATATATATATATATATATATATATATATATATATATATATATAAAATCTTGCAGCTTTGCCAGTCATGTCGTAAGATTGATAATGATGACGATGATAATGGCAATAATGATAATGATTGTGATAATAATAATGCCAACAAAGATGTCAAAGATAACAATATTACTGTTAATAGTAACAATAATAATGATAATAGTAATAATGCTAATAATAACACTTATAATAATCATGATCACAATATCACTGATAAGGATGATAATTTAATAATAATAATGATAATATCAATATCAGTAAAAGTAACCGTAATAAAAAATAATATTAATATCAGTAATATAGTAATAACAATAACAACAACAACAACAATAATAATAATAATAATAATAATAATAACGATAACAACAATAATGATAACGCTAATTATAATATCAAATTGATCATCAACAATAATAATGGTAATAATAACTAAAACAACAACAACAAATAATAATAATAATAATAATAGTATTAATGATAATGATAACAAAAACTACAAACACTTAGAGGGCGCATACCCCCGCCAAGGCAACAGGGTGACTGATGCAATAAAAATATTCACACTTAAAGAACTACATTTAAAATTCCTGAATCCGAATCACCACCAAAATGGCATCTAATTTGGGCTAAGATACAACTCTAATAAAAATTTCATAAAAATCTGTTTGTAACTTTTAACGAGTTATCCTGCTAACTAACCAACTAACGAACTAACCAACGTTACCAAAAAAAAAAAAAAAAAAAAAAAAAAAAAAAAAAAAGCTTGTCCGGAGGAGG
>NW_020869553.1:1526554-1536554 GCF_003789085.1 Penaeus vannamei | reverse complement strand
CTCTCTCTCTCTCTCTTTCTCTTTCTCTCTCTCTTTCTCTTTCTCTTTCTCTCTCTCTCTTTCTTTCTCTCACACGTAGTCAAAGAAAACAGACAAAGAAGAGAAAAATAGGAGAACAAGCAAAAGAAACAGAATAGAAAAACAAAGAAAAAACGAAATGTAAAGAGGAATTAAAAACAAAAAACACAATAGAAGAAATTTAAAGAAAAACGGAGGATAGAGAAGAAAAAACGTAAAGAAAGATAAAAGAACTGAAAGAATAACGAAAAAATGATAATAACAAAATGGAAAAGAGAACAGATACACTCAGAGAAAAAAAAGGAAGAAGATAGGAAAAAAAGGAAGGAAAAAATAAAGCGAATAGAAAAAAAAAAAAAAAAAAAACAAAAGTCAGAAAAAACGAAAACCTAAGGAGGAAGAAATCGAAGAAAAAACAAAAACGAAAAAACGGAAAAAACGGAAAAAATAAAGCGAATAGAAAAAAGAGTCAAATTAAAAAAAAAAAAAAAAAAACGAAAACCTAAGGAGGAAGAAATCAAAGAAAAAGAAAAAGAAAAAGAAACAAAAAACGAGAGAAAAAAAAAACGAAAAAACGAGAGAAAATAAAGAGGGAAAAACAGCCCGAACACCAGTCGCCGACACCTGCGCTCCCACACACTAGAATTACATCCGTCGTATGAAATTTTACCTACGAGTTATTGCAGCAGATCGGTTGGGAGATAAAACGCATTCGACCGAGGGGGTGAGGGGGGGGTAAGGGGGGTATGGAGGAGTGGGGTGGGGGTTGAGGGGGTAGAAAAGGGTCAGAAGGGGGGGTAAGGGGTAATGGAGTAGGTGGGGGAACGGGGGTGGGTGAGGGGGTGAAAAAGGGAGGGTGGTGGTGGTAATGGGAGGGAGGGAATGAGGGGGTGAAAAGGGTGGGCGCGGGGTAATGGAGGGAGGGGATGAGGGAGGGAGGGGATGGAGGGGGTGAAAAGGTGGGCCGGGTAATGGAGGAGGGGATGAGGGGAGGGAGGGGATGAGGGAGGGAGGGGATGTGGTGGTGAGGAGATGAGGAGGTGAAAAGGGAGGGTGGTGGTGGTGGAGGGGGGGTGAGGGAAGGAGGTGAGGGGGGTAGTGGAGTGGAGTGAAGGAAGGGGGTGGTGAGAGGGGTGTTAATGAGAGTGGTGGGGTGAAAGAACGTATTCCACCGAGGGGGTGAGGGGTTGAAGTGGGGGGGGGTGAAAGAGGGGGATAATGGGGGAGGTGGGGTGAAGGGGGGGTAATGGAGGAATGAGGTGGAAGGGGGATTAAGGGAGAGGATGAGGAATGGGTAATAAGGAAAGAAGGTGAAGGGAGAAAGGTGAATGAGACAGGGGTGACAGGGAGAGTAATGGGGGAGGAAGGTGAAGGGGGGATAATAGAGGGAGGTAAAGGGGGGAGGCTAATGAGGGAGGGGAGGGGAGGGGGAGATAAGGGAAGGGATGGTGAAAGGGAGTAATGAGGGAGGGGAGATAAAGGGGGGGGGGGTAATTAAAAGGATGGTGAAGGGAGTAAAGAGGGAGGGGAGATAAGGGAAGGATGGTGAAGGGGGTAATGACGGAGGAGAAATGAAGGGGATAATGAGGGGAGGGGGGAGGTGAAGGGGAAGGGTAATGGAAGGGATGGTGAAGGGGACAGATAACAGAGGAAGTGAAGAAGGACTGGGGAGGGGGTGAACGGAGTGATGGGAGGACTGGGGGAGGGGGTGATGGAGGACTGTGGCCTGATGGGAGGACTGGGGAGGGTGATGGGAGGACTGGGAGGACTGGAGGGGGTGAAGGAAGGAGGGGGAGGGGGTGATGGGAGGACTGGGGGAGGGGTGATGGGAGGACTGGGGGGAGGGGTGAACGGAGGGGGATGGGTGAAGGAGGGAAGGGGGAGGGGCGAGGGTGAAAACGGAGGGGGAAGGGGTGAAAGAAGGACAGGGGGAAGGGGGGGGGGGTGAACGGAGGAGGGGGTGAAGGAAAGGACTGGGGGAGGGGGGGTTGACGGAGGGGGGGGTGATGGGAGGACTGGGGGAGGGGGGTGAAACGGAGGAGGGGGTAAGGAGAGGGGGGGAGGGGAGGGGGTCGTATCGCATGAGGGCGGAACCGTCTCGCATATCGCGGCCGAATGAAGCAGGTGCTGGAAAATCTGAGAGGAAACTTGCCTGCGTGTGGTTGTGTCTTTACGCACATAAGCACGCGCGCGCGCGTGCCGCGCGCACACACACACACACACACACACACACACACACACACACACACACCACACACACACACACACACACACACACACACACACACACACACACACACACCACACACACACACACACACACACACACACTCACTCATTCATTCACACACACACACACGTCTATAAACATATGCCATCGTATGTATATATGTATATATATGCACACACAAGCACATACGCGTGATTATAAAGGATTTATGACGGACAAAGATTAAATAAAACAACAGAAGGAAAAAAAAACAAGAAACGCAAGAATATGCCGGAAGCCTTTTCGTTAGCTTTCGTTAGTTTTCATCATTTTTCGTTAGTTTTCGATGAATCATGAAACGTATATATAAGCGTTATAGCTCTCAGATGACTTCGGTGATCAGGTTGACCGATGACCTTGGACAGTACGTGGCTCTTCAGGTCGGAGTTCATCTTGTAGGTTGTAATGACGTCACTCCAATCGGGCCGTTTGTTAAATCTGTGCGAGACCCGACACAGTGAATATTCATAATACAGATATGCATTTATACAGAAATAATACATATCTATCAGTATAGATATTCATATCTATCTGATAGATAGATAGATGTAGATCTACATATTATATATATATATATATATATATATATATATATATATATATATATATATATATATATATATATATATATATAATAGATGGATGTAGATCTACCAGATAGATAATAATAGATGTATATCTACCAGAATAGATAAATAGATGTATATCTACAGATATGCATGTCTGTATATACCAATATTCTTTGGGTCGGGCCTCGAGCACTTTCAGAAAACTCGCTGTATGTTTTCCACTCCATCGGGTCGAGTCCTGTCCGACAGCGGAGGACCGGGACCACAAGGTATACTCTTTCCTCTTCAAAGTACATTATGTAACCGTTGCTCATGGAACCCCCCTTGTCCCGTGTCTCCTGTGTATATTGCGCGATACACCTGGTTGAGAGGTCTGCTGTGGTCTGACCTCTTTTCCTTAAACATGTCACCAATCTTCTTGTCTCGGTGATTTTGATTAGGTTGCCAATCAGGGTCCTCGGCTGCTCAGTCATCTCTCAGTATGGGAGGATTACAGTCCGTCTGATTGCAGGAAAGTGAGAAACTGGCAACTCACCGTACACTCCGGAAGACTCTGATTCGACAAACTTTTGAAAAAATATTTAAAAAAATACAATAAACAAAAATTCAAAAACAAATAAATGATAATAAAAGCGGTGTAAAGTAATCACTATCTTGGTCATGAATTCTAAAATTTTCAAATATATATAAACACCAGTACAAAATATCAGCTGATGAGAATTTTAAAAGAGCGAGATGGCGAATCGGAGTGATCCAGAGTCCCTGTGAGTTGCCAGTTTACCCTTTTTTTCTGAGATTAGAGGCTGTCGGGCGTCGCTCTAAACACTTCACAACTTCTTCGCGTCTCAGCTGGACAAGGGAGGCGCGTGTGAGTCAAGGAGGCGCTGGAAAGTATGCTGATATGTCGAATTTCCTTCTCCAGGCACTCCAAAGAGAAGAAAGGGAAAGGAAAAGGAAGACATAAAGAGAAAGAAAAGGAAAGGAAAGGAAAGGAAGACGAAAGAAATAAAGAAAAATGAAAAGGAAGACAGAAAGAGAAAGAAAGAAAATGAAAAGGAAGATAGAAAGATAAAATAGAAAAGGAAAGGGAAAGGAAGACCTAAAGAGAAAGAAAGAAAAGGAAAAGGAAGATAGGAAGAGAAAGAAAGAGAATGAAAAGGAAAAGGAAGACAGAAAGATAAGAAAGGAAAAGGAAAAAGACAGAAAGAAAGAAAATGAAAGGAAGACAAAATGAAAGAGAAGAGAAAGAAAAGGAAGAAAGACAAAGGAAAGGAAAAGGAAAAGACAGAAAGAATAAGAAAAAAAAAATCCTTGAACGCTCGGAGGAAGAGCCGCATGACCTCCACTTCTTTTGTCCTTTTAGGGAAAAAATTGATGATATTGTCCTTTTGCGAATTTCCTGTTCACGGTGAACGACGGTTGGCTGGGTGTTCTTCGTTTTCTTTGTTCTTGTGTGTGTTTTTTTCTGTTCTTCCTTTCGTTCGGTTATTTTGCCGGTTAGTAACATACACACACACACACACACACACACACACACACACACACACACACACACACACACACACACACACACACACACATATGACTGTGTGTATGTATATATATATATATGTGTGTGTGTGTGTGTGCCTTCGCCATGCGTGTATATGATTACATATCTGTAAATCAACGCGCATACACGACTCACACATACACAAAAGATCCTCCTCCACCCCCACTCATCACCCCTTCCAACCACCCCTTCTCTCTCCATCCACCCCCACCCCCCCAAACACCGCACTTTATCAACCCCTTCTTCCCCCCTCTCATCCCCTTCCCCTTTCTCTCCTCCACCCCCCACCCCTTCTTCTCCTCCACCCCACCCTCCATCCCCTCCACCCCCACCCCTTCTCCCCTCCACCCCCCTCTCATCCCCTTCCACCCCCCACCCTTCTTTCCCCCTCCCCCCTCTCATCCCCTTCCACCCCCACCCCTTCTTTCCCTTCACCTCTACCCCCCCTCTCATCCCCCTTCCCCCACCCCCCACCCCCCATCCATCCCCTTCCACCCCCACCCTTCTTTCCCTCCACCCCCCAACCCCCCCTCCACCCCTCCACCCCCCAACCCCTTCTTTCTCCCTCCCCCCCCCCCCAAACACCGCACTTTATCAACCCCTTCGTCCTCTTTCCCGCACCTTCGAGTCGAGACATTTACGGGCGTGGGGGGATGGGGTGGGGGGGGGGGGGGGGCAGCCATAACCTCCAGTGCCGCACCTGAGCTTCGTCTTGGGGGGGGGGAGGGGGTGGAAGGGGCTGTGCTGGTGGATGTTTTTTTTTTTTTTTTTTTAAGATAGATACGAAAAATGCAAATGCAAAGAAAAGAAAATGAAGAGAGATAGGGCAAAAGGAAAGAAAAAAAAGGAAAAAGATAGGCAAAAAAAGAAATAGGAAAAAGATACAGATAAAGAAAGATAAAGAAGAAAAAGGAAAAAAAGACAGACAGAAAAAAGAAAGAGAAAAGAAGAAAGGACAAAAGAAAAAAAGAAAAGAAAAGAAAGAAAGAAAAAAGGAAGAAAGAAAAAAAAGAAAGATAAAGAAAAAGAAAAGAAAAAAGAAAGAAAAAAAAGAAAAAAGAAAGAACCAAAAAAAGACAAAGAAAAAAACAGAAAAAGAAAAAACAGATTCAGAAGAAAGATTAGAAAGATAGATAAACCAAGCCAATGAAGCATCGAAATCGCGGTCGCTCTTATAAACAGATTCGATTAATAAAAAAACATTAATTAGCATAAAACATCAAACCCATAACCGAATTTTACATAAACATGATCATTTGTTTATCTCTTTATCGCTTTTGTTATCAGAAGACCCGGATCTTGTTTTCGGTGTGCATTGCATTGTGGGTCAAAATGCGGTTTGATTTTTTATAATTATTATTTATTATATTATCTATTTTAATTATTTTTTATTATTTTTTGAGGTATATATTTTCATTATGTTGAGGTTATGTTTTATGTTTAATTTCTTAGGTTATATTTATTTATCTATTTTTTAGTATGCTATTATGCTGATGTGTTTGTTTGTATGTTTAATGCTTATATATTATTATTATATTTTTAGTATGTAGATATAAATTAATGTTTTTTCTGTGTTTTATTGATTATATTATATTTAACATTATCTTAAATCTTTAATAATATAGTAGATGTTAGTTTTTATATCATACCTATATATTTTTATAATGTGGATATAAATCATCGTTTTTTCTGACCTCTAACGCACCAAGAGGTCAAGGTCAGCGTCTTACAAGGTCGCTTTGAAGATGAATGAGTAATCTTCTTGAAGGTTTTTAATCCATTGCTGTGGGGGAGGGGGAAGGGGGGGGGATTAGGGGAGTGGGGGGTTGGGGCGGAAGGGGGGATGGGGAGAGGGATAAGGGGAGGGGGTAAGGGGGGAATTAGGGAGGAGAGGGAGGGGGTGGCGGATAAGAGGGAGGGAGATAGGGAGAAGTGGGATAAGGGAAGAGGTGGATAAGGAGGGTTAAAGGGAGGGGGTGGGGGAGGGGAGGGGGAGGGAAGGGGAGGGAAAGGCGAATAAAGGGAGCGGGATTAGGGAGAGGGGGATTGGGGGGAACTGGGATAAGGGAAGAGGTGGATAAGGGGGGTTAGGAGAGGGGGGAATTAGGGAGGGGGATTGGGGGAGAGGAGGATAAAGGGGGAGGGGGATTAGAGTGGGGGGGAAGGGCGGAGAGGTATGAATGGTTGAGGTGGATCGTGAAGCCCTCGAAATGAAGCCCTGATGAAACGACGAAGCCCCCCCCCCAAAAAAAAAATAAAATAATTATAACAAATAAATGAAAAAATAATAATAAATAAATAAAATAAAAAGAAGAAAAAAGGGGAGGGGGAAGGGGCGTTTGACGTGATTGTGTTCCTTTGGTCTTCCTTTCGTTGTTTTGTTTACATGGTGATGGATGAGGGGATAATGGACCTCCCCTCATCTTTTCCCCTTTCTTGGCCCTTCCCCAATCGCCCATTTTCGGTCCTCAACTTTTAAAACTCCCCTTTTTCTTTTCCAATCTTCTCCTTTTCTGTTCCCCTCTCTTTCCCCTTTCTCCTCTCCTCTTTCCCCCTTCCTATCTCTCCTTTTTTCTTCTCCTCTCTCTTTCCCCTTTCTTCTCTCTCTTCCCCCCTCCTATCTCTCCTTTCCTGTTCCCCTCTCTCTTTCCCCTTCTCATCTCTCTTTCCCCCTTCCTATCTCTCCTCTCCCATCCAATCTCCCCTTCTCCTCTCCCTCTCTTCTTCCCCCTTAACGAAATTCAACGAAATGTGTTCCTCCATCACGATGAATGAACAACAACATAAGAACGAAGAAATAAAACATCCACACATAAGGAAACGACAAAGAAACGAACGAAAAAAAAAACACATAAAAAACGTGAAATAACTGAGTCAAGAAGAAGCTTAATGACAAACCAACGAACGAAAAAAGCAAACAAACAAAGACACACATATACAAACAAACAACAAACGAAAAACAACAAAAACAAACACAAACACATAAAAACCTTCCATAACAAACATACGAAACTGACTGAAATAACAACTGAGGCAAGATGGAGCTTCAAAACAAACAAAAAACGATTAAAAAAAAAAAAAAAAAACAAAAAAAACACGAAATAATAAACATACGAAACTAACTGCATTAATAACTGAAGCAAGAAGGTGCTAAACTGCCTCAGACACAGACTCGAGATAACACAAGGGACCCGCAAAGAAAGAGGAAGATCAGCCTTAACGCCATTGAAGTGAAGATAAAAATGGGTCCTTTGTTTCTTCAAAAAAGGGGGGGGTGATCGCCTCCCGTTTTCTGTTGGATTTTGTAAACACACGATTTTTCAAGGGGCACTAAAGTAAAAAGAAAAGAGAGAGAGAGGAAGGGAGAGGAGAGGAGAGGAGAGAGAGAGAGGAGAGAGGAGAGAGAGAGAGAGAGAGAGAGAGAAGAGAGAAGAGAGAGAGAGAGAGAGAGAGAGAGAGAGAGAGAGAGAGAGAGAGAGAGAGAGAGAGAGAGAGAGAGAGAGAGAGACAGAGAGAGAGAGAGAGAGAGAGAGAGAGAGAGACAGAGAGAACAGAGAGAAGAGAAGAGAGAAGGAGAGAGAAGGAGAGGAGAGAGAGAGAGAGAGAGAAAGAGAAAAGATAACAGCAATCGCTAGATAAATGAATAATAATGACCATAAAAAGAAATATAGTGGAACTTGGAATAAACGATATGACAACTAATGTAGTTAGGGTAAACTGGAGAATTTTCAAGGTAAGTAATGGACCGAAGACAGCAACAAAATTGGCAGAGAAGAAGAGAAGAAGAGAGAGAGAAGAGAGAGAAAGAAAGAGAGAAAGTGAGAGAGAGAGAGAGAAGAGAGAGAGAGAGAGAGAGAGAGAGAGAGAGAGAGGAGAGAGAGAGAGAGAGAGAGAGAGAGAGAGAGAGAGAGAGAGAAGAGAGAGAGAGAGACAGAGAGACAGAAGACAGACAGACAGAGACAGACAGACAGAGACAGACAGACAGAATCAGAATTAGCCAGACAGACAGCTAGAGAGAGAGAGAAAATCGAACCCAAACCAAACCTAAACCACAAAACCAGCCCGAGCCGAGAGGAAATCAGCAAAACCAGAGCAGGCAAGAGTAGTGCGAGCAAGGCAAGAGTAGTGCAAGAGCAAGGCAAAGAAGTGCAAGAGCAAGGCAAGAGTAGTGCAAGAGCAAGGCAAGAGTAGTGCAAGAGGCAAGGCAAGAGTAGGCAAGAGCAAGGCAAGAGTAGTGCAAAAGCAAGGCAGAGCAAGAGCAAGGCTAAGAGTAGTGCAAAGCAAGGCAAGAGTAGTGCAAGAGCAAGAGCAAGAGAGTAGGCAAGAGCAAGGCAAGTGCAAGCAAGGCAAGGTAGTGCAAGAGCAAGGCAAGAGTAGTGCAAGAGCAAGGCAAGAGTAGTGCAAGAGCAAGGCAAGAGTAGTGCAAGAGGCAAGTGCAAGCAAGCTAGTGCAAGCAGTAGTGCAAAGAGCAAGGCAAGAGAAGTGCAAGAGCAAAGGCAAGAGTAGTGCAAAGTAGTGCAAGCAAAGCAAGAGTAGTGCAAGAGCAAGGCAAGAGTAGTGCAAGAGCAAGCAGCCAGAGCAAGGCAGAGTAGTGCAGAGCAAGGCAAGGTAGTGCAAGAAAGCAAGGCAAGAGTAGTGCAAGAGCAAGGCAGAGTAGTGCAAGAGCAAGGCAAGAGTAGTGCAAGGCAAGGCAGAGTAGTGCAAGAGCAAGCAAGAGTTAGTGCAAGAGCAAGCAAAGAGTAGTGCAAGAGTAGGCCAAGAGCAAGGCAAGAGTGTGCAAAGAGCAAGGCAAAGAGTAGTGCAAGAGCAAGGCAAGAGAGTGCAAGAGCAAGGCAAGAGTGCAGAGCAAGCAGTGCAGAGCAAGGCAAGAGTAGTGCAAGAGCAAGGCAAGAGTAGTGCAAGAGAGGCAAAGAGCAAGCAAGAGTAGTGCAAGAGCAAGCAAGAGTAGGCAAGAGGCAAGCAGTGCAAGGCAAGGCAAAGTAGTGCAAAGAGCAGGCAAGAGTAAGCAAGCAAGCTAGAGTAGTGCAAGAGCAAGCAAGAGTAGTGCAAGAGCAAGGCAAGAGTAGTTGCAAGAGCAAGGCAAGAGTAGTGCAGAGCAAGGCAAGAGTAGTGCAAAGAGCAAGGCAAGAGTAGTGCAAGAGCAAGGCAGGCAAGAGGCAAGGCAAGGTAGAGGCAAGAGTAGTGCAAGAGCAAGGCAAGAGTAGTGCAAGCGAGGCAAGGCAAGAGTAGTAGTGCAAGAGCAAGGCAAGTAGTTGGCAAGAGCAAGGCAAGAGTAGTGCAAGAGCAAGGCAAGAGTAGCCGATCCCGCCCTTTGTTCCTCACGCAAAAGTCTTTGTCCCGAAGTTATTGTTTTTTCGAGCTTATTATCAAGGGAATGTATCTATTGTGTGCGCGAGCCGTGATTGCGGGCATCGTGCTCTCGTAACGTGGGTTCCAGGGGGCGGGTCGGGAGGAGGGTGGTCGGGTGGGGGCGTGGTGTGGAGGTGGTGGTGGAGGGTGTGTGGTGTGGGGGTTGGAGGGGGTCGGGAGGAGGGCGTGGTCGGGAGGGGGGCGTGGTGTGGAGGCGTGTGGGTGTGGAGGGTGTGTGGTGTG
>NW_020869553.1:1519054-1521554 GCF_003789085.1 Penaeus vannamei | reverse complement strand
AATAAAAAGAAACAAAAAAAGAACAAAAACAAAAACAAAAGACAAAGAAAGAGAAAAAATAAAAAAAACAAAACAAAAATTTCTCCTCTATGCCCCCCACCCATTCGCACAAACAAAACAATAACAAAGCAACACCTTTCTGCGGCTATCCCAGTTTTTTTCACAAATTGCTTAAAGATTACCTCTATTACGACCACCATCCGATGCTGACGGGGATAGACGGGGAGGGGGGGGGGCGGAGATGGGGAAGGGGGTAGAGGGAGGATAGGGAGGGGGGTAAGGAAGGATAGTAGGGTAGGGTGGGGAGGATAAGGATGGGAGGGGAGGGTAGGAAGGGGAAGAGAAGGATGGGAAGAGGGAGGGAGAAGGATGAAGGGGAGGGAGCGGGGAGGATAAGGGCAGGGGAGAGCGGGGAGGGATGGGTAGGCCGTGGTAAGAGGGAGGCATAGGGAAGCAGGGAGCGGCGGGTGGAGCGGAGAGGGAACAAGCGATGGGGAAGGAGAAAGATCGGGGTACGGGTGTCCGGAGGGCAGTCACGTCCCTCTACGGATGGGGAAGAGGGGATAAGGACGGAGGGGGAGAACGGCGCGAGCGAGAGGAGGGAAGAGGGGTGAGGAGAAGGATTGCGGGATGGCGTGGGACGCCCGGGAGGGGTAGGCGTCTGTTAAGGGTAAAGAGCGAATGGGGAAGAAAGGTTAACGATGGATAGGGGGGGGTAAGGGACGGGGAAGCAGTGGGTAGGCCAGCGAGGGGAGGGTACAGGCACTGGGAGGAAGCAGAAAAAAAAAAAAAGGGGAGGGTAAGATGCGGAAAGAGACGGGACGGGGTACCAGAAGAGCGAGAAGTGAGGGGTAGCGCAGGGGGATTAAGGGATCGCGGAGGAGTAGCTAAGGTCCTTAGTAGGGGCAAGCGACCTAGCCCATCATCTGCACTTTCTCTCCTTTCCTCCACGTCTCTCCCCTCATACTCCACCGCTCGGGTCAAGTGCCGATGCCCAATCGCTCTGCTGTCCCTCTCCTCGTCTCTCTCTTCTCTTTCTCTCTCTCTCTGCCTCTCTCTCTCTCATCTCTTCGCTCGTCTCCTCTTCTCTCTGTGCTCTCGTCTATCGTTCTCTTTCAGTGTCTCTGTCTTTCTCTCAGTTACCCTCCTTTCCCTCGTGCCCGCAATCTAGCCGACTTCTCCTCTCCGTTTCGCTGCGTTTCCATCAGCCTCTCTCGTCTCTCTCGTCGTCTCCTCTCTCTCTCTCTCTTCTCTCTCTCTCTCTCTCTCATCTCAATAACACTCTATGTCCTCTCCCCTCCCTCCTTTCACTTTCTCCTCTCCCTTTTCCTCTCTATCTTCCTCCCCTCAATTTGTCTCCCCTTCGTTACCGAGATATCCTCTATATCCTTCCTGTCTCCTTTTCCTTTCCCTCTATCTTCCAATTCCTCTCCATCCCTCCCCCCTCTCTATCTCCCCCCCTCTCCCCTCTCTTTATCTCCCCTTGGTTGCCGAGAGGCAGAGACCCTCTATCTCTCCCCCTTTCCCCTTCCCCTATCTTACTTAACCCCTCTCCCTTTCTCTCCCCTCCCCTTGGTTACCGAGAAGAAGAGTCTCAATCCTATCCCTACCCTCCTCTCTCTCCCCTCTCCCCTTTGGTTACCAAGAAGAGATCTCAATCTCCCTACCGCTCCTCCCTAATCTTCTCTGCCTCCCTCCCCTTGGTTCCCCCTCCCAAGAAGGAGACCTTCAGTCTTCCCCTTCCCCTCTCCTCTACTTCCTTTCCCTCTCCCCCTCCCTCCTCTCCCTCCCCTCTTCTCCCCTCTTCCCCTTGGTTACCGAGAGGAATCAACCCTCAATCTCCCTTCTCCCTCTACCTGTTCTTCTCTCCCAGTCTCCCCTCTCCCCATCTACCTCTCCCTCTGTCTTCCCCCCTCCTCCCTCTCTCCCCTCTCTCACTCTCCCCTTGGTTACCTAGAGGAAGCAACCCTCAGTCTCCTTCCCCCCTCTACCTGGTTCCTCTCCCAATCTCCCCTCTCCCCATCTACCTCTCCCCTCTTTCCCCCTCTCCCCTCACTTCCCCTTTCCTACCCCCTACCCCCTCTCCTCTCCCTCTTTCCTATCTCCCCTCACTCTACCTTGCTCCCTTCCCCTCTCCCTCTCCTCCTCTCTCTCCCCCCGCTACCTCTCGCCTCCTCCTCCCCTCCTTAGTCCCGGACAGCAACCTCCCGTCAACGTGGATCAACCCGATTTGCGTGGGCGCCCAGAACTGCCCCTGGGACCTATTTGCTGCTCTTTCGCGAGATGTGTGTTGTTGTTGTTTTTTGTGTCTGTGTTTGTTTGTTGTTTGTCTTTCCTTCGTGCGGTTTCCCGTTTCTTTGTTTGGGTTTGGGTTGGGGTATTTTTTTTGTTTTGTTTTGTTTTGTTGTTGTTTGGTTATGGATTTGGAAGATAGGTGTGGTGGATATGTATTGTGGGATGCGTGGTGTAGGGATGTACGCTATAAGGGGAAATACTGATA
>NW_020869553.1:1514392-1516892 GCF_003789085.1 Penaeus vannamei | reverse complement strand
GAGAGAGAGAGAGAGAGAGAGAGAGAGAGAGAGAGAGAATTTTTAAAAATGAAGTCGAATACTGTGATAATTTGTATCAATATTGGTCTTAAATATAAATAAGGGAATATTATATCCAGAATTAAGATTAAGAACAAATGATAATGAAAATGGTAATTATAATGTGTATAATGATAATGTTTGTAATAAGTAATCGCGATAATTTGCTATAATGATGATAGTGATGGTGAGTGATGGTAATGATGGTGGTGAGAGAGAGAATGATGATGGTGGTGGTATTGATGGTGGTGATGATGATGGTGATATGAAGATGATGATGGTATGATGATGATGATGATGATGATGAATGATGATAAGGATGATGATATAAGGGATGATGATGATGATGATGATGACGAAGATGATGATGATGATTTGATAATTATGATGATATAATGGTGATGATGATGGTGGTGTGTGAGGATTATGAATATGATGATTAATGAATGATGATGATGATATGATGATGATGATGATGATGATAGATGATAATGATAATGATTAATGAGGATAATAAACAAGACAAGGATAATAAAAAAACATGATAAAACTTCAAAACTTCAAAAACAGGAAAAGAAACACGGAACAGAAATTAGATCACAAAAAAAGAAAAGAAAAAACGAAAATAAAACACATTCTATTTCGCGTCTTTGTCATCTTTTATATGACTGTCATGAGAATTTTTTAAAAAGGAAAGTCTTGAGTCATGAACAAAAATCATGTCGCTAAAGACGGTAATTCTCTGTGTTCTTTATGGTTCTTTCGACTCAATGGCAATTTGTTTTCTCGGTCATTTTATTTTTTATTTTATTTTTTTTTTACATTCTTTCTTTCTTCAGGGATGACATACACGTGCGCCTGTGCGTGTGTGCGTATGTACGTATGTATGTATTACAAGGTTGGGAAGAAGAGGTTTGTGAGGTGTGTGGGGGTGGGGGGTGGGGGGTGGGGTGTGGTTGTGGTGTGTGTGTGTGTGTGTGTGTGTGTGTGTGTGTGTGTGTGTGTTGTGTGTGTGTGTGTGTGTGTGTGTGGTGTGTGTGTGTGTGTGTGTGTGTGGTGTGTGTGTGTGTTGTGTATGTGTATGTGTATGTGTGTGTGTATATGTGTGTGTAGTTTGTGTGTTGTGTAAAATGTAAATTCTTTATATTTTCTACGTAAGTGGATACTAAATCAGTATAGATAGATAGAGTTAGATAGATTGAGATGGATAGATAGATAGCAGATAGATAGATAGATACATAGATAGATAAATAGATAGATATATAAGATAGATAATAGTAGATTTGATGATTGATATAGATAGATATAGATAGATAGATTGACGATAGATGAAAATAGATAGATAAACATATAGATAGAGATATAAAGAGAGAGATAAACATTCAAACAGACAACAGACAGGCAGATGTATCGACAGAGAAATAGAGAAAGAGGAACTGAGAGACAGACAGAGAGAAAACATCCGAATAATAAAGACGACACAGAATCAGACAAGTCAAGCATCGTCTACCCCCACTAGCCCTACCCCCCCCATCACCCACTTTCATCCTGCTAGTCAATCTTGGCCTCCCTTTCCCTACCCCTCCCCTCCCCTCCCCTCCTCACACCCTATGCTCTTCCCTCCCCCTTCCTCCATCCCTCTTCCCACATCCCATGCTCTTCCCTCCCCTCACCTCTCCCCTATCAACCTAGCCTTTCCTCCCCCTCCTCCTCTTTACATCCCTGTCCTTCCCCTCCCTTTCCCTCCCCTCTTTTTTTTTTTTTTCCCCCTCCTTACACGCTCATTGCCTTCCGCTCCCCCCCCCCCTCCCCCACAACCAGCCTTTCCAGACCTCCCTCCCCCACCTCTCCTTACAAATCTCATTCCTTCCGCTCCGACCTCACCCTCTCCCCCTCCCCCACCACTCATGTCTTTTTCTCCCCCTTCCCCCCCTCCCGCCCTTTCTCTTCCATACCCGCATGTGCTTCCCTCCCGCCTCCCCTCCTACATCCTATAGCCTATTCCTCCCCCCTCCCCCCTCCCTGCCACAGAACCTAAGCCTTTTCCGCCCCCCTTCCCCCACCATCCCTACGACTCTTACCTGCCCTCCTTCCTTCACCCACATCCCTTCTCCACCAATCTACCCTTTTCTCTCCCCAACATTCACGCCTATCACCCTCTCTACCTCCACCCCTCTCCCCACAGAGACCTTTAACCCCCACCCCACCCCCATCTGCTCCCCCTTTCTCCTATTCTCTTCCTCTCCATCTCTTCTCTCTTTTCTCCAACATCACCAACATCAACTCTTCTCTCCCTCCCTCTTTCCTTCCTTCTCTTGTCTCTCTTCACTTCTTCTTCCTCTCTCTCCTTGCCCTATCCTCCATATTTCCCTTCTCCTCCCTTCCCCTTCCCTTTCTCCCCTATCCCTTCTATTTATATTACCTCCCTCCACTTTCCCTCCATCTCTTCCCTTCCCTTGTC
>NW_020869553.1:1501892-1506892 GCF_003789085.1 Penaeus vannamei | reverse complement strand
TACTTCCCAAGGAGTTCCGACGGATAGCTCACTAGTAAAAATAGTGAGTTAGAACTTTCTCAGCACTTATCTCTAATATCCTGATCAGCATTAAACCCGTCTGGACGGCGAGACAAATTGAAGATGATAGCAAATGTTCAATGAAAGAATCTAATTACCCACTTGAGCATGCACTTTACTACGCAGAAAAAATCGTGCCGAATATGCAGCAAAGAGCGGTAGATACACGTAATGCGAAGGACATCGAATATCTTCTCAAACACTTCGGGGTTTCCTCTCCATCTTCTGTCTTCTCGCTCTCTTGATATGTGTCCTTGCTCGTTCACTCTTCTCGTCGCGTGCCCTCTGTTATACATGATCCATAATATGTTCTTCTCATAAATCTTCTATTCTCTATTCGTTCTGCTAATCAATCTTTCTCTTCTCTCACTCATTTCTCTCGTTCTCTTCTTAGACTCTTCTCTCCTCTCTCTCTTTCTCAGTCTTCTCATCTTTAACTCTTGCTCTTTCTCTCTTCTATCTCTATCTCTCGATATCTTCTCATTCCTATGCTCTTTTGATAATTAATCACAAAACATCTCTACCGGACTAAGGGAAATTTTTTACGCTAATCGTTTACGTCTTACGTCTTCTCTCTGCTTCTCATCGTCGTTCTCTCATCTCTCTCTTTTCATGTCCATTCCACTAAACTACTCATCCATTCCTCCATCAATGTCCCTTCCATCGCACGCTACCCTCACTTGCCATCCAATGCATCCCATGCTATTTCCACTCACGCCCACCAGACTAATCCACTCCAATAACTCCCACCCAATTTATATCTCCGCCCATCCATCTATCCATAAAGCCCATCTAGCTTGCTAGCTATCTAGCATCGCCATAGCCCTCTCATTTCATCTATTTAATTTAAGTGACCAAACCCCATCTCATGGTCCGCATCCAACCCACTCGCCCCACCTCCAACCCACACCGCATGCCATATCCCAACCCACCCCCACTTCCAAG
Source organism: Penaeus vannamei (assembly GCF_003789085.1). Taxonomy (NCBI): domain Eukaryota; kingdom Metazoa; phylum Arthropoda; class Malacostraca; order Decapoda; family Penaeidae; genus Penaeus; species Penaeus vannamei. Next base: position 1,505,887 of record NW_020869553.1, on the reverse strand, counting down.
CCCACCTCCATCCATAACAACCCACTCACGCCACCCACACCACCCCATCATTTCCAATATCTCATTTACCCACCACGCCAAATCCCGGCCATGCCACTCACACCCCACCTAACACCCATCCCCCCTTCCCAACCCTTCACCCATGCCCCATCAATAACATTAATCAATTAGCTAAGCTGGACTAGTGGTTCGAACCCCACCGCACCCATCCCTACGCCACGCTTCACCTGTCATTTCCCAACTCACTGACAGGACACCCACCCACCTCCCATCCACCCCACCATTCACGCCCCACCCCACCCACGAGCCATCGCATTGATCCATCCACCATACGCCCCACCCACCGCCAATGTTACGGCAATGTCGATCCCGTCTCAACGTCCAGAGCAAGCCACAGCAAGCTCAAGATGCCAATCCTATGATTTTTATCTCCTGGGCAACATCGAGCCGGAATCTTGCTGAGTCACGGTCGACCAGACGGCAGCGTTCGTTAGGGCGTGAAGGGAATCCCTTTGTTATGAAAGATAGACTCTATGAACAGAATCTGGAAGACTATTCGAAGGTAATATAATTACATGCGAGAGAGGTATGGGAACAGGTCGCTGGTATGTAGATAGATAATTAGAATGGATAAAGATAAGGGATATAGATAATGAAATGAGGGTGGAATCTCGGAAGAAATTTCAGACATAGTAGACAGGATTTTCCGAGCGAGAGAGAGAGAGAGAGTACGAGAGACCTGACGAGATGAGAGAGAGAGAGAGAGAGGATGAGAGAGAGAGAGAGAGATGAGAGAGAGAGAGAAGGAGAGAGAGAGAGGAGAAGAGAAAGATAGAGCGGGAGGGAGAGAGAGAGAGAGGAAGGGAAGGGAGAGAGGAGGAAGGAAGAGAGAGAGAGAGAGAGAGAGAGAGAGAGAGAGAGAGAGAGAGAGAGAGAGAGAGAGAGAGAGAGACGAGAGAGAGAGAGAGAGAGAGAAGAGAGAGAGAGAAAGACGAAAGAAAGATAAGAGAGCGAGGAGGGAGAGAGAGGAGAGAGAAGGAGGGAGAAGAGAGAGGAGAGGAGAGAGAGAGAGAGAGGAAAGAGGAAGAGAAGAGAGAGAGAGAGAGAGAGAGAGCAGAGAGAGAGAGAGAGAGAGAGAGAGAGAGGAGAGAGAGAGAGAGAGAGCTGGGAGAGAGAGATGAGTATGGAGGAGGAGAGAGAGATGGGAGAGAGAAGAAGGGAAGAGGAGAGAGCAGAGATGAGTGAGCAGAGACGATGATGGAGAGCAGAGAGAGAGAGAGAGAGAGAGATGGACGAGAGGAGAGATGGAGAGAGGAAGAGAGAGAGAGGAGAGAAGAGACGAGAGAGAAGAGAGAGAAGAAGAGAGAGAGTAGAGAGACGAGAGAGAGAAGAGAGAGAGAGAGAAAGAGAAGAAGAGAAAGAGAGAGAGAAAGAGAGAGAGTACCGGAGAGAGAGGAGAGAAGAGAGTGGAGAGAGGAGAGAGAAGAGAGAGAGAGACGAGAGAGAGAGAGAAAGAGAGAGACGAGAGAGGAAGAGAGGAGAGAGAGAGAAAGAGACGAGACAGAGAGAGAGAAAGACGAAAAGAGAATGACGATATAAGAGAAGAGAGCGAATGAGAATCGAGAGAGAGAGGAAAGAGAAATGAAGAAGAGAAAAGAATGAGAGAGAGAAGAGAATCGAGATGAGAGAGAGGGAGATAGAGAGAGAGAGAGAGAATGAGTGAGAGAGAAGAGAGCAGAGGACGAGAGAGAGAAGAGAGAGAGAGAGAAGAGAGAGAGAGAGTGAAGAGAGTAGACGAAGAGCAGGGGGGGGGATTTAATAACGTTGTGGGGGTGGGGGCGGGCGGGGGGGTTTAGAAAACTCGGAGTGGGTGAGAGCGGCAGTGGGGAGGAGCCGAGAGAGAGAGAGGGGGCGAGAGAAGAGAAAGGGGGGCGAGAAGAGAGAGGAGAGGTGCGGACAGGAGGGGGGAGACTGAGAGAGAGAGGGAGGTACGGAAGGGGAGAGAGAGCAGAGAATGAGGAGTGAGAGCATGAGAAGAAACGAGAGGAAAGTGAGAGAGAGAGAGAGGTAGAGGCAGTGAGAAAAGGAAGCAAGAGGAGCTGCCGAGAGGCAGGGAGAGAGAGAGAGAGAGAGAGAGCAGAAGGAGAGAGAAGAAGAGAAGAAGAGGAGAGAGAGGAGAAGAGGAGAGGAGAGAGAGAGAGAGACTCGCCAGAAGTTAGTATGGGGGGGGGGGGGGAGGGGAGTGAAGAGGGGTAGAGGGGAGAAAGGATGAGAGAGGGAGAGCAGGAGCAGTAACGTCAGGCTGGAGAGAGAGAGTAGGGATCTCGAGAGGCGAGGAACGGTGAGTGAGGTGGAGAGAGAGAGAGAGAGTAGATGAGTAGGTGGGGGGAGGGACACGGAGACAAGGGAGAAGGGAGACGAGAAGGAGAGCAAAGGCCTGAAAGAAGAGGGGAGAAGAGCAAAATTTAGAACAGCTAGACGCAGAGGAAGTAGAAGGGTGAAGAGAGGAGATGAGGACGGGGGAGAGAGAGAGAAGAGAGAGAGGAGAGAGAGAGAGAGAGAGAGTAGGAACCCGAAGAGAGACAGAAGAGAGAGAGAGAGAGAGAGAGAGAGAGAGAGAGAGAGAGAGAGGAGAGAGAGAGAGGAGAGAGAGAGAGAGAGAAGAGAGAGACAGACAGACAGACAGACAGAAAGAGAGAGAGGAAGAGAGAACAGAGGACAGAGACGAAGACAAGACAGAGCAATAGAGAGAGAGAGCAGGGGGAGGGGAGGGAGGGGTGGGAAGGGGAGAGGGTTCTGGGTTCTGCACCGCGGAATTCCTTACCTTGAACTCTTTCCTGGTTTTTGAACAGTGCAGATTCAAAAGGAATGATCAGATGGGATGTTCAGGATACATAAGCATGAATACATATGATCGCACAAACAAAAACAAACACGCACAGACATGCAGACACGCAAACATTACATGCAGAGCAATGCAGACACAATGAACAAGGACACGAACACATGCACACGTGGTACAGGAAGCGAATGGCAGACATACATACATACATACATATCATATGACCACATAATACTAATACTGTAATAGCCATGTGAAAATTTTACTTACATACAAACATCAAGACATAAACATGGCCATTAACATCAAGAACAGCACATCCATATAACAATTCAGAAGAAAAGTACAATATTTCTGAAGATTATACCATGGAGATATCAAAAATTAACATAGACAATGTCTAACTAACGAGTACCATCCACCCTTAATTCCTCATCTGTTATATACTAGACAGTCTAACACACTTTAACTTGCGCGTCACCCCCCTCCGCAGCCTCTCTTCTCCACCTCCTCATTCTATAGATATTGTACAAAATCGTCTCTACACACGCCCCCACAGCAGCGTACACATAGAAAAATGACCTATATAATATAAACATATGATACCCAATTTATAGATACACTAATACTTAACATGGAAATTTACTTACATACACATGCACCAATGAAACACAATCTCATTAACATCAAAGAAACACAACATCTACATTCCTCCAAACTCCGTCTCTGGACCCTACACACCCTCCCCTAGGCTGGCTCCAAAAATGAGAGCATCGAGACCAGTACTGCACTGTTTTTTCTAATAGATAATAAACTATGTATCGTGTAAACCCAGCTTACCAATAAAGGATGGGGTGCATCATGTGACCAGGTTCGAAAAGCATACAACACACACTACATACCATACAATAATACTATACCGCATATACTTATGTAGTCTACTGGGTACTATATATATCAGGAAATTTACTTCACATACCAAACATGCAAGACACCACATCCATTAACATCAATAGACACGCATACCATCTATACAGTAAAAGACCACATCCATTAACATCAAGACACAATTTCATTACTTGCAAGACCATGGAACATGCATATTAGTTTTGATATCATTCTTGTATTAACGCGCCTCAGGTAAGAGTGACAG
>NW_020869553.1:1484392-1496892 GCF_003789085.1 Penaeus vannamei | reverse complement strand
GTTGTGTGTCGTGCGTTGCGTGCGTGCGTGCGTTGCGCTAAATATGTGATAAAAAGAAAAAAAAAAGTCAATATTCGGAGGAAAAAATATCAACTAAATATAACAATACGAACAAAAACTAAACAAAAAAAAAGCAAAAAAAAATGGTCATTAATCGCAGAAAATCATTATCATAGCGTTCAAATTGGCATCATATCAGATCCGAAACACGATATTGATTCTATTATCCGATACGGAAGCCAAAGGTCAGGCAGAAGCTAGGTCAGACAGGGATTTTTTTTTTTCATTTAATTTCGCTTAATTCAATTTAGTTTTTCTGTTTCTCCTTCTTTTTTTCATTTAACTTCGTTTAATTCCATTTTGTTTCTCTATGTTTCTCCTTTCCATTTTATTTCTCTCTTTATTCATTCATTTATATTTTTACTTCCCCTTATAATTAATCCAGATAAATATAACAGCTGCACCTCAAAAGAGAATAAAGGACATTAGAAAAAAACGAAAAAAAAAAAAAAAAAAATTAGGACAAAAAAAAAACGAAAAGAAAAGAAAAAAGAAGAAAATTAGAAGAAAAGAAATGAAAAGACTAAAGAAAATTACAAAAACGAAAGGGAAAGAATAAAGAAAATGGAGAAAAAAACGAAAAGAAAAAAATACGAAAACTAGAAAAAAAACGAAAAGAAAAGAATAAAGAAAATTAGAAGATGAAAAAAAAAAGAAAAAAAATCAAGAAAATTACAAAAGAAACGAAAAGAAAAAGAATAAAGAAAACGAAAAAAAACGAAAGAAAAGAAAAAAAGAAAATTAGAAAAAAAACGAAAAAAAAAAAACATACAGGAGCGTTTCTAAAACCAAAGCCGATATTAATTCCCTAAATCAGGTCGACTTCTTTGTGATTAAAGATTATCAGCGTAAGGAAAATCGGGGGGGGGGGTAGGGGGGTAGGGAGAAGATAGTGATAGGGGAGGGGGGGAGGAGGAGGGAGTAGGGGAAGATAGTGATAGGGGTGAGGGGGAGGGGAGGGGTAGGGGAAGATAGATGATAGGGGTGTGAGGGGAGGGGAGGGAGGGGAGGGGGGTAGGGAGAGATAGTGATAGGGTGAGTGGGGAGGGGAGGGGAGGGGAGAGGGGGTAGGGAGAAGATAGTGATAGGGGTGAGGGGGGGGAGGGGCGGGGGTAGGGGAGAGGGGAAAGGATAGTGATAGGGGTGAGGGGAGGGGAGGGGAGGGGAGGGGGGGTAGGGGAAGATAGTGATAGGGGTGAGGGGAGGGGAGGGGGTAGGAGAAGATAGTGATAGGGGTGAGGGGGGGAAGGAGGGGGGGATTGGGGGAAGATAGTGATAGGGGTGAGGGGGGGGAGGGGAGGGGAGGGGAGGAAGGAGATAGTGATAGGGTGAGGAGGGGGAGGGGAAGGGGAGGGGGGTAGGGTAGGGGGAAGATAGTGATAGGGGTGAGGGGGGAGGGAGGGGGGGTAGGGAGAAGATAGTGATAGGGTGAGGGGAGGGGAGGGAGCGGAGGGGAGGGGGGTAGGGAAGATAGTGATAGGGGTGAGGGGGGGAGGGGCTAGGGGGAAGATAGTTGATGGGGTGAGGGGGAGGGAGGGGAGGGGAGGGGGAGGGGGTAGGGAGAAGATAGTGATAGGGGTGAGGGGGGGAGGGAGGGGGGATAGGGGGAAAGATAGTGATAGGGTGAGGGGGGGAGGGGAGGGGAGGGGAGGGAGGTAGGGGGAAGATAGTGATAGGGGTGAGGGGGGGAGGGGAGGGGTAGGGGGAAGATAGTGATAGGGTGAGGGGGAGAGGGGAGAGGAGAAAGATAGTGATAGGGGTGAGGGGGGGAGGGAGGGGGGTAGGGGAAGATAGTGATAGGGGTAGGGAGAAGATAGTGATAGGGGTGAGGGGGGAGGGGAGGGGGGATAGGGGGAAGGATAGTGATAGGGGAGGGTGAGGGGAGGGGAGGGGAGGGGGGGTAGGGAGAAGATAGTGATAGGGTGAGGGGGGGAGGGGAGGGGGGTAGGGGGAAAGATAGGGATAGGGTGAGGGGAGGGGAGGGGGGGTAGGGAGAAGATAGTGATAGGGGTGAGGGGGAGGGGAGGGGGTAGGGGGAAGATAGTGATAGGGGTGAGGGGGAGGGGAGGGGAGGGGAGGGGGGGGGTAGGAGAAGATAGTGATAGGGGTGAGGGGGGAGGGGAGGGGGTAGGGGAAGATAGTGATAGGGGTGAGGGGGAGGGAGGGGAGGGGAGGGGAGGGGGGTAAGGAGAAGATAGTGATAGGGGTGAGGGGGGGAGGGGAGGGGGGTAGGGGGAAGATAGTGATGGGGTGGGGGGAGGGGAGGGGGGGTAGGGAGAAGATAGTGATAGGGGTGAGGGGGGAGGGGAGGGGGTAGGGGCGAAGGATAGTGAAGGGGTGAGGGGAGGGGAGGGGAGGGAGGAGGGGAGGGGAGGGGAGGGGAGGGGGGGTAGGGAGAAGATAGTGATAGGGGTGAGGGGGAGGGGGAGGGGGGGGGAGGGAGGTGGGGTAGGCGGGAAGATAGTGATAGGGTGAGGGGGAGGGGAGGGGAGGGGGGGTAGGAGAAGATAGTGATAGGGGTGAGGGGAGGGAGGGGAGGGGAGGGAGGGGGTAGGGGGAAGATAGTGATAGGTGAGGGGGGAGGGGAGGGGGAGGGGGTAGGGAGAAGATAGTGATAGGGGTGAGGGAGAGGGGAGGGGAAGGGAGGGGGGGGGGGAGGGGATTTACACCTCGGTCCGTCAATTGGGGCGAAAATCCCACAGCGAGGTAAAGGTACAAGTGCCTTAATGACGACATCCCTGTGGGGGTTTCGTGGTTTTTTCGGGTCCAGTTTTTGTTTGTTTTTTTACTTTTTTTCTCGTCTATTTTATTTGTTCTTTTAGTTACCATTTTCATGATAGGATTTTTATTTTATGGTCAATCTACTTGCTTTTTGTTGGGGGGGGAGGGGGTCTCAAACGGATCTTTATGTCTTTGTGTCTAAATCTGTCTATGCTTCTGCTTCTCTCTTTCTCTCTTTGTGCCTGTCTCTGTCTCTCTAACTCTTTCTGCTCTCCCTTCTTTCTCTCGTCCCACCACTCTCTCTCTGCCTTTCCCTCTCTCTCTCTCTCTCTTTCTGACTCACTCACTCTCTCTATTTGCCTCCCCCCCCCTCTCTCTCTCCTTCTCCCTCTTTCTCTTAATCACTCTCTCTCTCTATTTGCTCCCCCCCCTCTCCCCCTCTCTCTCTCTCTCTCTCATTCCCTCTCTCTCTTTCTCTCTCTCATTCCCTTACGTCAATACTGTAGCTCTTGAACCTGTGTCATCCGATGCTGTAAAATATTCACATCTTCTAAATAAATAAAAGAAAAAAAAAGAAAAATAGATTTTGAGCTGAAATGTCATCATACACATTTTCGAAATTATGATACGTGGAAATTGATACTGATTCTCTTCTATTTTTAATATCTTTTTTTTTTTTTTTTTTTTTTTTTTTTTTTTTTTTTTTTTTTTTTTTTTTTACGATGAATCTTGACGGTTTTAAATTAAAGTAAGGAATGAGCAAGTCGGAAGGAAAGTAGAAAGAAAGTAATAAAGTTGAAAAGATGAGAGAGAGATGTGACGGTAGCGCAATTTTGGAAGTAGTGGTGGTGGTGATGATGGTGATTCTGATGACGATGGTGGTGGTGGTGGTAGTGGTGATGATGATGGTGATTCTGATGACGATGGTGGTGGTTGTGATGATGATGGTGATTCTGATGAAGACGATGGTGATGGTGATGGTGATTGTGGTTGTGATGATGATGATGACGACAATCACGATTATGACTGATGGTAAAGATAAAGAAGAATGTAACTATTATTAACATCCTTGACCGATATCGTCACTATCATCATTACGACTAGCATCATTACCATCATCACTACCATAACCATCACAATCATCACCACCATAACACCGATAACAACACCAAGATCACAACAGCCACAACACAGCCTCCTTAATAACACGAAAGAAACCACAGCTGATCAGAGGAAGCAACAATACAACACCAGCTGTGATAATCAAGCATAAACGTCATACTTCATATAGGGAGAGCACACATATACATAACACAGAGCACAATACATAACAATACAGAGCATAATACATATTGTATGTTCATAGAAACAATACAGACCATAATATAGTTTATAGAAATAATATAGAGCACAACACATAATAATACAGAGCATAATACATTTTATAGAAATAAAATAGAGCACAACACCTAACACTACAGAGCATAATACAGTTCATAGAAATAATGCAGAGTATAATACATATATAATACAGAGAATAACACAGCTCATAGAAGCAATACAGACCATAATACATTTCCCAGAAATAATATAGAGCACAATACATAAAGATACAGTGCATAATACAGTTCATATGAATAATATAGAGTTCAACACATAATACAGTACATAATACAATTCATATGAATGATATAGAGCACAACACATAACAATGCAATGCATGATACAGTTCATATATACAATACAGAGCACAATACATAATAACACAGAGGATAATATAGCTCACAGAAACAATAACAATAACAACACGTAATAATACAATTCATATGAATAATATAGAGCACAACACATAATAACACAGAGGATAATATAGCTCACAGAAACAATAACAATAACAACACGTAATAATACAATTCATATGAATAATATAGAGCACAACACATAATAACACAGTTCATAGAAACAACACCGAGCACAACACATGGTAACACACAGAGCATAGGCATACTATAAGGCACAACACATAATAACACAGAGCATAACACAGAACATAGGCATAATACAGAGCATAATAGAGAGACAGGAGTTTCCAGGAAGGCCTTTGTCATCTCCTCATCTCCACTGCGATCGTCATGCAGTCTCCCTGTCATGTGTCATGCGAGGAAGTCATGATGTCTTTCTCCTTGTCATGTACGCTATGTAATGGGGTGAGTGTATGTGATCGCGAGTTTGTGTGCGTGCGTGCGTGCGTGTGTGTTGTGGATGTGTACGTTATTAGATGTGTCTCACTATCTGTTTTTTTGTGTGCCTGTCTTTCTCATCCTCTTTCATTCCGCCTCTTTCTCTTTCTCTTTCTCTCCCTCTTTCTCTTTCTCTCTCTCTCTCTCTCTCTCTCTCTCTCTCTCTCTCTCTCTCTCTCNGCAAGAGTGGATGAAGAAAAGGGAGGGAAGAAAAAAAGGAAAGAAGAAAAAAAGAGGAAGAGAGGAAAGAAAGAGAAGAGGAGATGAAGAAGGAGGGAGAGAGAGAGAGAATGAGAGATTAGAGACAAGAGAGAGAAGGGACGCAGGAGAGAGAGAGAGAGGAGAGGAGAGACGAGAGAGAGAGAGAAGATGAGAGAGAGGGGGGAGGGGGGAGAGAGAGAGGAAGGAGAAGGGGAGGAGGGGAGGAGAGGAGGGAGAGGGAGAGAAGGAGAGAAGAGAGTGAAGAGAGAGAGGAGAGGAAGAAGAGACGGACCGAGCGCAGGAGGATGAAGAAGAGAGACGAGACAGGAAAGCAGAGAAAAAGAAATAAAAACAACAAAATAAATAAGAAAAAGAAAAAAAAGAAAGGAAAGAATGAAAGGAAGAAAAAGAGGAAACAAAAAAAGGGAAGAGGGAGAGAAAAGGAAAGAAAAAGACGGAAAAAAGTAAAGAGACGGAAAGAAAGAAGAAAGACAGAGGTAAAAGAGGCGCGAGGAGGAGCCGGTGAGAAGAGAGAGAGAGAGATGAGAGAGAGAGAGAGCAGACGAGAGAGAAAGAAGAGAGAGAGAGAGAGAGAGAGAGAAGAGAGAGAAGATAGAGAAGAAGAGAAGAGAGAGAGAGAGAGAGAGAGAGAGAGAGAGAGAGAGAGAGAGAGAAAAGAGAGAGAGAGAGAGAGAGAAGAGAGAAAGAGAGAGAGAGAGAATAGAGAGAAGAGAGAGAGAGAGAGAGAGAGAGAGAGAGAGAGACGAAGAGAGAGAGACGAGAAAGAGAGAGAGAGAGAGAGAGAGAGAAAAGCAGATAAAAAAGAAAGAAAGAGAGAGAGAAAGAAAGAAATAGCGAGAGAAAAAAAAATAGAAGAAAGAAAAGAAGAAAAAGCAAGAAAGAAGAAGAAAGGAAAGAAAGAGAAAGAGAAAGAGAGAGACCGAGAGAGCCTACCTTATCATGCGCAACGTCGATACCCGCAAGCACGGATACGATCATGCACACGAATAATCAACGACGCTTGGGTTGTCTTCCTTTGAACCGGAGGAGGAGGAGGAGAGGAGGAGGAGGAGCGAGGAGGATGAGAGAGGCGGATGAGGAGCGAAGGAGGAGGAGGAGAGGAGAGGAGGAGAGGTGGAGAGAGGAGGAGGAGGAGGAGGAGGAGAGGAGAGGAGGGAGAGGAGGAGGAGGGGAGGAGGAGGAGGAAGGGGAGGTGGTGGTGGTGGGTTGTGTGTGGTGAGGAGGAGGAGAGAGGAGGAGGAGAGGAGGAGGAGGAGGAGGATGTGGGGGGAGGAGAGGAAGGAGAGATGGAGGAGGAGTAGTGTGGAGTAGAGGAGGAGATAGGAAGGAAAGAGGTGGTGGTGGTGTGTAGAGATGAGGTATGTGGTGGAAAGGGTGGAGAGAGCAGGAGGGGGTGGAAGAGAGTGGAGAGAGGAGGAGGACTGGAGTGAGGTGGAGAGGAGAAGAGGAGGTGTGTGGGAGGAGCGGTGGAGAGAGGAGGTAAGAAGGGGAAGGAGGGGAGAGGGAGGAGAGAGGAGGAGGAGGAGGAGGAGGAGGAGTGAGGTGATGTGGTGAGGTAGAGGTAGAGGAGAAGAAGAGGAGCGGTGGTGGTGGTGGAGCAGGTGGAGGTGGAGGAGGTAGAGGAGGAAGTGGAGTGGGAGGAGGAGGAGGAGGTGGAAGTGGTGGTAGGGAAAGGGAGAAAAGGGTTGGGATGGATGTAGATCGAAGTGGAGAAGGAGAGAGGGAGGAAGATGGAGGAGGAGGAAGTGTTTAGGGAAAGAAGAGGAGAGGGATTGAGATAGAGCGAGAACGAGAGAGGAAGGAAGGAAAGACGGAAGAAACGGAAGAGATGGAAAAGGAGGAGGAGGAAGAAGAAGAAGAAGAGGAGGAGGTAGTAGAGCAGGAGAGAGGAGGAAAGCAAAGAAGTAGGAGAAGGAAGGAAGAGGAGATAAAGGGAAGGGTTGTAGAGCGACGGGAAAATATCAGTAGAAAGAGCGGAGGAAGGAAAAGAGTAAAGATGAATATGAAGAGAAATGGGAAGAACGGGGATGGAGGGAAGGGAAAAGAAAGATAAGGAGAAACTAAAAATAAGGCAAGGAAGGGAAAGGAAGGAAGGTGAGGGGAAGAGAAAAGGGGGGGGGGAAGACGAAGAAGAAGAAGAAAGAAATGAGAAGAAAAAAGAAACAAAAATAACAAGATGCAAATGAGGAGAAGCAAGTGAAGAGGAAAACGAAGAAAAGGGAGAAATAACAATAACAATACGACAGAAAAGAGAAGAAGTAAGAGAGAAAGAAAAAGAAGAAGAAGATGAAGGAGAAAAAGAAGAAAAAAAGAAGGAAATCGAAGACACGGTATAAATCAGAGACAGAGGAAGAGGGATTTCTTACAGAGATCGTAAATCTGCACGATGGAAATGTGAAGGATAAGGGAGAGAGAGAGAGAGAGGAGAGAGAGAGAGAGAGAGAGAGAGAGAGAGAGAGAGAGAGAGAGAGAGAGAGAGAGAGAGAGAGAGAGAGAGAGAGAGAGGAGAGAAGAGAGAGAGAAAAGGATAGAGAAAGAGAGAAAGGATAGAGAAAGGAGAGAAAGAGAAAGGAAGAGAAGAGAGAGAGAGAGAGAGAGAGAGAGAGAGAGAGAGAGAGAGAGAGGAGAGAGAGGAGAGAGAGAGAGAGAGAGAGAGAGGGAGAGGAGAGGGAGAGGGAGAGGGAGAGGGAGAGGGAGAGGAGAGAGGGAGAGGAGAGAGAGGAGAGGGAGAGAGGAGAGGGAGAGGGGAGAGGGGAGGAGAGGAGGGAGGAGGGAGGGAGAGAGGAGAGGGAGAGGGAGGGAGAGAGACGAAAGGACGGCAAGAAAGGGAAAGTGGGGAAGAAGGAAAGACAGAGAGAACATTAGGAAGCCAAGAAAGAGAAGCAAAAAGATAGAAAGGGAGAAGGAGACGCAATATTAAAATAAATAAAGGGAAAATAAAATAAAAGAAAGACAAGGGAAAATGGAGAAAAGGAAGAGACAGCATAAACATAAGAATTCGTGTTGTTTTTATAATCATTATAATCAGAATAGAATACAAAAATATCAAGAATTCTACTGATAAGAATGATAATGACGATAAGAATAACAATGATAAGAATATCAAGAACAATAATAAAAACAAAGGTAATAAATATAGTCGTGATCAATAGGATAACAATGAAAGATAAGAAGAGAAATGAAATAGGAAAATACGATTTGCGATTAAAAATTACTGACAAAAGCAGAAGGATAAATAGTTTAATCTTTTCTACTTTGAACATTTTGATGATAATAATACAGAAGAGTAAGATGACATGAATAAAATTAGGGACTGACTAGAAATATCTCTCTTTCTCTTTCTCTCTCTCTCCCGCTCTTTCACTCTCTTTTTCTCCCAATCTCTCTCTTTATATATATATTACTGTATCTATCTATCTATCTGCCTTTATCTATCAATCTATAACTCTCTCTCTCTCTCTGCATCTATTTAGCCGTCTGTCTATAACTCACTCACTCTCTCTCTCTCTCTCTCTCTCTCCCTCCTCCATCTCTCTCTCTCTCCCTCTCTCCTCTCTCTCTCCTCATCTCTCTCTCTCTCTCTCTCTCTCTCTCTCTCTCCCTCCCTCCTCCATCTCTCTCTCTCTCTCTCACTCAAAAGGTCATTTCCCAGGCGAGGTAACATCAGAAAGGAAAAGAAATTGCCTGATGTTTCTTCTAAGGAATAGAAGCCCTGCTAAGTCGTTGGGGTTAGCACTTTCTTACCCCGACGCACAGTTCTGATCACGGGGCGAGGTAAAGTGGTTGGGGGCGACTGTGAATAAAAGGAAATTGGACCTTATGTGCTTACCTGTCCCTGTCTTTGTTTGAGTTGCCGTTTTCTGTTATTTCTTTTGTGGTTTCTGTCTCTGTCTTTTGTTTCACTCTCTCTCTCTTTCTCTTCACCCCTTCTCTCTATCTCTTTCTTTTTTTCTCTCTCTCTTTCTCCCGCCGTCCCTCCCTCACTCTTTCCTCCTTCCTTCCCTCCCTCATTTCATCTCTCCTCCTACCCTCCCCCTTCCCTCCCTACCTCCCCCCTCCTCTCCTTTTCTTCCTTCCTCCCTCTCTCTCTCCTCCCTTCCCTCCCTCTCCCCATCTCACCACCCATCTCATTCCTCATGAAAAAGACAGATGATACACATATGTCAGATTTATCGCTCATCTGCAAGTCTGCCTTCAATTTTCGCCTTTACATCCAACGGCGAAACTTAATGTGTTGAGTAATATGCATCTTTCAGAATCCTTGGATGGGGGGGGGGGGCTGGGATAAGATCTGTGGGGGAAGGGGGGGTAGGAATGGAGGGAGTGAGGGGGGAGGGAGGAGGGAGGGAGGAGGAGGAGGAGGAGGAGGAGGAGGAGGGATGGAGGGAGTGTGGGAGAGGAGGAGGGAGTGTGGAGAGAGGAGGAGTGTGGAGAGGAGGAGGAGGAGAGTGGAGGGGCGAGTGAGAGAGGAGGGAGGGAGAGTGAGAAAGAAGGAGGGAGACGGACGGAAGGAGGGGGTGAAAGGGAGGGAGGTGAGGGAGAAAGGGAGGAATGGAGGGATGAAAGGGAGAGAAGGAGGGAGGGGAGGGAAGATGAAGATGATGAGGAAGATGAGGTGCGAGAGAGAGAGAGAGTAGAGGAGACAGAGAAAACAGTGAGAGAGAAAGAAAAAAAAATCTATCCCACAGAACCAGAAATACACCGCCTGCAAGTCACTTACATGTTACGCGATTTAAACAGATTTATTCCAGTCACTAAAATCTGCCACTTATTCCGATGCGACCTGCGAGGAGTGCACATGACAGCCCCTGAAATCGCTTGCCTGACAGTTGTCATAAGATGATATGCCTCCATGTCAACTGTATATTACTATTATTATTGCTATTTCTGCTACTCTTAAAGCTACTACCACTAGTAGCACTGCTGCTATGATTACTAATACTATTACTATCTTATATTATATTATATTATGTTATTATATATTTAATTATATTATTATTATTATTATTACTATCTTATTATTAATGATTATATAATTATTATTATATATCTTATTTTGTATTATTATATAAGTTATATTTGTTCCTGCTCGATTTTTGTACCTTTGTCATATTAGTGGAAGTTTTCATGTAATATTCATATAAGTGTAGGCCTATTTTAACTGCATTCACTGTACCGTTAAATCTTCTTGGGTATCGTAGCCGAACGGTCTTTAAGGCTCGTGGGTGTGGGAATGAATTTATTCCAATGTTGAGTGTGCCTGTTATTATAATGGCCATAGAAACATTTTAACCATTAATATTTTATTCATTAAACAAATAATGATGAACAGGTGGCATACCATTTTATAAATCTTAGCAATAAATATTATAATTTTAAAAAGGCAATATTCTCAAATATGATTTATATCTAAGGTTAATTCTATACCCTCCCTTTTCCTACCAATTATGAATCAATACATTTTAATAAACAAAATAAATATATGCATGAGATGGAATAAAAACCCTCACACCCAGTCTGTCAGTGTTCTTTCCATGATTTTTCCTAGGACATAAGCCAATCATTTCCCTTCCTTTCATCTTTACCATTTTCCTCTCTTACATTTCTCTCTAATAAATAAAATCCTTCTCAATCTAAGTGCTAATACCACTGGAACTATCACCTGCGACTAGTTTCTTTACTGTATCCACGGACCACTAAAATAACTAAATAAATAACTGGCAACATAGCATTATGGCGTGTTGTTCTCGCCGCGTTCTCCACCATTTCTCCTCTCTCTGTGTTCGGGAGGAAGACAGGACTCGTCTCAATTATCATTAATCAATGCAAAGGGATTTAATAATTACGTTAATAAACTTATCAAGCATTGCACTCTATGGCATCAGGGTAAAACATGACTTCAAATACCAGAACTAAGCTTACCTGTGTTCGGGAGGGAAGGCAGGACTCGTCTGACGAGAAATCGTTAAAATAACAAACTCATTGCTTTCTCCCAAATGAATTGTTAGCATTTAAACAAACAAACCATTTATAAATGAGTATTATAATTTACTCTATTTGCTATAACACTAAATTCTGCTATATTGATATGCCTTTAGATAGATAAAAAATATGTAAACAAATGTACAGCTTTGAAAATAGAACCAATTTAATTGTCAATTTAATAATGATCTCGACATTAGTAATACTGATACTAATATTACTAGTAGTTACAGTATTGGCACTGGTAGTAATAGCAGTACTACTGTGTATTTTCATTAGCATCATCGTTACCATTATCATCATTACTGAGTATCTTGTTTTAGTCGTCGTTATTATCTTTATTATCATAACCTTCCTTCCTTGGGGAAAAGAATATCAACACAAATTTATCAAAAAAAAGTCTTTTCATATATATTTTATTCTTCTTCTTTTTTTCTTTTTCTTTTTCTTTTTTTTTCTTTTTTTCTTCTCTCTCTCTGTCTCTATTTATCTATCTCTCCATTCATCTATCTATCTATCTACATGACTATACATCTATATCTATTCCTCCATTTATCCACGTTCATTCCGCCTCTTCAGCAGGGAATTCCCCCTCAGACATTTCAACCCGAAGATGCGTTCAAGAAGACGTCTGTGACATCTCAGAGAAACTCACAGCATCCTGAAGTTCCGAGTCATAAGTCTTGTTCCTGAACTTGCGACTGAATTTCCGTAATTAAGATTCCTGCGTCGGATGGCTTCATTCTATTCGGGTCCGGAGTCGCTGGCTGAAGCTGTTATGCTTAGAGGGAGGCTTTTTATTTTTATTTTTTTATTTTTATTTTTATTTTTTTTTTTTTTACTTTTCTGTGGTGATGCTGTTGTTTAGTTGGCATTTTGTGGTGCTGTTTAGATAGCATGTGGTCTGTTTTTTTTTGTTTTGTTTTTTTTTGTCAGTGTTTTCCCTTTTTCTTTTTATGGAAGTATTGCCAGCTTATGTTTTATCATAATTATTATTACTATTGTTATTATTATTATTATATATGTATATATATATTTTTTTTCGTTTTACCGATAGTATACCTGTGATGATGACCGGTATTTTACTCCGATAACTCTCATCTACCATTTTTGTCTAACTTTTTAAATTTATTCATTCACACATTCAATCAGTCACTCTATTTACCTATCTATTTATCTTTTTATTCATCCATTTGTCTATCTTTTTATCTACCTACTTATCTATTTATCTACCTACCTATCTACTTATCTACCTATCTATCTACTTATCTACCT
>NW_020869553.1:1476892-1479392 GCF_003789085.1 Penaeus vannamei | reverse complement strand
AGAAGAGAGAATTTACAAAAAGGGAACAAAAGAAGCAGAAAGAAAACAAGAGAAGTAGAAGGAAAACAAACGATAGAAAAAAAATCGAAATTGAAAGACAAAGGATCGTAAGACGGACCAAAAAATAGAAGAAAAAAGATAAACAAGAAGATGCCAAGAAAAAAGAAAAGGAAGAAGAAAAACAAAGGAGAGACAAGAGGAAAGAGAGCGAAGCAAAGGAGAAAGAAGATTCATCTGTCTGTCTGTCTGTTTTGCTATTAATCTGTCTTTCGTTGTTTCATTCTTTCTCTTTCTTCTGTCTTTATATGTATGCATAAATCTAACTATCTATCTATCTATTCTTCTTTTTCCTCATTAAAAAAAAAAATCAAGGATAATGCAAAAACATACACACATACGCACACACACACACACACACACACACACACACACACACACACACACACACACACACACGCACAACGCAGACCACCACACAAGCACATACCACTCAAGACACACACACACACACACACACACACAAGTAACAGAGTACAAAAATACCCCCCCCAAAAAAAAAAAAAAAAAAAAAAATCTGACTCATCACAAAAACGTCTGTCTGACCTCGACTGACCTGACAAGAAAATCGGAAAAGTGAGAAGAATGACACCGATGACCTGATTTTTTCCTTGTGAGTCTTTTCTTTTTTTTTTCTTTGAGAAAGAGGGGGGGAGTGGGGAGGGAAGGAGGGAGGGAGGAAGGAAGGAGGGAGTGAGAGTGAGAGTGAGAGTGAGAGTGAGAGTGAGAGTGAGAGTAAGAGTGAGAGAGAGAGAGAGAGAGAGAGAGAGAGAGAGAGAGAGAGAGAGAGAGAGAGAGAGAGAGAGAGAGAGAGAGAGAGAGAGAGAGAGAGAGAGAGAGAGAAAGAGACAGAGACAGAGACAGAGAGAGAGAGAGAGAGGAGAGAAGAAAGAAAGAAAGAAAGAAAGAAAGAAAGAAAGAAAGAAAGATAGATAGATAGATAGATAGATAGATAGATAGATAGAGAGAGAGAGAGAGAGAGAGAGAGAGAGAGAGAGAGAGAGACAAAGAAGAAACAAACACAGGGTTTATTTATATTTGTCTGGGATGTGGTCATTGTGGAATCAGCTGTGACCTTGTCCCTATGCGCTGTGTGTATTTATTTAGGTATACACATGTACACACACACACAAGCACACGCACGCAAGCACAGGCACAGAAGCAGCTTTATAAGGTACGCGTTATCAGGTATAAGTTATATAAGGTACACGGTATCAGGTATAAGTCTATAAGGTACACGATATCAAGTATAAGTTATATAAGGTACACGGTTTAAGGTATAAGTTATATAAGGTACACGGTTTAAGGTATAAGTTATATAAGGTACACGGTTTAAGGTATAAGTTATATAAGGTACACGGTATAAGGTATAAGTTATTAAAGGTTATAAGTTATATAAGGTACACGGTTTAAGGTATAAGTTATATAAGGTACACGGTTTAAGGTATAAGTTATATAAGGTACACGGTATAAGGTATAAGTTATAGAAGGTACACCGACTAATATATATATAAACTCACACGGACGTACACATTCTCATACAGACATAGGTATTTTCACAAACACGCACATAGTGGTATGTACACGTGTGTGTGCATTAGACATTTATACATTATGTGTTGCATACATTTCCACACAATCGTTTTAGATACGTATATATTATACATTGGTACAAATTATACATATCATACATTCATATACATATCATACATTCATACATTTCATACATTGACACATTACATATTTCATACACTGACACACTATACATTTCATAATTTCATACATTACACATTCCATACAGTGATATATTCTACATTTCATACACTTCTACATTATACATTTCATACACTGACACATTATACATTCTACACTCCATCTTTGTTTAACATTTTGTGACGTCATCACAAGTTACAAAAACGACAATCGATTAGTACTGAAAAAATACACAGCTTCCGCCACGATAACCTTGTCAAAACATTTAAAGAACACATTAAAAGAAAAAAGTGAAAGAGAAAGAGAAAGAAAGAATTAAAAAAAACGAAAGATTAAAACCAGCATGAATCATAATCGACCTGTAATTAGAATGGCGGATTTCTCGGTGAAGTTATGAATCCCGAGCCCAGTTCTTGAATCCGGAGTTGAGACGAAAAAAAGGTTACAGAAAACAGGGCCAGTCTGCAATGGAGTCCACTCCCGCCGGTCCGTTTTGCCAGGCCCGATTGAGGATGTGTGACTTGCAAAGATTGATTATGGGGACACGAAGAGAGAGAGTACATGAGGGGAGGAGAGAAGGGAGGGAAAGATTCAAATGCCACGCTTTGCATATTCTCGTTGACACCGACCCAAAAAAAATAAAAATAAAAAATTAAATAAATAATTATCACCTAATCAGCATGGCCGGACGAAATGAATCAGGGATCCATATATGTTAAATATTTCATTT
>NW_020869553.1:1459392-1474392 GCF_003789085.1 Penaeus vannamei | reverse complement strand
TAATAGTAGCATTAATACTAGTAGTCTTATCATTAATTTTGTTATTATTACTTTTTTCATTATTATTTGTATAATTACAGGAAGAACTGTAGCAAATTAAGCTGCTGCTAAGTTCATCTAATCTATAGATAGATTTGACATGTAATTTTATGGAGATTATTTACATATCCTACCAATATTACAGACTAAGTTGTATTAGTTTATATATTTATTGGTCAAAAGTGTATTAGATTATCAATTACTGGAACAGAAAAGCAGAAACTATGCAAACCTTTTATGCAAACAATTAGCTACTGTAACAAAGGTATTTGTTGTGCAAGCTTGGAGATCACTTAAAGAGTAAAGATAATTTTTTTATTTAAGTGGTAAATTCTCTCCCCTACAGGAAACCAAATACCTAGTATATTTATTTCATGATGGTTCGGGTATATATAACCTTGACTTGTTCATTTTCAAATTTTCTGCTTCTTCAAGGTAAAATGCTTAACCCAATACTGACGAGGAACTTTATGCATAATACTGAACCTTATGTCAGGTACCATGTGCAGTCAGCCATTTGAGGGGAAAATTAAAAGCACATGAAATGTATAATTTCCCCACCCTTGTCCGGTGAATGAGGCTTAAAAATGACTAGCAGTAGCTCCTAAATCACTGCAGTAAAGGGCTCAAGTCCAGTTTTACCATGGTGTGCATGTACATGCTACTCATCAGCAATGGATTAAGTAACAGAATTTTTAAGTTAAGAATGCAGTCGATAAAAATGTGACCCATTGCAACATTGCATACAAAAAGGAGTATGGTTTATGGTTAAAACAAATAGATGTGCTAGACATCAAAAGTCACATAGCACAATGGTAAAGTATTGTGGCAAAAAGGGTAAAATTAGTTAATGATTAGGATTAGCTGTGTTAAATCTCAAAGCTTTTAGAGCACTAAAGGATAGCATGGTAGTGAAAAGGGTAAAGTGGGGGAGCAAATGGAGTGAGGCGGAGGTTGGTAAAAGGAGAAAGGGTTTAAAGACCAAAGGATGATTATATAACAAGGATAGTATCTATGTATCTGAGAAAGGATGAGGAAAATTGTATAAAGAACAATGCAAAAGACCCATTATGAAGCAATCAGCAGGTAATATGGATAGAAATAGGTGTCAGAGAAGTAGGAGAAAAATGCAGGCAATGAGATAAGGGAACATGGTGAGGACGTAAAGTATCGGAAAGAATGTCAGGGTGTCTATCTAGAGAAGGGCACTGCTGTGACAGAAGGGAGTTACATGAGCATCCAGATGGGAGCTGTAAGGATAATGGGGAAAGAAGAGGAGATAGTGTCGGTGGAGAAGGAAAGGATGAAATGTGCTGGGAATGGGTGGAAGGAAGAGGGTTAGGGGGAACTTGAGGTGGATGGAGATCAGCAATTACTTTGGGTATAGAGGGAATGGGAGTAGACAGATTTGTGGGTGAAGAGAGAGAGGAACATTCTCTTGGATGATATTCAGAAAGTTTTGGATATCCTCGAGAGTTTCTGGAGAGGATTAGGGAGAGAGATCTAAGAAACAAAGGTTTCCATATGAGGAGGAGAAGAGGAGACAGATATATGACAAGCAGAGGAAAATATGAATATAGGAGAAATTGTGGTAGAAGATGGGGTGGAATGTTTTGATTTCCTGGTGCAACAGGTGAAGTGAGGAGAAGGGGTAAGCACCTGGGATGTGGTAGAGATTAGAGTATCTGAATTTTTATTGGAAAAAAAAAATCGACTGGGGGAGTGAGGGAGCAAAGGTAGGATGGTAAGAGGTAGAGGTAAGAGATACTGGGGAGATTCTGAGACATCTTGGGAAGAAGGACGGCATGTTGAGTGAAGGTGGCAAGAGAAAAACCTCATCAGTGTGTTTCCTGACTGACCTTCCATAGAGTGAGGCCTTATTTGAATCTGAGAAGTGTTACTTCAGATTTCGACTTGTAAGCAGGGCAGCTCCTTAAAATACATTATAATTCACAATTGGCACACATGTGATTGTGCTTTGAACAGTCATGACTAGGATGGACACATAGAAGGCAGCGAGCTGTGGAGTGACAGTGCTTAGCAGGGTGACCAAAGGGCTAACACTCCGTAAAGTAATGGGGAATGTGTCGATATGGTCAGACATAAACTTCTGTTCTCAGCTTCTGTCTTGGCACTTCAAAGGTTTTCTGTTTTTGTGCATATTGAGATGTCCTTTCTCCAAGTTCTTCTGGGTCTGCCTCTGCCTCAAGTTCCCTGGATGGTAACTTCAATAACAAGACTAGCAAACCCTCCTTTTGTTCTCCTCAGAATAAGCCCTGCAAACCTGCCTTTCCTTTGGCACAGCCTTGTTGCCAACTTAAGCTGATAGCACATCCTTTTTTTAACCATTTCATATGTGACATGAGTCTTCCAGCTAATCCTTAAAATTTTGTTTTTAAAAGCTCTTACTCTCCTTATAACTTCTTTTCCATATGTCTAACTCTCATAACCAAAGTTGACTTTTGAAAAGATTTAGGTTTCTAGAATCCATCTCTTCATTTTAATGTTCAGGTCTTTGCATAGTAATTCTTTCAGCTCCCAGAATTCACCTTTAGCTCTACCAATTCTTCTTTTCTTTTCTTCTATGCATTTGCCATCTGTTGTTATCCAATGCCCTAGATGTTTATATTCTACTTCTAGTCTTGTTCCTTCTGCATTTACATTAATTGAATGATCTTTGTTACTTTTTTTGATTAACATCAATTTAGTTTTCTTTGCATTCAGAGAGATACCATATGTAACAAATATCACATAACCTATTGATCATGTTTTGTAATGCTTCTTCACTTTCTGCCAACAGGACATTAGCATATGAATATTGTTAGTTATGTTAACTCCAATAATTATTATACCTTCAGCTGCTTCTAGTGCCTCTTGAATTAAAAATTCACTATATAAGTTGAACAGTTTTCGTGATAGAGTGCATCCCTGTCTTTTGATCCTGATTTTCTCCTTATTATCACCTTGTTCCTATTACTGCTTTATGGTTCCAGTACGAATTTGCAATTAATCTTGTATCATGCTCTGGGATGGTAGCTTTCTTCATTTGTTATTAACTTTCTGATTAATTCTATCAAAAGCTTTGGCATAGTTGATAAAACAGATACAAATTTCTGTTTTTCTTTATCATTCTTTCACTGATTATTTTTATTTGAAAAAGGCCATCCCTTATTCCTCTACCATTTCTAAACTATAACTGGCCCTCACTAACACTTGCTTCAACTAAGGGTGTAATTTGATTTTAAGTTATTTGAAGTAGAATTTTCGATGCATGGCTGATTTGGCTAATTGTTTGAAAGTCACTGCAATCTTTGGCTTTGTTGACTTTAGATATTGGTTTAAAAATACTCTGTGCAAAATCTTTAGGAAGAATACCAGTTTCAGATATCACTGATGACTTTTAACATTACAAAGCTTATAAGCTTTGATAAAACTCTGCTTGAATATTATCACACCCTCCACCCCCTAGCCCCTTCCTCTTCAAATTCTCCAAAATGCACTGTAACCATTGTCACTTGTAGATCAACTAAGTAATAGCTCTCCTACACTGGAATATCATCTGTTTCTGTTCTCATAGGCCTGACCTTTGTCATATCCTTCCCATAACCCATCCATTATCTACTTCCAAAAGACTTTTCTTGCAAATCCTCCTGTACCAATTTCCAACTCCCGATATAATGTCCCTCTTTCAGTTCCACACATTCTGTTGTCCTGTCCACACTTTACTACTGCCTGCACCTCTGGTTTCCCCCACCTATCCTCCCTTCACCAACATCCTAACCTATCAGACATCCTTACAGAATCCCACACTTTCTGCTTTGAGATGTTCTCCTTCCTCAGACACATACATATCCTTCACTTGATCTAATCCCCTTACCTAAACCCATCATAAATCATTCACTCATCAATGCCTTTACCCATCTTTAACCTTTCAATACTACTCTGGATAGTTGACACATAACAACTATCACCCTTCATCACCCTTTACTGTACATTCCTATGTCTAGCACATTTATTTTGCTTTTTAACCATTAACCATTACACCCTCCAGCCATATTTTTAGGGAGGTTCTTTACTGTCTTGGGGTTCTTCTTCTGAGATATAGTTCTATAGCATTTTAATTTCTTAGTAACACTCACCCTTTTTAGATCAATCATCATTGTAAAGTTCTCCTTCTATGTATTTTTCCCATCTTTTATTTATTTGGTCATCTTCATTCAACAGTTGCCCATTTTTATCTTGAATTCCTAAGTTAATCCTTGCTTTCCTTGGTTTAAATTCTTTAATATTTCTATAGATGTTAGGGCTATGTATTGCATCCAGATCTTCTAGCTCTATATTTCTTGCTATAATATTCTTTTGCTTTCCTGCATTTCTTCTTTATTTTCTTGTTCATTTCTTTACCTTGATTTCTCAGTTCTTTTTTTTTCCATCATCTTCAAGATTTCACAAATCATAAATCGTTGCCTCTTCAAGATTTCACAAGTCATAAATCGTTGCCTTTTTTCTGCATTTTTTGTTCCAGTTATGTTTCCTGCGACTTTATTATACATTCTTTCATTTGTTCCCAGGTCTCATTAACATTCAGATGCTATCCCCTATGTCCTTTGCCTTTTGTTCCATTTTCTCTGTATATTGTTTCTTTACACTTTCGTGCTGCAACATTCCATCTCTTGATGTCTGTCCTTTTCTTCTTGTTATTCTTTAGTTTGATCTGAAGTTTTATTATATCAAGGTTGTGATCTCAATTTCTTATACTGTTTCTGTATCTGGTACTGACGAGAATATAATCTATTTGATTCTTAGTTTGTGCCTAGTCTTTTCTTTCTGTTGAAACCACATATCAGAAACTATAGTTTATTCTTTCTGCAAATCTTGATAATCCTTTCACCATTAGAAAGTCAAGCTTATGAAAGGTAATCTTGGAAATATTGGTGGCCTCTGGTAGAAATAGTGTAGGACTGTACTGCTATTGCATCATAGTCAGTGAGGCAGGCAAACAAGTCATTTTTAGTCTGACCAATTGTAGACAGGGCAATCAGGCCGGGGGATGGAAACATTCCAGTACAAGTATTAAGAGAGGAGTGAGGTTGGGCAGGAGTAGGTTTGCCAGTAAATTCAGTCAAGGTAGATAATGTTTGAACTTGGAACTCAGATGTAACAATTACAAGGCATGAATGATTGGAATGCCTGTGAAAGGAAACTCTGCCTACTTGTTTTTGGAGACATTGTTGGAAGAGGATGGTATTGTCAGAGTAAGGAGCTGTAGAGGGAATCGCATTCGTGCTGCAACATTCCATCTCTTGATGTCTGTCCTTTTCTTCTTGTTATTCTTTAGTTTGATCTGAAGTTTTATTATATCAAGGTTGTGATCTCAATTTCTTATACTGTTTCTGTATCTGGTACTGACGAGAATATAATCTATTTGATTCTTAGTTTGTGCCTAGTCTTTTCTTTCTGTTGAAACCACATATCAGAAACTATAGTTTATTCTTTCTGCAAATCTTGATAATCCTTTCACCATTAGAAAGTCAAGCTTATGAAAGGTAATCTTGGAAATATTGGTGGCCTCTGGTAGAAATAGTGTAGGACTGTACTGCTATTGCATCATAGTCAGTGAGGCAGGCAAACAAGTCATTTTTAGTCTGACCAATTGTAGACAGGGCAATCAGGCCGGGGGATGGAAACATTCCAGTACAAGTATTAAGAGAGGAGTGAGGTTGGGCAGGAGTAGGTTTGCCAGTAAATTCAGTCAAGGTAGATAATGTTTGAACTTGGAACTCAGATGTAACAATTACAAGGCATGAATGATTGGAATGCCTGTGAAAGGAAACTCTGCCTACTTGTTTTTGGAGACATTGTTGGAAGAGGATGGTATTGTCAGAGTAAGGAGCTGTAGAGGGAATCGCAAAGAATTGATCTCACTTAGCTGGGCTAAAAAGCATACTCAAAAGGTTTGTAGAGGTGAAAGTAGTAGAAGGATGAGGGTAGGAGGAAAAAGGAGTGATGTGGAAAGAGGTGGGGAGAACCACAAGGATGAAGAGTAGTAATAAGGGAGGAGGCAGAAAATGGAGAGGACTGTGCAGATGTAGTGACAGATATTAGGAGAGAGGAAGGGATGTATTCTGAAGGATGAGCATTAACCTGGATGGATGATTTCGAATGGATTAAGTTGACAGCATACATCAAGGAGGGGTTAGTAGTAGCATTGGTCAGAGCCCTGATCATAGGAGAGGCAGGTGTCAGGAAACCAGAAAAATCAAATGACGAGGGGCAAGCCTTCATGCCCTTAATATGGGTACAAAGTCTTTATTATTAGCCATGGTGAGTCTGGAATATGTGGGGCAAAGATACGTTTACCCTGCAGGGTCCATATGATAGGTAAGGGATAGGTAGGTGATTAACTGTGCCACACTCCCCGAGGCCATTCAGGACTAACACAAATCCAGCCTTTCATCCTTTCAGCACATCTCTTACCCTTTAGGAAGTGGACAGGATTTGAAGAAGAGAAGAAAAAGGAATGGGGGAGAAAAAAAGACCATGCAAAATAATTTGAGCCAAGGGCTGAGGCCCAAGGTAAGGTAGACCCCCAACATTGAGCCTAAGTCCCTGGATCCTATGCTCCCACAATAACAGTGGGCATGTTATGAGGGTTAATGGTTAATGGTTAAAAGCAAAATAAATGTGCTAGACATCTAAGGTCATATAGCACTATAGGAAAGTATAGTAAAGGGTGATGTCAGGTGATAGTTGGTATGCGTCAACTATCTAGAGTAATGTTGGAAAGTTGAAGATGGGTAAGGGGGTTGATGAGGGAAAGGGTTATGGTGGTTTAGGTAAGGGAATTAGATCAAGTAAAGGATATTTATGCATCTGAGGAAAGAGAAAAGGTTGTTATAAGAAGCAAGGATATGACATAGGTCTGGTTTGTGATAACGGAAACCACGAATATTCCAATGTGGGAGAGTTATATCTTAGTTATTTTATGAGTGAAAGCGCCGATACATGTTGGGGAATCTGGGGGGGAACGAGCTAGAGGGTGTTGTGACATGAGTGATTCCCCTGTGTATCCGGGAAGGAGTGGAAAGGATAGAGGGGATGGAGGGAGGGAGAATGTGCATATAGTTGGAGTTGAAGAGGGGAGGTTGTGTTGGGAGGGAGTAGGAGGAAGTGGTGTGGGGGAATATTAGTGGTAGAAGGATGGATATAGGAAGGATGGATATTTGGAGTTGAAGGGGATGTGTTGTCTTGGGAGGGATTAGGAGGAAGTGGTGTAGGGGTGCTATGAGTAAGAGGGGGATGGATTTCAGGAGGATGGGTATTGGGAGGATGGATATCGGTGGTGGACGGAATTGAGAGGGCTAAGTTGTGTTGAGAGGGAGTAGGAGGAAGGGGCGTAGGGGGAATATGAGTAGGAGGGGTATGGATATTGGCAATCACTTCAAGTGTGGAGGGAGCATGAGTTATGGAATTTTGTGTCTCAAACATATATCTTTGAATGTCTTCCATAGTTTCTGCAGTGGAGTTGCTTGGGGAGTTTTGTGGGACAAAGGTTTTCTTATGAGGGGGGGAAGAGGAGATTGGTGTCTGAAGAGTAAAGGTAAAGGTAAGTGGAGGTGAGTGTGCGGTAGGGGAAGAAGGGGTGGAACGTTTAGTCTGTCTCCTGCAGGTAGTGTGGGGAGGGAGAGGGGATGGTGTTGGGGCTGTAGTTGAGATTGGAGCTGTGGTTGAGACTGGGGTGTCTGGATTTAGAGTGGCAAAAGAATTTGACTGGGGGAGGTTGAATGTAGAAGTGGAAGTGGTAGAAGTGGTAGTAAGTAGGTATAGGGAAGGGCGTAGGAATATCTTGAGGTGGAGGGGCAGAGCGAGCGACATTACTGGAGTAGGGACTATAAGAGAAACCTTGTCAGCATGCTTCCTGTCTGGCTTCATGTAGAGAGACCCATTTTTGTATCTGAGAGCTGCTACCTCAGACTCAAACTTGTAAGTGAGACAGCCTCTATAAAATACATTATGGGGGCCGCCACAGTTAGCACATGTACATGTTTGTGCAGGGCAGTTTGATCTGTTATGACCAGGTTGGGCACAGAGGGGGTATCGGTCTGTGGAGCGGCAGTGTTTGGCAGGATGTCCAAATCGCCAACAATTTTGACATTGACAAGAAGGAAGTTGGTATGGTTGAACAGGGAGGGATTGTCCACCAATGTAAATACGAACAGGAATGTCTTGTGTACTGTAAGTAATTTTGGCAATGTTGGTGGGTTTCTTTCGATGACCTCTAGGAGGAATGGAGTAGCAATGTGCTGATATCACGTCCTGGTCTTTGAGGCAGCCGAGCAAGTCTTCACAATCTGACCAATCTTTGTTATCGACTGGGCAGTTTGCTAGGGAGATAGAGACAGTTCTGCTACAAGTATTAAGAGTTGGATGAGGTTCTGCAGGGGTAGGGTTGCCAGAGAGATCAGTTAGTTTTGATAATGCTATAGCTTTAGCTTCAGATCTGACTGTTACGAGACAGGAGCAATCACATCAGGTACAGAAAGGGACTCTGCCTACATGTTTTTGAAGACATTGTTGAAAGAGAAGAGTGTTGCTTGAGTAAGGAGCTGTAGGGGGAATCACGAAAAATCGGTCCCATTTAGCTGGGCTAAACAGAGTAGTCAAGATATTTGTAGGGTTGGTGGTGGTAGAAGGACGGGGGCATGTGAAAGCGGGAGTGTTGTTGAGGGGAGTAGTATTACAGAGAGATGGAGAATAAGACTGTAAGGTAGTAATAAGGGAGGTTGGGGTGTTTGATGATGAAGGTTGTAGGGGTAGAGTTGATGAATTTGATGAAATTGGGAGGGTAGGAATGTCTTCTGGATATTGAGTCTCTGCTTGGGTGGGTAATGCACTAGTAGGCATTGAGGAGTGGGTAGTAGTTTCAGTGTTCGGAGTCGTGGTCAAAGGAGAGCTTGGGGTCGTGGAGCCGGTGGGGCTATTTGATGAAGGGGCAAGCCTCATTGCCCCTGATAGAGGTATTGCATCTTCATTACTGGCCATAGGAAGCCTTGATTATGTAAAGGGACATATAGGGGGTAAGGGCTAGACAATTAAATCAGGGGAGTACCGTGCACATGGTTCCCGCAGGCCGTTCAGGACTGGCACACGGTTAGCCTTTCATCCTTTCAGCACAGCTCTTACACCTTAGGAAGTAGATAGTAGAAGGGGTTGGAGAAGAGACGGAAACAAAAAGCTGGAAGAGGAAAAGAGCATGCAAAATTAGTCAAGTTGAGGGCTGAGGCCCTAGGCAGGGGAGATACTTGCATTGGGTCTCAGTCTCCGTCTCCTAAGCCCCCCACGACAACGGGCAAGGGATTGGGGGGTGTTATGGGGGGATGGGGTCACCATTTGCCTATACAGACCCTATGTATGTTGACTCATTCATTCCATAAAAAAAGGAAAATTCATGAAAAAGATTTGGAAAAGGATTTCAATTGAAATACCAGTCTTCCCTTCAATCCTGTATTGTTCTCTCACTTTTTTTCTCAGGGAGAACATGTCTTTAACAAACTGCCACATACAATGGCATTTTTTCCAGCAATTGCCTAAGGCTATCTCAGCTTGCATCACATTCAAGAGATAAAAAAGTTTAGTAGTAATTTGAAGTTCCATTTTCTTATCAAATTATGTTTTATACTACTGATTAATCATTATTAACTATAACTAAATCTTAGTATTCTATGAAAATAATGATTGCACAAAAATATAATACTTAAGCCAATATCTTTACTTTCAATTACTGAAAAAGATGGATAAAAGCTTTCTGAAAATATCTATATTATAGCAAACTCAAATAGTTCATCTGTTCAAATGGATATGTTCTTTCATATTTCTTTACACTGCTTACAACTAATATATCATGATACTGATTGGATGTAAAAAAAAATATCGGCTACAAAAAAAGGATAAATTTTATTGCTGTTCTTAGCTCAGACAAAGAGAACATATGCATTATAGGCCACATGAAAAAGCTGCAGTTGTACCATAGGCAAGTCTTAATGTGTAACAGCAACAATATGGTTTTACGCCATTGGACCCTTGATGCTAAACAGCGACACTTTACAAAAAAATTTACATTTAAGGTATTGAAAGTCTTCAGGGGTGGGGGAGGGGGAAGTCATGCCATACTGAATCAAACACCAAGGCAAGCTTAGTGGGAGCGTATCCAAAGTGCTAAAAACTAAGAAACGGCTCCTGATCCTCTGTGAAATGACGTCATTCCATCCCTTTCTTGCTTTCAAGTGTATGCAGCCCTACTTTTTTTTTTTTTTTTTTTTTTTTTTTTTAGCTTTTTTGAGATCCTATGACAGTGCACATGAGTAGCACCTAGCATACAAGAATAAAAAAGGGGGAAAGGTAAAGATAGAGATGGAAAGAGGATAATCTGCAAATATACTTGGGTAAATACAATAAGGGGGAAATACCATCTCAATTCCTAAGTACAAGTTCACGTTGATCCTACAGGATGAAAAATAACCTCTAGTGATCTGTAAAATATTACAACCATTTCAGTGTTTGATGATACCTAGTGTCAGTAGTCAAGAATTTGTACATCAATATAATCATCAACATCCTGTTTCGGTTAAATACGCTTAACAGTTCCCCCACATTTGGTATTTATGTAATTTCTAAATGCCCTGAGATCTTGTTATCCTCGAAATTCAATGTTTGTAATAAAAAGATAAAAAGTCCTAAACAGATGCTAGAAAAAAGTCCTTTCATAAATGTCACTTAAATACACACATATTGGGACTTCTTCAAAAGTAAGGGGAAATGTCCTGTTAAAAGAAGAAAGATACTTTT
This sequence comes from Penaeus vannamei, assembly GCF_003789085.1. Taxonomy (NCBI): domain Eukaryota; kingdom Metazoa; phylum Arthropoda; class Malacostraca; order Decapoda; family Penaeidae; genus Penaeus; species Penaeus vannamei. Next base: position 1,463,508 of record NW_020869553.1, on the reverse strand, counting down.
ACACTTTTGTTTTAAAATAAGAAAATGTCAAATTGATTCCTATTATGGAGTGCTATCTACGATTTTGCACTTGCTTGAAATAATATTATCCCTTTTAACATTGTCCATGCTAATTTGCAGTCATACAGAATATAAGTCAAGTCACAGGTAACAGATAATACCTCACATATCATCAACATACATAATACCATACCCAGTATTTTTAGCAGATTATACAAAGGTATATATATAAATGTTCACCTGACATGATTGGATCATAAATGCAAAAGAAAAAATGTTAGTTGGCAATCAATGAACTGTTACAAAATTTTATAAAACAGGACATAACAATCCTTGGTAGCCTTTGAGACTTGTACAATGAGGGCAAAAATCCTCACAAAAAATACAATAAAAAAAATGGGAATAACATACAAAAGTCACAATAAGGATACCAGATGACAAGTTATAAACTGATGGACAATATGTCAAAGCTCCTTATAAAATGACTACATGAACAGAAAATTGAGGTAGGACCTAATGATAATTCTCTCCATAAAATATGAACATAACCCATAAAAAAAGAAAAAAAAAATCAACCATTTCCATACAAACAGGGGGTCCAAGCTAGCCTCACTGAAGAAAACTTGTACAGTGATGGAAATTCCCTAAAACCTTTCATTGAAGCACCCACAACACTCAATTTTCAGCAGAGGCATCAGGATATAAAAGGGCATACATACCCTTACACGCAGCATTCTCTTCTTTCTACCTTTTCTTTGAGAATACACAACTTCCAAATGACTCTCAAACATATAAAAGATATGAAAAAGCAAAGAAGTTGGTTATTCTTTCCAACATGCCACGGTTCCCTTTATGCCTAGGACAGGTAGTACATTGACAAGCAAGACAGTGAGCTGAGGAGACATAAAAGCAAATATGAGGCTACTTCAGACAACCCTGTCAGCACCCACCAGCTGGGAGGTGGTAGTCTCCTTGGTCTGGGGACAAATGAATTCCTTATCTAAATAAAAGTGGAAAACTTTGCCATATATCTATATATATCACAACAAACCATGAATATATCAAAATACAAGTTTTATATGAAAATTAGGATATATCTCAGTCAATAAATAGAAACTAACACAACATATATGAAACTTAAAACATTACACTCGTGAAGAAACTAAAACGATAAAACAACTTCTTTCACGTCCCAACTACGAAAGCCAAGAGAAACCAGATCCCAGTTGGTGTGTGTGTTTTTTTTCCTTTTTTTTCATACTTCACTCATACTGGCAATATTCAATCTCCATAACCTGTTAAGCTGACACTCTAGAAATGAGCAACAATAAAGATTGTAGCCTTTGTAAAATACAATATTTTCCTAATGAATAGCACATGCTGAATGCATGTCAAGACTTACACCCTCATGTCACACAAATCTGCCAACATCCAAGATCAAGAACTTTTAGGTCTCTTAAGATGAACAAAGTGTAAAAACTTATTAGACCGAACAGTGACAAACCCAAAAAATTGTGTTCAAATAGACTGACACTACAAATATACACAATAATCTTTCACAATTTCCAAAGCTGTCACCATTAACCTGTATGATGGAGATCATTTACCAAAGATTTGAAAACAGTTATATTCAGTTCTAACTTCAGTCACACAGGCATATCATGTCTTTATACATTCAAAATTTTAGGTTTATAAACATGTATGGAAGAAATATGCCTACTCCCCATCCCTCCTATGATGCTGAACTCTACACAATCTTTTCCTTTAACTGAAGATTTGTACCCTCTTATTAGTTATATCAAAACTCTCTCGTACCTTGAAGATTGCACATTATTTTAAAATAAGGACTGTTGGCCTAGTCAAATATATTTGTAATTTTTATCTGGCTACCATCTTGAGACATGCAGAGTTGGAAGAAACTCAAAGTAAGGACGGTTTTTAAATAATTAATCAACTACACATAATTTCTGAATTAAAGCTGCTATCATTTATAGCTTAAGTGCCGAGATGTGAAAGCGACTGACCTCTGCTGTCCAAGGGAAAGTTACATTACCAAAAAGAACTCACGTCTTTACTGGCGGATTCCCTTCCAGATCCTTCAAACAGCAGCCTTAATAACTCATGAGGCAAAAAGGACTTTGAGGATTTATAGCCTTATTTCTTTCCTGAAGCAAGGTCATAGATTTGTGGGAGGAGAACAACTGTCAGCCAAAAGCTCAGGCACTTTTGAAGTAGTGTCTGCTATGTGATTGTGTGTGTCATCTGTATCATAATCTGGTAAGGTGTGGTCACAGTCCAAGGAGGTATCTAAGCTGGCATTGAGACTGGTCCAATCCTCTATATGCTCATGGGCCTGGCCATTATCAGCAGTGGAGAGAAGGCTGACTACATCATCAGGAGAGAGATGTGGAGCATCTGTAGAATTGAAATCTTCCAGTCTTGGATGGTGACAGGAGGATGCAGGAGTCTGGTTACTGTGGAACGATTCTTGGCTTTCCTCTTCCTGTTCTATTTGGCTGTCTTCTCCTGGCTCCACCTCTTCTGACTCAGATTCTGAACTTAGAGATTTGTTGTCTTCAAATTCATCATCAGGGTCATAATAAACTTCTGCTCCTGGGAAAATGTACTTGTGGGTGCCAGTATACAGGAAAGTATTGTCTGAAATCACAGAAATCATAGAAGTTAGTCAACATCAACTGTTACGGAGATATTCTAACCATTCTAGTAAACTTGCTTTTATCTTTTATTTCCAACATAATTTACTTTTATTCTACTACTCTGTTTCTTAAACTAATGTCAGGATGCTGAAGAAAAAGAGGAGACATTGCATGCTCACTGAATCTATTAGTAAAACATAAAAAGTTTTGTAAAATTTGATTTTATTAAACATTATGTTATACCTGGTAATCTTGAAGCCATCGTCTCCCGGATCTTGGGGGCCCAGCACGCTCTCAGGGCTTCAATATCACTCTCATCTCGAGGGTGTGGTGCATGTTGTGGGGCTATTAACGATGGTCCTGGTGCAGCGTTTGTGTCATCACCATCACCATTACTAATATTTACACTGATGCCTGGAATTGGTCTGGGTGGCAGTTCTCTAATCTCTGTCAGAGGTTCTGTCTGACTCAATTCGTCCCACCCTCTGCCCAGTCTGGGGGAAAACCAAACAAAATTAATAATATATGTACATAGATGTACATAAAAACATATACTATCTTAATATATGTGCATAGATATCCATAAAAACATATACTATTTTGCAAAATTAAATTGAGTAACACTTAAAATACATGTAAAGTACTTTGTACATACCTCCGACAAAGCTCATTGATAATTATATCACAATCACCTAAAAGTTCTACATCAAAGGTGAGGTGTCGTAAGGGTTCACGATTAATCAATATCTGAGGCACGTGTGAAGGAACTGAACCTGCAGGAGGAAAAAAAAGGAAATTAATATCAGAATGAGATTAATTGATCAGATGAAAAATAATAATGATGATGATGATAAATACAACCAAACTAACTCTCTTAATATGCTTTACTTCCACACATTAGATAAACATTTTTAAAGGAATTATCCCATTAGTCATCATATAAAATCTATAGAATTAACTGATGCAATAAATGTTCCTATCTAGCAATAAGAAATATACCATACATACAGTATTTACCATTCGAATATACCAAAGATAATCTTTAACTTTCAAAAGTTATACACCATTTATATAAAATATTTGAACATAACCAAACTGATCTTAAGTGTTATTTACAGGATCCCTTCACATCAGACACACAAATCACTTACTTGGAATCAGAGCTACTGGCCGCACTTTGAGGGAAGAGCCAATGACAATGAGTAGGTCACACTCATCCTTGTCTTCTGCCATTCTGTCATGAAACTCATCAGGTAAACCCTCTCCAAAGAACACAATGTCTGGCTTCATTATAGGTTGCGGTGGTAACGACTGGGGATCTGAAAAGGAATTTGTGCTGTTAGGACTGCTCTACCTCTTTCCCATACAGTTAATAAAAAATCTACCTGTATAATAAAAAGACAAGAATTCAATAAATAACGAAGAACAAATAAGCAGTGAGCTTATACTGGAAAAAAAA
>NW_020869553.1:1424392-1449392 GCF_003789085.1 Penaeus vannamei | reverse complement strand
GTTATTATAATTATTATTGTCATTAATGCTACTACTGCTATTATCATCATCATCGTTATTATCATTATTATCTTTATTTTTATAACTATTATCATTTGTATTGGCATAATTACTACCATTACTATTCTTATCATTACTATTATTGTCATTACATTTTTTTCTATAATTTTTTCATCATTATTATTATTGTTGTTATTATTATTACTATTATCATTCTTATCATTATAACTATTATTATTATTATTATTATTATTATTATTTATTATTATTATTATATTATTATTATTTATTATTATTATTATTATTATTATTATTATTATTATTATTATTATTATTATTATTATATTATTATTATTATTATTATATTATATCAATCTCATTATCTTTATTATTATTATCATCATTGTCATTATCAACAACTACAACTGCTACTCTTATCTCGTAAATATCATCCTTATTATTATTATTATTGTTCTCATTTTTCCATCATTAAAAGGCTTATCATTTCATCATTATCATTTTTACTATCATAATGATAGTACTTAACATAATTACTATTATCATTATTATCATTATTATTAAGCTCATTATCACTATTGTTGTTATTGTCGTTATTGATCATTATCATCATCATTGTTATTATTGTTATCATGTTGTTGTTGATAACATCATTATCATTGTTATAATTACTATGTTGTCATAATTATTATCATTGCTATTGTTATTATCATTATCATAATTATTATTGTTATCATCAATATCATTACTATTACTATTGTTGCTATTATCATTGTAGTCATCATGCTGCTATTGTGGTATTCAGTGGTATCCTACGGCCCTTCCAGTGGTACGCCCTCCCTTCACGGCCCCTCGGCCCTTCCAGTGGTACGCCCTCGGCCCTTCCAGTGGTACGCCCTCGGCCATTCCAGTGATAACCCCGCGGCCCTTCCAATGGCACTCCCTTTGCCCTTCTAGTGGTACGCCAACGGCCCTTCTAAAATGCCCACTTAACCTTTGCAGCGGCCCCCCTCCGCTCTTTTAGCGGTGCCCGCCGACACTTCCAGTGTGTCACCCTAGCCTTTCCAGTAGTGCCCCCTCAGCTCTCCCAATGCACCCCCCTCGGCCCTTCCAACGCCTCGCTCTCGGCCCTTGCGGTGATGCCCGGTCTTGCTGGTGGCATGCCCTCGGTCGCTCTAGCTAGGTGCCCTCGACCCATCTTATGGTGCCCCCTGTCTTTCGTATTTATCACCTTAGCCTTTCCAGTGGTGTCCCCTCCGTCCTTCATTTAGCGGTGCCTCCTCTAGTGCCCTTTCGGCCATTCCTGTGGTGCCCTTTTGGCCAACAGTGTCACATCTAAACGTGCCCCCCGGCCATTTACAGCATGTCTCGGACATCGCATGATAATGTGAGGTAACGCAGGATTGGCATGGCTTAGTAATCCTGTTTTTGTTAGTGTATATATATATATATATATATATATAATATATATATATATATATATATATATATATATATATATATATGTGTGTGTGTGTGTGTGTGTGTGTGTGTGTGTGTGTGTGTGTGTGTGTGTGTGTGTGTGTATGTATGTATGTATGTGTATGTGTATGTGTATGTGTATGTGTATGTGTATGTGTATGTGTGCGTGTGTGTGTGTGTGTGTGATCATAAATCCCGTCTCAAACAAAACAGTAATCGCCAATAATGCACACATAACCCATTAAATTCCATCAATAAATATGTTCAGCTGGGCAATAACATTCAGCCAGAAAAGGGAACCGAATCAAAAGTATTTAAGTAACCTTCACTTTAAATGACAGTTTTTCTTAGATTAATCTATGAACAGACTATGAAAATTAATAGGCGAAGTGAATAGGGAAAGTTCGAAGGTTGGGCTAAAGAAAACTAAATGAAACCAAAAAGACTGGCAGTGGGTGACTAATGGCGAGGAATCACAGACGACGAGTGACACATGACGGATCACCAGATCTCGCTCGCCTGCATCAGGCCGAATTATCGCCCCGAAATAAACTCCTTTATTTCCCGGTTTGGTTAAAATTCCACTTGTTATTATGCTACAAATAAAGCCAAAATTAGCATTTACAAGCGCAGAGTGAAGCGCCAAAAAAGTTACAGTGGTAAAGTGTTGGCCTCTCATCCGAGGGGTCGGCGGTTTGCGCCTCTCCCGGGCGCGAAAAGTTGTAATTATCGTCTGGAGGTTACCGCTGTGGCCGGCCACCACGGTGGGTAAGGACTAAGCTCTGTCGCGTCAGCACTAGCTGACATACGTTGATCGAGTCGGCACAGGCTGGGCTCCCCTTCATAGCCCGGGCGAGGCTTAGCTTCGCATATCGAACTTATCCTTATCCTTTTCCAACTATGTCCCGTCAGCCCTTGGAATGGCTCCTCTTCAGCCATTCCCATGGTGCTCCCTCAACCGACCAATGGCACTTCTCCAGCCAGTCCAATTGTATCCCCTCAGCTCTTAATGGTACCCCGTCTGTCAATCCAATCGTATCTCCTCGACTATTCCAATTGTATTCATTCTGCCATTCCAATCGTGGCCTGCCGCTCTTGCCAGTGCCATTCCAATAGTGCTCCTTCGGCCATTTTAATCGCACCCCTTCGGCCATTCCAGTCGTGCCCCTTCGGCCAATCCCATTGTACCACTTCGGTTATTCCAATCGTGCCCCTTTCGGCCTTCCAGTCGTGCCCCTTCGGCCAATATTGTACCACTTCCAATTCGGCCATTCCAGTCGTGCCCCTTCGTGCCCCTTCGTTATCGTGCTCCTTTCCAATCGTGCCCGCTTCGGCCACTCCAAATCCTTCGCTACTCCAATCGTGCTCCTTCGGCCACTCCAATCGTGCTCCTTCGGTCCAAATCGTGCCCCTTTTCGGCACTCCAATCGTGCTCCTTCGGCCACTCCAATCGTGCCCCTTCGGGCACTCCAATCGTACCCCTTCGGCCATTCCAAATCCGTGCTCCTTCGGCTCACTTCCAAATCGTGCCCCTTCCACTTCGGCAATCGTGCCCCTTCGGCCATTCCAGTCGTGCCCCTTCGGCCACTCCAATCGTGCGGCTACCTCCAATCGTGCCCCTCGGTACTCCAATCGTGCCCTTCGGCACTTCCAATCGTGCCCCTTCGGCACTCCAATCGTGGCCCCTTCGGACCATTCCAATCGTGCTTCCCCACTCAATCGTCCCCCTTCCCGGCCACTCCAATCGTGCCCCTTCGGCCACTCCAATCGTGCTCCTTCGGTCACTCCAATCGTGCTCCTTCGACCACTCCAATCGTGCCCCTTCGGCCACTCCAATCGTGCCCCTTTCCCTCACTCCAATCGTGCCCTTCGGCGCACTCCAATCGTGCCCCTTCGGCCCTCCAATTATGCACTCCAATCGTGCCCCTTCGGCCACTCCAATCGTGCCCCTTCGACCACTCCAATCGTGCCCCTTCGGCCACTCCAATCGTGCCCCTTCGGCCACTCCAATCGTGCCTTCGGCCACTCCAATCGTGCCCCTTCGACACCTCCAATCGTGCTGCTTCGGCCACTCCAATCGTGCCCTTCGGCCACTCCAATCTGCTCCTTCGGCCACTCCAATGTACCCTTCGGCTACTCCAATCGTGGCCCTTCGGCAACTTCCAATCGTGCTCTTCGGCCACTCCAATCGTGCCCCTTCGGCACTTCCAATCGTGCTCCTTCGGCTACTCCAATCGTACCCCTTCGGCTACTCCAATCGTGCTCCTTCGGCGGCCCCTTCGGCCACTCCAATCGTGCTCCTCGCACTCCAATCGTACCCCTTCGGCTACTCCAATCGTACCCCTTCGGCTACTCCAATCGTGCCCCTTCGGCCATTCCAATCGTGCTCCTTCGGCCACTCCAATCGTACCCCTTCGGCTACTCCAATCGTACCCCTTCGCCCTTATGCCTTCGGTCCCAATCGTGCCCTTCGGCCATCCCATCGTGCCACTTCGGCTACTCCAATCGTGCCCCTTCGGCCACTCCAATCGTGCCCCTTCGGCCACTCCAATCGTGCCCCTTCGCACTCCAATCGCTTCGGCCACCCAATTCGTGCTCTTCGGCCACTCCAATCGTACCCCTTCGGCACTTCCAATCGTGCTCCTTTCGCCACTCCAATCGTGGCTCCTATCGGTCGCCGCCTTCGGCACTCCAATCGGCTCCACTCCAAACTCCAATCGTGCCCCTTCGGCCACTCCAATCGTGCTCCCTTCGCCACTCCAATCGTGCCCTGTGCCATCCAATCGTGCCCCTTCGGCCACTCCAATCGTGCCCCTTCGGCCACTCCAATCGTGCCCCTTCGGCCACTCCAATCGTACCCCTTCGGCTACTCCAATCGTGCCCCTTCGGCCACTCCAATCGTGCCCGCATTCGGCCACTCCAACGCCACTCCTAATCGTGGCTCCTCGGCCACTCCAATCGTGCCCCTTCGGCCACTCCAATCGTGCCCCTTCGGGTCACGTCCCAATCGTGCCCCTTCGACAACTCCAATCGTGGGCTCTTCCTTACCCAATCGTGCCCGCTTCGACCACTCCAATCGGTCGTGCCCCTTCGGCCAATCGGGTGCCCCTTCGGCCACTCCAACGTGCCTTCGCCACTCCAATCAATGCCCCTTCNTGGAAAAGGGAGGAGAAGGAAGATGAGGGAGGAGAAGGAAGGTGGGAGCCTGAGCAGGGAGGGTTTGATGGAGAGAAGAGGAGAAGGAATGGTAGGAGAGAGAGAATAGGAAGTGTTAGGAGGAGAAGGAAGTGAGGAGAGGAGAAAGGAAGGAAATGAGGAGAGGAGGGAAGGAGAAGAAGAAGGTAAGGGAGGGGAAGGAAAGGGTGATGGAGGAGAGAGGAAGGTGAACGGAGGAAAAAGGAAGGTGAGGGAGGAAGAAGGAAGGGATGGAATGTTAAGGGAGGGCCGCTGCGAGAGAGAAGGAAGGTTGAGGGGAAGGGGAGAGGTAGGTTAAGGGAGGAGAAGGAAGTGAGTGAGGGGAGAAGGAAGGTGAGGGAGGAGAAGAAGGAAAGAAAAAGGAGAAGAATAGGGAGGAGGATGGGGAGGAGAGGGTGAGGAAGAGAAGGGAAGGCGAGGTGAGAGAGGAGATAAGGATAAAAGAGGTGAGGAGGAGTAAGGGAGTGAGGATGATTTGAGAAGGGAGGTGAGGGAGAAGGGAGTTGAGGGAGGGGAAGGCAGGTTGAGGAGGAGAAGAACGAAGGAGGAGGGAAGGAGGAGAAGTGAGTGAGTGGAGGAGAAGGGAGGTGAGGGAGAAGGGGAGTTGGGGAGGCATGAAGGGAGGTGAGGGAGGATGGAGGAAAGAAAGTGAGAAGGGAGGACAGGAGGAAAAAGGAGATTGAGGGGAGAAGGGGAGGTTGACATGAGACGGAGGTGAGATTGAGAAGGAAGGAGAGGAGGAGAAGGGAGGTGAGGGCGAGGAAGAAGAGAGGTGAGGGAGTGAGAAGAGTGTAAGGGATGAGAAGGGAGATGAGGAGGAGAAACGCGTCAGGAAGGAGAAGGGGGGTGAGGGAAGAGACTTGAGTGAACTGGTTCACACTGTACTAGCACGTGGGTAGTTTAGTCCTGTATATGAAGTATGAAACGGCAAAGGCGATGTATGGTCTTGAGGAATTTCATCCCTTTATTGATACAGAAAAAGTGTACATTTCTATAAGTCTTGTGGGGAATCCGGTCATTTTTTTTTATTCCCTTTCATAACCCAAATGTCTCACTTTCAGAAATATTTTTTTTACCAGGAAAACCGGACAATGTTTATAAGTACGACAGATTGAGAAACGTATGATTATATATATGATAAAATGAACAAGGTTGAATCTTATAGGAAAATGGTGCTAGCTCTTTAGGCCACCAACACTCGTATGCTAGACATCCGGCATCGTACACTCCCGGGTATGCTTGGTGGTTCGTGCATGCAGGCCTAGGTGGATATGCCAGTGAGCCGTGCGACCCACCGCAGGAGGTCAAGCCAACTAGTAGTATCGTGAGAAATTATGGATCCCTCAAGGAATTAGTTAGATGCTGTTGGCCCCTCTTTCGTTTTTTGTCTTCAAAATTCCCGAGTATGCAAAGTGGTCTGAATTACTTCCAGAATGAAAGAACGAAATCCAAGCAGTCATCCTGTATATGAGGAGCATGATGATTAAAAATACATTTGTACCGATGGACGGTCAAAGCAAAAGGTAAAGGGTCCTCGCTTTGCAAGCAAAGCAATCTGCCACCCACAACCCAAATCTATACGTGAACACAAGTGACAGCACCCTTTTGCAAGTGTGCCATTAAATCAATGCTTACTAAGGAAATGAAAGGAAAGAGGCTGGCTTTTGCCCAGAAGTATAAGAACTGGTTTCCTCAGCAGTGGAAAAGAGTAGGTTTCTCAGAGCATCAGGGGTGAGTGGCAAGATCGCATCCGCTCATCCGTGCCGGAGGGTAAGCCATGCCGATTTGACCCTCCGGTCAGGTGATGGGGCGCAACTACTGGAAAGGTTCGTCAGGGAATGGTCCGAACACACTCTGGAAGTTGCTCACGCGGCTTCTCTGGGCACCTCGCATTAACGACTAGAGTGGCACGCTTGTGGGCCCGACGTGGCTTGCAAAGGTTAGTAGGTGGCGTGTAGGTGACGTATTTTAGAAGGGCCGTTGAGGGAGAAGCAGACTAGTATTCCTATTACCCGCTAAGAGAAAGGCAGCAAAAAAGGTAAGGTTAGGCACAATTGAGAAGTGGCGCGGCCGCGGTCAGGTGTATATGCTACATTTGCCGTGGGATCGGACTCTCGTGTAGCTGTGACGCTACTCATACCTCGAGACAAGCGCGGCCGCAGGGGGGTGACTGCTTTTATGCCGACTGGGCACTGACGAGAGGCGCCGAGGGGCGTACCACTGGAAGCCGCGCGAGCGGGCGCCGTTTCAACTTCGATACCCTGCGGAAGGGCCCGGCGGAAATACGATACTCGCCAATGGACTATTATTGCATTAGGTGCCCGAGGATGAGAACAAAATTCCTGCTTTTAGATGTGACCTCAGGTAATTTCATACTCTAGACTTTTCTCTCCTCTGCCTACCGCGAATGTGTGGGGCGTGATTGTCTGGTATGAGAGAGAGAGATAGTACTCCCTACAGGGCCCGTTTTATCTCCTCCAACTCAGCTCCGGTAACGCGATCTCCCCCATTCGGCCGCTTTGCAGGTGGGTACGCCCTCGGCCAGCTTCCGAGGCCATTGCAACTGGTGGGTGTACGCCCTACGGCCTCTTTTCCAGTCGGTACGCCCTTTCGGCCCTTTCCAGTGGTACCGTCCCTCGGCCATTCCATGAGTGATAACCCGCTCGGCCCTTTCCAATGGCACTCCCTGTTGCCCTTTCTAGTGGTACGCCAACGGCCCTTCTAATAGTTGCCCACTTAACCTTTGCAGCCGGCCCCCTCCGCTCTTTTAGCGGTGCCCGCCGACACTTCCAGTGTGTCACCCTAGCCTTTCCAGTAGTGCCCCCTCAGCTCTCCCAATGCACCCCCCTCGGCCCTTCCAACGCCTCGCTCTCGGCCCTTGCGGTGATGCCCGGTCTTGCTGGTGGCATGCCCTCGGTCGCTCTAGCTAGGTGCCCTCGACCCATCTTATGGTGCCCCCTGTCTTTCGTATTTATCACCTTAGCCTTTCCAAGTGGGTGTCCCCTCCGTCCTTCATTTAGCGGTGCCTCCTCTAGTGCCCTTTCGGCCATTCCTGTGGTGCCCTTTTGGCCAACAGTGTCACATATCTAAAACGTGCCCCCACCGGCCATTTACAGCATTGTCTCGGACATCGCGATCGATTAATGTGATGTAAAAAAAAGCTGCTATATAGTTACTCGATAACCTGGGACACCAAGCATGGACCAACGCCTTCAGATATGTCATAGACTCGAGATGATGTTAATATAAGGACTTTAAAGGAAGCAAATGAATTGCACTTAATAGCCACAGTTATTTTTTTTTAAATTTTACTTAATTCTGTTATCTGCATGCGAGATTTTTACTTAGAAAAAGGCAAGATGCCATGTTTATTGTCCCGATTTACTAGCTAATAGAAGCTGTATTGTAACTAAAGAGTTGGCAAAAATAGGTTTGCAACTGAGAATTATCAACACTAGTTCACACACTATAATTGGTGACAAGATCTTTACTGGGACATGTGGGTTGGTGTGAAAGTAATAAATCTTTACTCCATGTGTCAGTTTGTCTAGGAACTACAGAAATCGGACTTTTTCCGCAATGTATTCATGTGAATCTGGTTTCCATGCCTTTCTTCACATGTGAAAGTAAAAATCAAAACTGGTTTATGTGCTGCAGACCGATATATAAAAGGGGGGTAAGCGGCCGAGGTGTGATTGGCATGGCGGGCGCTCTCAAAAAGACTTAGAATCGCTGTATAGTTTGTTAGTGTAAATAATGGTCCCTATAGTATAGGCTACATTACCATTATCATCCACTTATATTAATATAGTATGGTAATATAAATATATATAGTATTATATATATATAGTGGTTAGTGATCGATAAACAGTATAAAAAACAGTTTTTTTTCTATTTCGGTTTTGGGTTGTCGTAGATTAGAGGTTATTTCGTGTCGTGTGAATGAACTGTGGTGATAAGTTGTGGCCACGATAATTTCTGAAGTAGATCATTCCATAAGGGAGGACTGAAGCAGAAAAAAAAAGTTGTGTGTGGAGTAAGTTCGGTTGTTGTGGTGTGTGTTAGTGGGTGCATGTGTGTTGTCCGATAGCATTGCTTCTTTTTGCATTGTACCAAAAATGGTTGTGTTGTGTGTTATGTTGTGTAGCTACTTGATATGACTCATGGGTTGGTGATGGTGTAGTGTGGTCATGTGAGGTAGTTGATGTTGTCTCATGAGTAAATGTCGTTTAGGCGCGCGAGTGTATGGTGTATGTGTATGTGTAGATTGCTGTTAGTGTACTGTGCGTTGTGTAGATGGTTGTGGATATGTTTGATTATTATAATCCAGCAGATACACATCAACACAAAAAAAAACTCAGTTCTTGTCTCAAATACATGCACACATTTTCAACCCTATACTCTTATTTACAATCTCCACACTCACACACACCTAAACTCTCAGTTCCACACTCACCACGGCCACAAAATAACACACACACCATCTCAGGACCAGAAAAAAGGGAACACACCACACGCTCACGCTCACTATTACACTAGCCTCCACTTCATCATCTAAACACATGACGCTACTTTTCTTAGATTAATCTATGAACAGACTATGAAAATTATAGCGAAAGGTTGAATAGGGGAAAAGTTCGAAGGTTGGTGCTAAAGAAAAACTAAAATGAAACCAAAAAAGATCTGAGACTACTGGGCAGATACACACACACACACACACACACCAGTGGCAGCACGTTGAACTAATCGGGCGAGGAATCCATACAGGAGCTCGCGCTGTCCAAGTCGGGGTGGATACACATGGACGGATCAGACCAAAAACGATATCTCGCCTGCGCCTATTGGGCAAGTAGCAAGTTGGTGGTGGCGACTCTCTGACTATTGAATTATACGACCTTCGGCGAAAAAACTCATATCTCACTTTATGTCCCTCGCGCGCGCGCGATACTCTCGCGCTCTCAAAGTAGATTTCCCGCAATTATGTTATTATGCTCCATAATTATAACGCCCAAAAATATATAGCATTTTACAAGCTCGCTCTCATGGTAGTTGTGATGGAAAGTACCGATCTCCAAAAAATAGTTTACTTACGACAAGATCGTGTTTTTAATGATGTCGCTTTGCGCTCAGCCTGTTGGTCTCCTCTCATTCGTCCGTGGAGTGCTTAGCACTGTGTTCGGCGGTCTTTGGCACTTACAGGTACGTTGCGGCGAAAAAATTTCTTTTATGAATTAGATTCGCTTTGTGGCGGAAGTGTTAGGCAGACTTGCCGGACCGGCCACCACGGTGGTTTTGTATCAGATCTAAAAGTAGCTACCCCTCATAAGCTCCTTGATCAGTGTGACTTGCTCGCTCTCTGTAGCACTATGTGCTGCATACGTTTATTCGATGTCGAGGCACAGGCTGGGCCTCCCTTTTCATTAGCTGCTGGCGGTGGATCTTAATCTCATACTTCGACCTATAGTGCATCTCTCTCGACTGTAGTAGTGAATTAATCAACGTTAAGTGTCGCTCTCTTGTACTATACACTTTCTTTTATTCTTATTGTGTTCCCGTCTATTCTATCTTGGTCTATAGAATAGTGTTCTACTTCTTCTCAGACCTATTTACCTCCTCATGGATGCTGTGGTTGACCCCTACTAGATCATACGCCCCTCAATTTCCGCGCACTTCTCTTCCAACCCTGCCAGTCCATAATTATAGTATATTATTCCTCTCTCTACACGTGGCGCTTTCTTTTGGATGGCTAGCCGTCTTGGTCAAATTTGCCAAATACTAGTAAATCTCATCTCTCTGAGCCTATTCCTCATTGTTATTTCATTATGCCATGTGTACACCGTAAGGTTTCTCGGTATTTGGCTCTCGTTCGCTCACATTTGCTTGTCCTCCTTGCCCCCAATAAGATTTTTTACGGCACTCGGTTCACGATACTCTCCTAATTTTAGATGCCTCTCTCTCGAGCCATTTTAATCGCAACACTCTCTTCATGCTCAGGGCCATGATCCGGTTCTCGGTGTTGCCCCTTCGGCCCAGCAATCCCAATTGTACACTTCGGTTATTCAATAGTCGTTCCCCTTTCGGCCTTTCCAGTCGTTGCCGCGCGTGCTTCTGCAAATGCCTCGTATGTGATTTGATACAGCTTCGGTGCTCTGTGGTGTTATTCCAATCGTGGCATCCTAGCTTCGGCGCATGTGTGCGCACGTCGTTGCCACACTTTCGGGCCGTTAGATCCCATGGTGTGATTACCACGCTATACAGTTGCAGAGGATCCGGTTATTCCATCCGTGCCCCTTCGGCACTCACGAGTGACTCATGCCATTTCGTTCGCACCCCTTTCTGTGCTCGCTTTCTCCGCTCAATGTTTTACCCCTATTCAGGGCACATTGCTCCCATTGTGCTTTCGTGCCTTCCTCCGGCTCTCTTTACCATTTCGTCTCGTTGCCCTCCTTTCGGGCCACTCCAATCGTGCGCCTTTGCGGAGCTTTACTCTCGGAAATTCTCCGTTATCCCCTTCAGGGGCCACCTTCCAATCGTTTTGCTTACTGTCTCTGCTCCGCTCCATCTTCAATCGTGCAGCCGCCTTCGGTCTCTCCTGCATACCTTCGTGCCTCACCCCTTCGCCATTCCAATCGTGCTCCTTCGGCCACTCCAATTCGTGCCCCTTCGGCCACTTCCATTGCGTGCCCTTGTCGGCCATTTCCGAGCTTCTCGGCTCGCTCTCGACTAAATATCTCGCGCTGGCGGACCACAGGATACCCCATTCGCTTTAGACTCCCATATGCTAGGGGCTCTGTCCATTCGGATGCCCCTTCGGACCACTTCCAATCGTGCCCCCTTTCTCGAACTCAGACGTCCAATGATGCGGCTGGCCTCTCTCCTCTCGCGCGTGCTTCACCTAAGTTCTCTCTGCCTTTTGCGCCGCCGTTTTCTGAACCATTAACCAATCCAGTGCCCACGCTCTCAGAACTCATTTCTCAACTCACAGTTTTCCGCCTACCCCTTTCCGGTTTCACATCACAATTCGTGTTGCGCGCGCGTGGATCAAGATGGCATCACTCCAAATCGTGCCTCCTTCGGTCACTCCAATCGTTTGCTCCTGCTTCATACGACTCACTCCAATTATAAACAACTCGTGCCCGCTTCTCGGTTGTGTTGCTCCTCGCAATACGTGTGGCCTCTCCTCTCTTATAGGTCACCATCCCCGAATTGTAACTCCTCGTGTCGGCCACTCCAATCGTGCCCCTCCATCATACGTGGCGCCCTCACATGCCAAAATCGTGCTCCTCTTGTCGCGTACCACTCCTCGTTGCCCCTTCGGTGCGCACGTACCGCTCTCAATTACTCTGGAAGACACACATAAAATAAAGAACCACTTACCATATCACGTTTGCCAGCTACTCGGGCTCATGCGCTCTCCCTCGCAAACTCTGCCACTGACACACATCTTCCGCGAACCTCACTCCTCTTTCGATCTCTCTCAACTTACAGGATATACCACATCCAATCGTCCCTCTCTTCTGGCGGCCACTTTTCCAATCTGTGCCCCCTTCGATGACACTCACCTCTCCTAAATCGTGCTCTCTCTCCTGTCGCGGTACCATTCATATCGTTGCTCCTTCGGTATGCCAACTCAAATCATCTCGTATGTACTCGTGTATGCTCCTTCGGTCACTCCAATTCGTATCCCCTTCGGCTACTCCAATCGTACCCCCCTCATCGGTTTGCTCACTTAACTCCCAATTCTCTTCTCGCTCTCCTCCGTGGTACCCCGGTCCTATCCTCACTATAATCGTGCGCCCTTCGCGCTGGGCCACTCCCAATCGGGCGTCGCCTTCTCCTATCGGCTTTACATCCAAAATATCGGACTACTCATCGGCATTCTCAGTGGCTACTGCCCGATAATATCGTGCTCCTCATCGGCATCCTATAATATCGTTGCTCTCTCTCATCGGTACGGGTTAGTGTCCACCCTCTCGATCGTGCTCCTTTCGGCCACTCCAATCGTACCCCTTCGGCTACTTCCTCGCAAATCGTACCCCTTACGATACGCGTCTGCGGTCCACTGTGCTCCCTTCCTGGCAGACGAGGTAGCTGCTCACTGGAGGAAGCAAATAGTGCCGGTCATAAGAGGTCGTGCTTCCTGGTTTACAAGGTGTGCCCCACACATGCTGCAAATCGAAGCCATTCCCCTCTTCGGTGCCGCTACTCCCAATATTATAACCGTTAGCCCATATGCCCTCAAGGCCCCACTCCAATCGTAGCCTTCCTTCGGCCTCACTCTCATCGCGTGTCCTATCGGAAAATAAGCTCCTAGATATCACGTGCTAGCCACCTTTGTGGCTATACCGATCCACGATCGTACCCCTCCATCTCTTGGTCATACAGTGCCAAATCGGTGAGACTCCGTCGCTCGGGCCACTCAAAGTCTGGGTAGGCCCCTCTTCGCGCCACATCAATTTGCATATGTACTCTCTCTCTCCACGTGCTCACTTTTGTACCCTCGCCGCTTGGAGCCTGACTACCAATCGTGCTCCTTTTTCGGCCACGTTCCAAGTTACGTGCTGCCTATCGGCGTATAAAACGTCAATGTCGTACCCCTTCGGCCACTCCAATCGTGCTACCTTCGGCCACTCCAATCGTGCTTCCTTCGGCCAACTCCAATCGTGCCCTTCTGGCCACTCCAATTTTCTGAGTCCGCCTCCGCTCCTTTTCGAGGCACTACCAAATCAGTGCCCCTTCGGCCACTCCAATCGTGGCCCCTTTCGGCCACTCCAATCGTGCCCCCTTCTCGGCCCACTCCACTCGCTGCCCCTTTCGGCCACTCCACTCGTACCCCTGTCGGCTACTCCAATCGTGTGCCCCTTCGGCCACATCCAATCGTGCCCCTTCGTGCCCTCCAATCGGTGACTTCCTTCTCGCGGCCACTCCGAGGAAAAATATACGTGCTCCTCTTGAATTCGACCACTCCAAGTCGTGTGCCCCTTCGGCCACTCCTATCAATCTCGTGGACCCTCTTGCGCGGTACTTCCATGTGCGCCTCGCTCTTCGTACCTCGTATACATCGATGTCTCCAGGTGTCAAGGCTGACCTACAGCACTTAATACCGTGTGCCCTATGCTGTGCCTCAATTACGTTGCCTCCTGCTTTCTGTATAGGATAATACATCACTCCCAATCGTGCACGCTTGTACGTACAACTGATAATCCATAATACAGATGGTGCCCATAATTCGAGTGCCAACTGTCCAATCATTGTGCCTTCCCTACGACTGATCGTACTACTACACTTACCTCGATAGTACAGCGCTATGGTAGAGGTTTACACTCTCGCAATTCGCAAGATGTCACTCATAAATCGTGCCCGCACGTAACTAAGTGCGGTGGGGCCTCCTTACTCCTGGTCCACGTCCAATTCGTACCCTCTTTCGGCTACTCCATGATTCATGTGCTCCTGTACTAGCGCGCTCCACTTCCTCTCAATTCTGCTCCTTCGGGCACTCCAATCGACCCCCTTCGCGTACTCCAATCGTACCCCTTCGGCACTCCAATCGTGCCTCCTTCTGGCCACTTAAATATATTGAGCACGCGGAATTAAATCGTTGGGTGTTTTGACTCTCCCCTTTTCTCGCTCTCTGAAAGCGCTCGCGCGATCTGCAACATTTCTTCTTGTTTGCTTTACGTGAGCATACACATATTTTGCTCAGCGACGCGCACTATACGTGGGCTGACCTCGCGCTAAAAATATTCTTTTAGAGCCTTCATTGCTGCATATTGTAGGATTCTGCAGAACCGTCAACCGATTGAAATGTTTAATAGCATATTTGTGAAAACAGTATCTTTAAAATAAGGATACTAGCATTCCCTCCGCTGCTCCTTCAGGCCGCCACTCCTGTATATCGGTTCCGCCACCTGTCTCGGCCTCGCATATCCGTTGCTCCTGTCTCGGCGGATGCCACCTCCAATCGTGGTGACCATTCGTGTCGGCTAACTTCCAATCTTCGCTTACCACTTACTTCCGCGCTACTACGTCAATTCGCTCGCCCCTTCTCTCCGGCGCCAGTTCCTAGAATAAGGAAGATTCATTATCTCAGACCCATCCTATCGCTATCCCTCGGGCTATTTTTTTCTCTTCTCCGCCGTAACTTGCGAATCGCCCCATATTCGTGCCTAGTCCAATCATAGCTCCTTCTCACGAGTCTCACTTTCGTCAGTGCGCTCTCTCGGCTTATCGCAAATTACGTGCTTCTCTTCCCGGGCTATATTCTCAACTAAGATGCCTCCTATCGGCCACTCATTTCGCTGGGGCCTTCTCGATCGGGCCACTCCAATCGTACCCCCTTCGCGCCTACTCCAATCCGTGCTCCTTTCGGCACACTCCCAATCGTGCTCTGTCTGTAATGGCACTCCAATCATAGCCCCTTCGGCCGACTCCAATCGGTTGCTACATTCGGCCACTCCAATCGTACCCCTTCTCGGCCACTCCAATCTCGTTATGGCCCCTTCTCGCTCTCTAGGACAGACCAATCAGTACTGACCCACTCTCTCGGCTCACTCCACAGTACGTGCTCTTACAATTCCCTTCTTGGACACAGCTCAATCGTGCCCCTTCGGCCACTCCAATCGTGTCTCTGATCCGGGTCTCCAATTGTACCGCATTTCTCGGTCTCGCACTCGATCATATATACCAACAGTACTGAGTACTTGTAAAGGAACAATAACCTCTGAAATCGCTGCCCCTTCCGGTGCGACCTTTCCGAATTCGGTACGCCCTATCGGCATAACTCCAAAATTCGGTTGACCCCCTTTTCGGAACTTATCCAAATCCCGTAAGCTCCTTCGGTCCACTCCAATCGTGCCCCGTGGGTTCGAGATCTTCCTCGAGTCTCAAAGTGCGTATTCCCTTCGGTGAATCCGTATACTCTAACTCTGCTCCTTCGGCCACTCCAAATTACAGCGTGCTGCCCCTTCGGCTCACTCCAAATTCGTGCCCCTTCGGCCTAGGATTCGCGATGTCGTCCCCATCTTCTACTCTCTCTGCCCAACTCCAATCGTCCCGGTCCATTTTTCTACGGCCACTCCATATCTGATACCCCCTTCTCTGAGCTGTCTCCAAATACTGTGTCCCTCTATATTACGCGCTCTACTCCAAATCTTGTGAACCCTTCTCGGCCATATTTTCTAGTCGTGTCGTCTTACTGGACACAACTCCACTATCTTCGTAGTATTTTCCTCTCGTACCCCGTGGAATATAGCGTCATGGACTACATGCTAATTCATCTAGTACCCTTTACATTGGCAAGGTACTCCATTTTTGCTCCTTCGGCCACTCCAATCTGACTGTTTCTGTCGCTTTATGTCTTTCATGGGGTGTCTACATCCAATCAGTGCCCCTTCGGCCACTCCAATACGCTGCCCCTTCTGGTACTCACTCCAATCGTTGCCCCCTTCGGCCAGCGTCACAAATCGTAACCCTAAGCTGCGCGGCTAGCTGGCCTTATGATCGTGGCTCATCTTCTCATTCTGGCACCCCCATCTCGTGGTCTTCTCCATTCTAGGTTACATACTTTCACTCTAAATGTCTCTTCTCTGAACCACTCTTCTCATATTTCTCGTACCCCTTCGGCTACTCCAATCGTACCCCTTCGGCTACTCCAATCGTGCTCCTTCGGCCACTCCAATCGTGCCCCTTCGGCCACTCCAATCGTGCTCTTCCTTACGGTACAACTACTGCCAATCTGTACCCTTTCGGGGGCTCTAGCGCGTGCGAACTCGTGCTCCTGGTCTGGAACCACTTCCAATCTTGTGCCCCTTGTTCTCGCGGCCACCTCCAAATCGTGTTTCCTCTCCTTTCCGCGCCTCCCTCTACTCAATCGTGTTACACCCTTTTCTGTGGCTTTCTATTCCAATGTTGATGACTCCTTCGCGCCACTGTTGCAATCGTGTCTTCCTTCGGAACTCCAATCATTTACCCTAATCAGACCAGGCTCCTCTCAATTCAAGATGCTCCTTCGGCTACTCCTCAATGACGAATTACCCCTTCGGGGCCACGTCAGAGGTCGTTGCCCCTTCGCGGGGCCGATTCCTCGAAATTCGTTGCCACTCTTTCGGCCACTCCAATCGATGCCCCTTCGGCCACTCCAATCGTGCCCCTTCTGGCCACTTCCAATCGTGCTCCTATCGGCACTCCATTCGGTGCCCCTTCGGCCACTCCAATCTGTTGTCTCCCTATCTGGGTTCTTCTAACATTTACACAGTCGTCCCCTATCGGCCATGTCCATAGTTCGTCTCTCCTCTCAGCTCGTATTGCTCGCTCGTGGCCTACTGTCCAGATCGGTAGTCCCCCTTACGTCGACAATCGCTCAGTCGTGCGCTTCGTGTCTCACTTTATCAATTCGCTCGCCCCTTATTGCGCAATGCAACTCTCCTTTAAATCGTGTCTCCCTCATCGTCACTTCCATATTCATTGCCCCTCTTCTGTGTTCTCATTTTCAGTACGCGTCCCCCTGTCGGCCGCGCATATCCAGTCGTCCCCCTTCGACCCACCCTCCAATCGTCTCCCTTTCTGGCCATCCTCAGATCGTGCCCCCTTCGGACCACTCCCAATTACAGGTGGCCCCTTCGTGCCACACTCCAATCGTACCCCTTCGGCCACGCCAATCAGTGCCCCTTCGGGACCACTCTCAATCCGTGCCTTCCTTTCTCGGCCACTCCAATCCTCGCCTTCCTCCCCGCCTCAATCAGTTGCCCCTTCGGCACTCCAATGGATACCCTTACGGCCACATCAAAAATCAGCTAGGCCACTATCAAGGCCATTCCAAATATCGTGCAACCTTAACTCGGGCCACTCCATATCGTGCACCTACGCTAATACGCGCCACTCCAAAATCGTGACCCCTTCTGGTCCCCCTCCTTATCGATGCCCTCCATACCGTATCGGCCATTTTTCCAGTCGTCCTCCTTCTCAGGCACCATCTCCTCTCGCTCGCTACCCAACTCCCCATCTCAGGGGACTATCACAGTCGTCCCCTTCGCCCCCTTCAATCGTCCCCCTTCGAGCCTACTCACAAATCGCTGCCCCTTCGGCCACTCCAATCGCTGCCCCTTCGTGCCACTCAACCGGCCACTCAATCGTGCCCCTCTGCCACTCCAATCGTGCCCTCGGCCACTCAATCGTGCCCCTTCGCCCACTCCAATCGGTGCCCTTCGGCCACCAATCGTGCCCCTTCGGCCACTCCAATCGTTGCCCCTTCGGCCACTCCAATCGTGCCGCTTCGGCCACTCCATCGTCTTCCCTCCTTCGGCCCCTTCGGCCATTCCAATCGTCCCCCTTCGCCATCCAATCGTGCCCCTCGGCCACTCCAATCGTGCCCCTTCGGCCACTCCAATTCGTGCCCCTTCGCCACTCCAATCGTGCCCCTCGGCCACTCCAATCGTGCCCCTTCGACCACTCCAATCGTCCCCCTTCGGCCACTCCAATCGTGCCCTTCGGCACTCCAATCCCTTTCGGCTTCGGCCACTCCAATCGTGCCCCTTCGGCCCACTCCAATCGTGCCCCTTCGGCCACTCAATCGTGCCAATCCAATCGTGCCCCTTCGGCCACTCCAATCGTGCCTTCGCCACTCCAAATCGTGCCCTTCGGCACTCCAATCGTGCCCTTCGGCCACTCCAATCGTGCCCCTTTCCAATCGTGCCCCTTCGGCCACCAATCGTGCCCCTTCGGCCACTCAATCGTGCCCTTCGGCGTGCCTTCGGCCACTCAATCGTCTTCGCCACTCCAATCGTGCCTTCGGCCACTCCAATCGTGCCCCTTCGGGCCAATCGCTGCCCCTTCGGCCACTCCAATCGTGCCCCTTCGGCCATTCCAATCGTGTCCAATCGTGCCCTTCGGCACTCCAATCGTGCCCCTTCCACTCCAATCGTGCCCCTTCGCCACTCCAATCGTGCCTTCGGCCACTCCAATCGTGCCCTTCGGCCATTCCAATCGTGCCCTTCGCCACTCCAATCGTGCCCTTCGGCAATTCGTGCCCCTTCGCCACTCCAATCGTGCCCCTTCGGCCACTCCAATCGTGCCCTTCGCCACTCCAATCGTGCCCCTTCGGCCACTCCAATCGTGCCCTTCGGCCACTCCAATCGTGGCACTCCAATCGTGGCCACTCCAATCGTGCCCTTCGCCACTCCAATCGTGCCCCTTCGGCCACTCCAATCGTGCCCTTCGGCCACTCCAATCGTGCCCCTTCGGCCACTCCAATCCCCTTCGCACTCCAATCGTGCCCTTCGGCCTCCAATCGTGCCCTTCGGCCACTCCAATCGTGTCGGTCCCTTCCACTCCAATCCCCTTCGGCCACTCCAATCGTGCCCTTCGGCCACTCCAATCGTGCCCCTTCGCCATTCCAATCGTGCCCCTTCGGCCATTCCAATCGTGCCCCTTCGCCACTCCAATCGTGCCCCTTCGGCCACTCCAATCGTGCCCCTTCGCCACTCAATCGTGCCCTTCCACTCCAATCGTGCCCTTCGGCCACTCCAATCGTCCCCTTCGGCCACTCCAATCGTGCCCTTCGGCCACTCCAATCGTGCCCCTTCGGCCACTCCAATCGTGCCCCTCGCACTCCAATCTGCCCCTTCGGCCACTCCAATCGTGCCTTCGGCCACTCCAATTCGTGCCCTTCGGCCATTCCAATCGTGCCCTTCGCCATTCCAATCGTGCCCCTTCGGCCACTCCAATCGTGCCCCTTCCACTCCAATCGTGCCCTTCGGCACTCCAATCGTGCCCTTCGGCCACTCCAATCGTGCCCTTCGGCCCTTCGGCACTCCAATCGTGCCCCTTCGCCACTCCAATCGTGCCCCTTCGGCCACTCCAATCGTGCCCCTTCGGCCATCCAATCGTGCCCCTTCGGCCACTCCAATCGTGCCCCTTCGGCCACTCCAATCGTGCCCCTTCGGCCACCAATCGTGCCCCTTCGCCATCCAATCGTGCCCCTTCGACCACTCCAATCGTGCCCTTCGGCCACTCCAATCGTGCCCCTTCCACTCCAGCCAATCGTGCCCCTTCCCACTCAATCGGCCCTTCCACTCCAATCGTGCCCTTCGGCACTCCAATCGTCCCCTTCGGCCACTCCAATCGTGCCCTTCGGAATCGTGCCCTTCGGCCACTCAATCGTGCCCCTTCGGCCACTCCAATCGTGCCCCTTCGGCCACTCCAATCGTGCCCCTTCGACCACTCCAATCGTGCCCCTTCGGCCACTCCAATCGTGCCCTTCCGTCGTGCCCCTTCGGCCACTCCAATCGTGTCCCTTCGGCCACTCCAATCGTGCCCCTTCGGCCATTCCAATCGTGCCCCTTCGGCCACTCCAATCGTGCCCCTTCGGCCACTCCAATCGTCCCCTTCGGGCTTCGGCCACTCCAATCGTGCCCTTCGGCCACTCAATCGTGCCCCTTCGGCCATTCCAATCGTATCGGCCTTGCCCCCTTCGGCCACTCCAATCGTGCCCTTCGCCACTCCAATGCCCTTCGGCCACTCCAATCGTGCCTTCGGCCACTCCAATCGTCCCCTTCGGCCTTCCAATCACTCCAATCGTGCCCTTCGACCACTCCAATCGTGCCCCTTCGGCCATTCCAATCGTCGGTGCCCCTTCGGCCACTCCAATCGTGCCCCTTCGGCACTCCAATCTCGGCCACTCCAATCGTGCCCTTCGGCCACTCCAATCGTGCCCTTCGGCCATCCAATCGTGCCCCTTCGCCACCAAATCGTGCCCCTTCGGCCACTCCAATCGTGCCCCTTCGGCCACTCCAATCGTGCCCCTTCGGTGCCCCTTCGGACCACTCCAATCGTGCCCCTTCGGCCACTCCAATCGTGCCCCTTCGGCCTCCAAACTTCGGCCGCCCCTTCGGCCACTCCAATCGTGCCTTCGGCCCCTTCCAATCGGCCCTTCGGCCACTCCAATCGTGCCCTTCGGCACCAATCCCCTTCGGCACTCCAATCGTCCCTTCGGCCCGCCCCTCGGCCACTCCAATCGTGCCCCTTCGGCCACTCCAATCGTGCCCTTCGGCCACTCCAATCGTGCCCCTTCGGCCACTCCATCGTGCCCCTTCGGCCATTCCAATCGTCGGCCCCTTCGGCCACTCCAAATCGTGCCCCTTCGCCACTCCAATCGTGCCCCTTCGGCCTTCCAATCGTCCCTTCGGCCACTCCAATCGTCCTTCGGCACCAATCTCCTTCGGCCCACTCCAATCGTGCCCTTCGGCCACTCCAATCGTGCCCTTCGGCCACTCCAAATCGTGCCCCTTCGGCCTCCAATCGTGCCCCTTCGCCACTCAATCGTGCCCCTTCGGCCATCCAATCGTGCCCTTCGGCCACTCAATCGTGCCCTTCGGCCACTTCCAATCGTGCCCTTCGGCCACTCCAATCGTGCCCTTCGGCCACTCCAATCGTGCCCTTCGGCCACTCCAATGTGCCCCTTCGGCCATTCCAATCGTGCCCTTCGGCCACTCCAATCGTGCCCCTTCGGCCACTCCAATTCGTGCCTTCCACTCCAATCGTGCCCCTTCGGCCACTCCAATCGTGCCCTTCGCCACTCCAATCGTGCCCCTTCGGCCACTCCAATCGTGCCCTCGGCCACTCCAATCGTGCCCCTTCGGCCACTCCATCTCCCCTTCGGCCACTCCAATCGTGCTCCTTCGGCCACTCCAATCGTGCCCTTCGGCCCTTCGGCCACTCCAATCGTGCCCTTCGCCACTCCAATCTGCCCCTTCGCCACTCCAATCGTGCCCTTCGGCCACTCCAATCGTGCCCCTTCGCCACTCCCCCTTCGGATCGTGCCCTTCGGCCACTCCAATCGTGCCCCTTCGGCCATTCCAATCGTGCCTTCGGCCACTCCAATCGTGCCCTTCGGCCACTCCAACTTCGGCCATTCCAATCGTGCCCTTCGGCCACTCCAATCGTGCCCTTCCCCCCTTCGGCCACTCCAATCGTGCCCCTTCGCCACTCCAATCGTGCCCCTTCGGCCACTCCAAATCGTCCTTTCGGCCACTCCAATCGTGCCCCTTCGGCCTCCAATCGTGCCTTCGGCCAATCGTGCCCTTCGGCCCAATCGTGCCCTTCGGCCACTCAATCGTGCCCCTTCGCCACTCCAATCGTGCCCCTTCGCCACTCCAATCGTCCCCTTCGACCACTCCAATCGTGCCCTTCGGCCACTCCAATCGTGCCCCTTCGGCCACTCCAATCGTGCCCCTTCGGCCACTCCAATCGTGCCCCTTCGGCCACTCCAATCGTGCCCCTTCGCCACTCCAATCGTGCCCCTTCGGCGTGCCCTTCGGCCACTCCAATCGTTTCGGTCCAATCGTGCCCTTCGGCCACTCAATCGTGCCCTTCGGCCACTCCAATCGTGCCCCTTCGGCCACTCCAATCGTGCCCCTTCGGCCACTCCAATCATCCCCCTTCGGCCACTCCAATCGTGCTCCTTCGGCCACTCCAATCGTGCCCTTCCCACTCCAATGCCCCTTCGGCCACTCCAATCGTGCCTTCGGCCACTCCAATCGTGCCCCTTCGGCCACTCCAATCCCCCTTCGGCCACTCCAATCGTGCCTTCGGCCACTCCATCGTCCCCTTCGGCCACTCCAATCGTGCCCTTCGGCCACTCCAATCGTGCCCCTTCGGCCACTCCAATTCGTGCCCCTTCGGCCACTCCAACACTCCAATCGTGCCCCTTCGGCCACTCCAATCCCCCCTTCGGCCACTCCAATCGTGCCCCTTCGGCCCCTTCGGCCACTCCAATCGTGCCTTCGGCCACTCCGTGCCCCTTCGCCACTCCAATCCCTTCGGCACTCCAATCGTGCCCCTTCGGCCACTCCAATCGTGCCCTTCGGCCACTCCAATCGTGCCCCTTCGGCCCCTTCGGCCACTCCAATCGTGCCCCTTCGGCCACTCCAATCGTGCCCCTTCGGCCACTCCAATCGTGCCCCTTCGGCCACTCCAATCGTGCCCTTTCTGCCCCTTTCCAATCGTGCCCTTCGGCCACTCCAATCGTCGCGCCCTTCGGTCATTCCAATCGTGCCCTTCGGCCACTCCAATCGTGCCCCTTCGGTCGTGCCCCTTCGGCCACTCCAATCGTGCCCTTCGGTCCAATTCGTGCCCCTTCGCCAATCGTGCCCCTTCGGCCACTCCAATCGTGCCCCTTCGGCCACTCAATCGTGCCCCTTCGCCCCTCATCGTGCCCCTTCGGCCACTCCAATCGTGCCCCTTCGGTCATTCCAATCGTGCCCCTTCGACCACTCCAATCGTGCCCCTTCGGCCACTCCAATCGTGCCCTTCGGCCACTTGCCTTCGGCCACTCCAATCCCCTTCGGCCACTCCAATCGTGCCCCTTCGGCCACTCCAATCGTGCCCCTTCGGCCACTCCATCGTGCCCCTTCGCCACTCCAATCGTGCCCCTTCGCACTCCAATTCGTGGCCACTCCAATCGTGCCCCTTCGACCACTCCAAACCCCTTTCGGCCCTCCAATCGTTGCCCTTCGGCCACTCAATTCGTGCCCTTCGGCCACTCCAATCACTTCCAATCGTGCCCCTTCGGCCACTCCAATCGTGCCCTTCGGCCACTCCAATCATCCCCCTTCGGCCACTCCAATCGTGCCCTTCGGCCACTTCCAATCGTGCCCCTTCCCACTCCAATCGTGCCCCTTCGGCCACTCCAATCGTGCCCTTCGGCCACTCCAATCGTGCCCCTTCGGCACTCAATCGTGGGCCAATCGTCCCTTCGGCCAATCGTGCCCCTTCGGCCACTCCAATCGTGCCTTCGTCCAATCGTGCCCTTCGGCCACTCCAATCGTGCCCCTTCGGCCACTCCAATCGTGCCCCCTTCGCCACCAATCGTGGCCACTCCAATCGTGCCCCCTTCGGCCACTCAATCGTGCCCCTTCGCCACTCCAATCGTGCACTCCAATCGTGCCCCTCGGCGTGCCCTTTCGGCCAATCACATTCCATCGTGCCCCTTCGGCCACTCCAATCGTCCCCTTCGGCCACTCCATCGTGCCCCTTCGGCCTCCAATCGTGCCCCCTTCGGCCACTCCAATCGTGCCCCTTCGGCCACTCCAATCGTGCCCTTCGGCCATTCCATCGTTGCCCTTCGGCCAACTCCAAATCGTGCCCCTTCGGCCACTCCAATCGTGCCCTTCGGCCACTCCAAATCGTGCCCCTTCCTCAATCGTGCCCTTCGACCACTCCAATCGTGCCCCTTCGGCCACTCCAATCGTGCCCCTTCGGCACTCCAATTCGGTGCCCCTTCGGCCACTCCAATCGTGCCCCTTCGGCCACTCCAATCGTGCCCCTTCGGCCCACTCCAATCGTGCCCCTTCGACCACTCCAATCGTGCCCCTTCGGCCACTCCAATCGTGCCTTCGGCACTCCAATCGTGCCCTTCGACCACTCCAATCGTGCCCTTCGGCCACTCCAATCGCCCTTCGGCCACTCCAATCGTGCCCCTTCGGCCACTCCAATCGTGCCCCTTCGGCCACTCCAATCGTGCCCCCTTCCACTCCATCGTGCCCTTCGGCCACTCCAATCGTCCCTTCGGCCACTCAATCGTGCCCCTTCGCACTCCAATCGTGCCTTCGGCCACTCCAATCGTGCCCTTCGCCACTCCAATCGTGCCCCTTTTCGGCCACTCCAATTGCCCCTTCGGCCACTCCAATCTGCCCCTTCGGTCCAATCGTGCCCTTCGCACTCCCAATCGTGCCCCTTCGGCCACTCCAATCGTGCCCCTTCGGCCACTTCCAATCGTGCCCTTCGGGCGTGCCCTTCGACCACTCAATCGTGCCCTTCGCCACTCCAATCGTGCCCTTCGACCACTCCATCGTGCCCCTTCGGCCATTCCAATCGTGCCCTTCGGCACTCCAATCGTGCCCCTTCGGCCACTCCAATCGTGCCCTTCGGCCCACTCCAAATCGCTGCCCCTCGCACTCAATCGTTCGGCCACTCCAATCGTGCCCCTTCGGCCACTCCAATCGTCCCCCTTCCGCACTCCAATCGTGCCCCTTCCGCCACTCCTCGGCCCTTCGGCCATTCCAATCGTGCCCTTCGGCCACTCAATCGTGCCCCTTCGGCCATCCAATCGTGCCCTTCGGGCCACTCCAATCGTGCCCCTTCGACCACTCCAATCGTGCTCCTTCGGCCACTCCAATCGTGCCCCTTCGGCCACTCCAATCGTGCCCCTTCGGCCACTCCAATCGTGCTCCTTCGGCCACTCCAATCGTGCCCCTTCGGCCACTCCAATCGTGCCCCTTCGGCCACTCCAATTGTTCGGCCCTCCAATTGCCCCTTCGGCCAACTTCCCATC
>NW_020869553.1:1411868-1421868 GCF_003789085.1 Penaeus vannamei | reverse complement strand
TGGGTGTGTGTTATATATTACACAGCAAATTATATGCACCATAACTCACTTCCTTTCTTTCCGCATTGCTAAGGAAAGACTAAGAGCCATAGACAATTTTACGACAATTTGGATTCAAAGTCTTTTCAGGAGAGTCATTCTTCCTCGGCCTTTAGAAGTCCGTTGTTGGACATAGGCCTCCCCCAATCTGGGCCATTTTTTCGAATTTGTCGAGGTCATCTCGCCACCTGGAGCGGTATTTATCCAAATACTGAGTATCCTTAAGTGCACTTAGCAGACGAAAGTATTATTTATCAAACTACTCAGTGTCCCTGAGTGCACTTAACTGGACGATGTTGCTAAGTGTCCTACGGGAGGACACTCAGCACAACGTGCCGCACTTAAGCCCACGCAACAGCACTAGTATGGCAATGGATTTGGTATCCGCCATGGACTGGTGTCAATCATCTCTTTTGGGACTGGGTGTGAGTGCCCCACAGGTATGGCTGGTGTGCTGGGGATCGCCGGGGAGAGCCGGGGCGGCTCACCCGTTGGCTAAGGCCTGGGTAGGCCTAGTTGTTGCTTGCTGTGTCTTGCTCGGCTGGAGGATCGTGAGTGATGAACTCGGCCCGGGTGCAGGAGCTTAAGTGGGTCTGACGGCGAGTGAATCCACTCCCAAGACTTGCGCTTGTCTTGTATTGTAAAGTTAAACCCAAATTATCCTATTATTAATTTTTTCACCTCTATTAGTCCCAAGAGACTCAACTCCTCATCTTCAGTGTAATTAGCAGTCCTCTTCAGCTTGGGGGATAAAGTTAAGTTTTGTTCTATTTCGACATTTTCGGCGGCAGCTTCGAAAGAGACACGAAGCATTTGGGACTTGACGGTATGCAATCGGACGCGGATTTAAAACAAGTTGGTTAATATATACCGCAATATATTCATTAATAAAAATGTATTTGGTTTTAAATATGTCTAATTAATTATATTGACATAAAAGATATTTTGTTTTACGGTAAAACTTATAATTTGCTTGAAAGTAGGTTAAAGAAAATATCTAACCTACACTCAAGCGACCCGCCTGTGAGGGAAATACTTCGCTCAGCTCGCTCAGCGGAGCGCTCAGACTTTTCATAAATAAGTACTTCACGTTGTAGGCCTGATATGAGGTAACGCTCAGTAAAATACTGAGTATTTTGATAAATACCGCCCCTGGTCACAGACGGCTCTCTCTGTGATGCCTCACAGGGAGAAAAGGGCAGGAGCCTACCGCTCTTGCCCAGAAAAATTATAAATGGTGATGAATAATAATTTCACTGTAGATATTCACTTCCCAGGAAAGATGTTACACTTGTAACCACCGAGAAATGGAAAGAGGAAGGGAATAAAAATAAAAGTAAAGAATAAAAAAATATATGAATGTTTTAAGTTAAATATTAGTTGAAATATATTATACACTGGATAACATGAATTCACAAGGGAATTATACAAACGGGCGACAATATAAAAAACTTTGACGTTGATGGATTTTTTTTTTTTTTTTTTTTTGACATTCAAGATTTTTCGTACACCTTCATGGGTTGTTTCTGCCTCACTATAAGGGGGAGAGGAAGATACTGTAGGAGGGAGGGGGGGGGCAGTGAGGAAGTTTGTTCTATCAATCCATCTCTCTCGCTATCTCTCTCAATCTCTCTCTCTCTCTCTCTCTCTCTCTCTCTCTCTCTCTCTCTCTCTCTCTCTCTCTTTCTCTCTCTAGTGTAGTGTCTTCTAATTCCGAAAAACACCAAAAATACGCATAGTTCTGACCGACGTCTAAGGAATTTAAAGTCTTATCATTGTGTGTGTGCGTGTATGCGTACGTGCGTGCGTGGGTGTGTGTGTCTGTGTGCGTGCGTGTATGCGTACGTGTGTGTGTGTGTGTGTGTGTGCGTGTGTGTGTGTGCGTATGTGTGTGTGCGTGTGTGCGTGTGTGTGTGTGTATGCGTGCGCGCGATTTAAAAAACAAACACTTTCGATACATGTTGAAAAGTTAAACAAATATGTAATAAATTTGTAATGTTTTGTCACTGTCATTCGTCGGTTTATCAACACACAATATTGTATTAGCATTATTTTTTTTTTTTACCAAATTGCTCACACACGCTCTCTCTCTCCTCTCTCTTCTCTCTACTCTCCCTCCTCTGCCCTCTTTCTCTCCTCTCTCTCTCTTTCTTTCTACTCTCTCTCTCGCTTCTTTTTTTCTCTCTCTTTCTTTTCTACTCTCTCTTTCTCTCTCTTTTTTTCTACTCTCTCTCTCTCTCTCTCTCTCTTTCTTTCTTTTCTACTCTCTCTCTCTCTTCTCTTCTCTCTTCTTTCTTTTCTATATAAATACATATATATACATAATATATATATATATATATATATATATATATATATATATATATATATATATATATATATATATATATATATATGTATATATATATATATATATATATATATATATATATATATATATATATATATATATATATATATATATATATATTATATATATATATATATATATATATATATATATATATATATATATATATATATATATATATATATATATATATATATATATATATATATATATATATATATATATATATATACATATACATATACATACATACATACATATATATATATATATATATATATATATATATATATATATATATATATATATTATATATATATATATAATATATATATATATATATATATATATATATATATATATATATATATATATATATATATATATATATATATATACTAGAGAGAAAGACGAGATGCTCAAGGACCTGGCATCGTAATTTATGGAAATCTTTCCACTTTTCGGCAGAAGAGGTTGATTATGATTTTTGAACGCAATGTGAAGAAGCTCTCCTGATAATACCAAGATAACCGTTCAGCACTGCAGGAAGGGCATGATGCCCAAAGGAGTCCCTTTGACCTCCACATTTACATTCATGTGGATGGCATCAGAGAGCACCGACCCACTGAGCGATTGCATGACGAAGGGTGTCAGCGTAGGGATATGCTCCCAGAGAGGGCACAGGAATCGCAAGGATCCACGCCCCACTTGAGGCTGAACAGCAGTCAAGAGACGAACTCTGGACACTTGATCCCCTTCGTCCAGCATGCGGCTGAGAGAGGCTTTGGCTGATAGGAAATCCCACACCAGTTTAGATCTCTGAATAGGGATCATTTCCTCGTCTGTTCTGCTTTTTTTTTCTTTCTTTCTTTCTTTTGCAGCCGGATATGAAAGGATGGAGGTCCTTGAGGGTGATCTAGCTAGATCATGCGAAGAACAAGTCCGGAAAATGAAATAGCAAGAGATTAAAAGTGGCGGGGAAAGCCCACCTTCTGCTTTCTTTTGTGTTATTTTCGTAACAAAAGTAATTAATACGAATCTTAAGATGATTATAAACAGTATTTACAATCTTTGTACATTGCTGTTAGTATTGAAGTAAGGCAGTGTTTTGTCTATTTTACAACACTGCTGCATAGTATGGATCTGGCGGTCCGTTCTCCAAGTGCGGAGCGATTCTCCTCCACCAGCTGTGGTCTCTTCCGTGAGGGTTCTCAGTGGGCTGATCCTCGGAAGTTCTGGCCAATTCTTCATTTGTGATGGCCATTTTATCCCAAACTTTTTTGGAAAGTATATAGAGTCTTATGTTTACTGGCTCTATTCTGTATTTATCGTGCAGTTCTGATATTGAAAGCTGTGTCTTCTACGTTTCTCTTTGTTGCTGTCCTGAGTACTCGGTTCTGGAATTGTTGCATCTTCAATGGATACAGCATGATCTGTGTTATATCATCGGCAAAGCTGACATCCACGCAGTTGTTGTTGGGTCGTTCGAGGTCAGCTGTGTAGAATATGAAGAGAGTAGGGCTTAATGTTGATCCTTGCGGCACCCCGCTCAGTAGTGGGAATTTTGGTCCTGCAATTGTGTCGAGTCGTATAGTTGCTGTTCTTTCCTCCACGAAATTGCAGAGGATCTTTTCAATGATATCTGGTACATTGATTTGCAAATATATATTTATATTGCAGTCCTGGTCCACATTTTGTCAAAGGCTTTGGCTATGGCTCTGCAAAGTATGTTGTACTGCTGGCGGTTTCTCTGTGAAGTGGCAATGGTTTCGTATATGGCAGCAATTGCTTGTTGTGTACCTCTTCCTTTTCTGAAACCATATTGGTTGATATTAAAGAGATTGTCTTTCCATGAAGCTCGTTATACGATTGTTAATAATCTTCTCTAATATCTTTCCGGGGATTTCTAATAAAGAGGTTGGTCGGTAATTTTCGGCTTTCCTCGGGTCTTTTCCTGCTTTTGGTACGAGGATCATTACCGCCTTTTAAAACTTGTCGGGAAAATAACCCATCGAAAGGGACCAGTTGAAGATTTCTTTTAGTTTTGCTATTGCTGGTTCCGGTAGCTTTTGCATAAATAATTGTCTTTCTGATTCCGCTTTCGCCCGGTGCTTGTTTTTTAATTTACTTATGATCGCTTTTATTTCTTCTACTGATATTGGTCTCGTTAGAGTATTGTCGTCTTGCAACCTGTTTATATTTGCTTCATTGTACGGTATCAGTCTGTGCTTGTTCACTGAGAGACAGTCATTTACCTGGGCTTCGTGTTGTATGTCAAATGTTGTTTTCTTCCGGACTGATGTTGAAGATGTTTTTCCAGAACTCTCTGAAAACTGCCTCTTTCTGTTGCTGTCAATTCTCGTTTCTTTCATTTAGTATTATGGAGTCTGATTATGTTTGCTTCCCATTAACCTTCTGATTTCCCCCACAAATGTTTTAGGGTTGTTGTATTCAAGTTCCGTTGTTTTTATCAGGTTATGCCAGTGGTTTGTGTACTAGGTTTTGCTTTCTTCCTTCAGGTCTTCCTGTATTTCTCTGTATTGGTTGCGTGATTCTGGTGTCCAGCCAATCTGTTCGACGGCATTTAAAATGTTTTTGTATCTCCATTCTAGCAGTTTCAGGCGGTCACTTGTTAGTGGGTGGGTACAGTAGCGTACTTTTCTTGGGTATGGCTTTAACCATTGCTCTTTCGACGGTAGTATACCATGCGTCAATTTCGGTGTTAATATATTCTTTATTGATTACTGTATCCTCTGCGTGTTCTGTGGTTGAATTATCATCTACGTCTTTCCTGAAAAGTTCCAGTCTGCTCTTTTTAGGCCTTTCCTTTTGCGGGATCATGATGGGTGATGTTGCTATGGTGAAGACTATGAGTAGGTGGTCTGACGTGGTTAATGGTCCTTGTTGGATAGCATGGTTCATGTGGATGTTTTTTCCCAAGATAATATCTGGACGACCTTTGCCTCTTGTACTGACGAAGGTATCGAAGTCCGGGCCAATGTGGGTGATCATGTTTTGGTTTATGAGCTTTAATAGTTCATTCCCCATGAGGTTGTTGCTGTTCTGACCGAGCGTTCGGTGTCTGGCGTTTAAGTCAGCAATTATATATGCAGGGATGTTGGTTCGCATTATTTGCATTATATCTGGGTATGGAAATTGTGGGCGTCGGGGTGGCATGTATCCTGTGCCGATTATGAATTTCCCTGGGTTTGTCTGCAGTTCAACTGCGAGGAAGTCCTCATTAAAGTCGTCTATGATTCTGTGCTTTATTTTTCTTTTGATGCATATGGCAACTCCTGCATCGCCTTCATTTAGTGTGTTTCTTTGGTAGATATAGTAGCCAAAGATCTTTATCAGCTCGTTATTCTGGAGACAGCATTGATTATTATGATGTCTGGGTCTTCGTTCAGGTATGTGTTGGAGACTTTTGTATATCAGGGTCTGTAGAAGACTTTCTGGCTGTATGGTGTTCACCTCTCGTCCCGTTTTTGATGCTGTCGTATGCGTCTTCCTTTACATATTGTATCCTGTAAGCACCCAGGTCCATGATTCTGCTGTGAATCTGATCTTTGATGATTTGGTCGTCGTATATATCAGGATGGTAATATTTATACTTAATTAGTTTCGTCTGGATAAACTGAGATCTCTGAGTGCGAGCGTCTCCTGGGGATGAATCCGAAGCTTTCAACTCTCACTCGTAATCTGATCTCTGGCAGCTTCACTCTCGTCGCGCTGACTTTTCGTTCAGGTTGTCTTCGTGGCATTGGGCGGATTCCTCTTCCTCATGGTGGTGTATCGGGCGCGGGAGTCGGTATTCCTCGTCGCTTTCAGTCTGCCCTCTCTGCGATATTTCTTCGCTCGCCGTTTTCTTTGCGGCTGTCTCCTGGGTTGGTGATGTTTCTCTGCCTCTTGTTGCTGGTTTCCTCTTGTTCCATTGCTCCTTCCCTGTCCCCTGCTTCTGAGCCCACGACTGTGTTATTGCCCATTAATAAAGGAGTGTTTCTCTGGCATTGTTTTGAGATGAAAATCTGACTCTCGGGATGTTGTTTATGTCATACATCTCATCGATCGTTTTCTGGAAGCTGCCTGGCTGTTTGGCTTCCTGAATGTATGCAAATATGATCGCACTCATTATGTTCGCTGCGGCGTTCGGTGGCAATGATTTTATTATTGCCTCCGGATTGACAGTAGTGGTAGGTATTGTTTCTGTTACTGCCCTCGCATAGCTTGCTTGGGTAAACGAGGGGGTGGCGGTTGTTTGGCTCCTAAGTGCCTGTCTCTCTTGTTTAGTTCTTTCTTTTATTATGTTTTTCCTGGTTGGGCATTTGGCGGCTACCGTGCGGTGGTCACCGTTGCTATTTAAGCATTTCTTTGCATTATCGTTGTAATTTTTGTAAGTGTGGTCCTTTGCAGCTCATTCTGAGCAAGCTGTATAGGTTTCTGGTTCTTTGCAGCCTTTTATTATATGGTCATAGTTATAGCACCTATAGCATGGAACTAGATTTATGAAAATATTTTTCGATAAATCTTGAGGGAATGGATTGATGTAATAACAGCATTCCGCTTTCCAGAGCTTTCTTGGCCATTTGGGTGGTTTCTGACCGCACCTTGATGATTGTTGGCGTGTTAGGTAGCTTAATCACCTGTTCGACCTTTGCTCAACCGTTCTCTCTTTTGATCGTTTCTATTATTTCGCTTTCTCCATAATTAATGATTTGTTGATCGATGTTTCGGATAGTTACGGTCTTCATGGCATTGTATTCGGGAGGGTCTCGGATCTCGAATTGTTGTTTTTGGAATATTGCTTTGCAATCTGTGGACAACAGTTTTTCGATCGTCTCATCATTAGCGATTGCATAAAAAGTATTTTTGGCGTCGTCTATTTTATAGACCGTCACCGTTGCTGGTCCGAAACATAGCCATAGTTTAGCCTGCCTGCCTGAGGAACTAGGGCTTTTATCTTTAATTCTTATTCATGCCATTTTACCCTTAGTGGTTTGGCATTTCATGTTGGCTAATGGGCAGTTGGGATGTTAGCCCCTGGTTGACTGAGTGGGTCGTTTGCTTGTTATTCAGGCTAGTGTGTATAACCAGTCTGAACTCCACTCTGTTAACTTCAAAGCCAACTTATTTAGGATGGCATTTAATGCTATTTGCCTATCTATGCTGGCACCGAATAGTAATCATGAAACAGAACGTTGCCGGTGACCTCACACCACGGAAGGAGTTTTAAGACTTCAACGGCTACCTTCCGAGAATGTCAGGCGGGCATAGCTACAGGAGCACATAAGGAGCGTGTGAACAGTCCGACTGCCCTGAGCGATCTGTGTGTTCTGCTATAATCGTCCAAAAACTCACTACCTTCGTAAATTCATCAAATACAGTGTGGGCAAAGTCTGCAGTAATATCAATCGTGTAAGGTGTGCACTGATATTTCCGAGGATATGAAAGCAGAAACAGTATGTCTGTTGCCTTCCGAATCTCAAGATCCTCAAGACTAATAGGGATTTAACTGTCAGCAACCAAAGCTGACACTGCATGAATCAGTGGCTGCTCTCTTTACAGAATCGCCAATGAGTTGCAAGAGTTAAGTACTTTTAAAAGGTCCTGTATGTAATAAGTACTGCAATTTTAGGGATGGCAAAGCAGTTTTTGAGAAGACCCAGGGATGCATGATTATGAATTGTTTTAAGGCTCATAATCTTACGCTGAGCTCTTCGTGTTTCTCTGCAGGACTGGCATTGCCGCTACCACAGTCAGGGAGACCAGAGCGAGCTATAACACGAAAACTTGGTCTGCATCCTTGATAGCTATGGGCGTTACTTTGGACACTGTAAGTATACTCCACAGAGGCAAGGGGGGGGGGGGGTTGACGTTTATCCAGGTAAATTGACTTATCCATTTGTATTCACTCATTAATCATGTAGATTCCGATAGCATTTGAAACAAGAGAAAACCGTAAATCTACAAAAATATGAATTACAAATGGTAATTGACTCATAATTGGTAAACAATAACTCAACAAAATCCGTGCATACCCTTCAACACTTAAGCATACTCACTGGAGGATTGATCATTACCTAAACACGAAACAGTCTTAACAAAATATGGGGAGTCAACTTCGCTCAAAATGAACTCGAATGCCCGGAGCAACCGCCATGGCTCGGATCGTGCCGGGCGATGGTGTAGTGAATGCAACCTTGCTTGCCAGTGACGGAGTGACCCTGAAGGAGTCAACTACCGCACTACTGTTATTCACAATGGGGCTTTTCGTGTCGGAGCGGGCCGAGCGGCAAGAACCCTCCGAAGGCACGGTGGGCCTGGGATAAATATGGCTGTAAAATGAAGTAAAAGTGAAAATTGAAAACTAAAAGAAACAGTAAAAAACAAACCATAAAAGAAATGAAAGCTTAGATATTAAAGAAATAAAACACTTAAAACCGAAAGCCATCCCCAAGGGTTCTTAACAGTGGGCTTCCCCGTTTTCTTTCATTAGTTAAGTTTTCTGTGTACTTGCGACACTTAATGAAATAGAATAAAATAACGGATGATAAAAAGGAGCCTGGGCACAACTCCTTACCAAAATAAAAAAGTACATACAAAGAACTAAACAAAACTTATTGATATTTACTGATAGCACAGCTATATATATATATATATATATATATAGCAGTTCTACATTTGTAAAATGACATAATCAGGGAATAAACACACAAACTTATCTGTATAATATAGGTGTTCCACAGCGAGCCAAATCGAGTTGCCACAGCAAAATAATAATAATGA
Organism: Penaeus vannamei; assembly: GCF_003789085.1. NCBI lineage: Eukaryota > Metazoa > Arthropoda > Malacostraca > Decapoda > Penaeidae > Penaeus > Penaeus vannamei. The sequence continues at coordinate 1,412,693 of NW_020869553.1, read as the reverse complement.
AATGTGCTTTGGTCTCCCTGGTTAATATGTCAGGACAATGCACCGTTGCAGTCTTCCGTTCTAGGATCTCTGGCTCAGGGGGAGCATTGCCTGCGCATGTTAACGAGAAGCGTATGCTAGGGAGATGTCAAGCCCAATGTGTAGAGTCTTCGTTTGACCTCTGCTCATCAGGTCAGGCAGTGGAGGTTGGTAGAAATGAAAAAGAAAGAAAAAAAAAAAAAAAAAAACAAGGGCTGCGAAGCTCTTAACAACTATCATGTCGTTTCCTGTTTCATCTCATTATGCATAATTAAAATTGTAAAATGTGTAAAATAGACTGAAGATAAAAATACATAAAATAAAACCATTTTCACATTAAAAGCTGGGCAGATAAAAAATAAAAGGGATTTTAAAAAACGTTAAAGGAAGGCCTTTATATCGCCTTAATTATTCATACGTGTCGGGAACGGTAGAACAAGGCAGGTACCCGTGATTAGCTGGGAACGTTTTAAAGGCAAATGGAATAATTTCTTTATTTATATAACATACTGAATAATTCAGAAAAACAGTTCACTACAATGGCGCAGTCTGCCTTCGGTCCCGGCGCCGTCAAGGTCGGATGGAGAGAGTTCACTCCAATGATGTTTTCGAGGCACGAGATTTTAATTGTGTGTGTGTGCGTGTATGTGTGCACGCGCACATCGATAAACAAGCAGTATATAAACAATAAGAGACTGGTATCACAACAAAGCACTGACGCTGATTAACTGTCTTCTTCAAATTGAAAACAAACAGTTACCAACTCGTAGAAAAACAAGCATCACTGCTATAAACACTGAGCGGATC
>NW_020869553.1:1404368-1406868 GCF_003789085.1 Penaeus vannamei | reverse complement strand
AAACCCGTTCGGTGGTACATTGCTTTGCAGCAAGGACCCTGAAGTCACAGAGAGCCTTTACATACCTTGGTAGTGTAGTTTCACAATGCCTGGTGTCGAACCATTGATAGTCAGTAGAAGAGATTGACCTGGCAGCAGGGGTTTCAACTCTCTCAGCAAGAGTTGAAGATGCAAGTACCTGTTGCAGAAGGAGCAAGCTATGTCTCCAGGACCCCTAATACTGCCAATTTTACCTGGACCTGTGCCTTGGAAGCTCGTCTTGATGAGCAATAGGAATAATGTAGTACAATTGCTGTGTCCAACCAACTGTTACATCGTGTGAGCCTGGATATCGGCTTGAACAGATCAATCAAACCTGTTGTGAAGAGCTTGAAATGCTGCTGAACATCTGCCTGACGACTCGCCATGAAGAACCCTCGCAGGTGGAAACGAAGGGTAGACGCGGGTATGCTCCCGCGTCCGTTAGCTCCCGAGTGAGGAGTGAGGATGGTATATATGTATATCATATATATTATATATATATATATATATATATATTATATAAATATATATATGTATGTATTGTATATATATTATATATATATATATAATATATATATATATAGTATATATATTACTAATATATGTGTATGTGTATGTAATGTTAGTGTGTATGAGAATATAGTAAGTGACCTAATCTAATAGAAACTCACAAATACTGCGGGATTGTGTGTGTGTGTATATATATATATATATAATATATATATATATATATATATTATATATATATATATATATATATATATATATATATATATATATATATATATATATATATATATATATATATATATATATATATATATATATATAATGTTTGCTAGATAAGGATTAGATTAGGTTGCCACATTAAAAGAAATATGTTAGTGGCTGTACAGCTTTTCATCATTACTATCGCTATTATCGTGATGGATTTTATCATAATAACTTATAATTGTTACTTATCACATCAATCATTCCTATCAATATCCTTATTTGTCATTATTATTACCATCCTTTTCATCATTATGATTATTAATGCGCTTCAGCGTATATGGTTTTAAGAGCAAATGTTATTTCACTTGTTATTTCAATATATTTATTTATCTGATTTTATTCAAATTAGTTATTTATTTATATATTTATATATATTTATATATTTATATATTTATATATTAGTTATTTATTTTATTCAATGTTATCTAAATGTTATTTCAAATGTTAGTTCACTGAAAACATTTTCGTTTCGTGGCTAACTCATACCTATAGTTAAGAGAAGAGTCAAAGGGAATGAAACCCTGTGATTAAACTTATATGCACACACGTATATGCATGTATATATGTATGTATATGTATGTATGCATGTATATATATATATATATATATATGTATATGTATTATATATATATATATATATATATATATATATATATATTATAATATATATATATATATATATATATATATTATATATATATATATATATATATATATATATGTACACACACACACACACACACACACACACACACACACACACACACACACACACACACACACACACACACACACACACACACACACACACACACACACACACACACACACATATATATATATATATATATATATATATATATATATATATATGGGAGACCCGAGGCAGCACGTTCAGCGGCCTTACTGCGGATTTGTTTGCCTTTCCTATGCATCCAATATGCTTTTGCATACCATGCCCCAAACACTAATAAAAGAAGAATCATGCCTATCAAGGTAACATATACAGGATAATAAAAGTGTATGAAATTCTGACAACCCCATGTCCACGTCCTGAAACTTACTAACATCCCCTAGATGTAATTTGGGGATCGTGATGTTGATTGTCGGCAAGGTCAAGAGCAATAGCCTAATCACTATAGGATCTACGGCGACGTCTGTAACGAAGGATTTGATTAATGGAACTTTTAATGACAGGGAACTTAACCTACAGTGGTAGGGTAGCAGAAGGGTTCCCTGGAACAACCTATTTGGCTGAAGCTCCTTGCAAGTAATAGTGGCGGCAACGTCGGTGTATCCTTACTGCCCACCAGTATTATCCACGTAGGAGGTTAACACCTCTTATATCTGATCCCACCGCTGCCTCCAGATATAAGAGGTGTTAACCTCCTATATGGATAATACTGGTTGACAGTAGTGATACACTGGCATGGCTGTCCTGTTTATTGGTTAGAGTACCACACACTTAGATATAAACACAATATGACTCTTGGTGCTGGTGGAAGCAGAGGCCAGTGAGCCCAAACATGGAAGTGGCCTCGTGGAGTGGTCATCACCCGGCCAGCAGGCAGGCAGCGTGAGAGAATAACTGAGGATGAGCGAGACCCACCCTGCTGAGGGCAGGCTCGCCGAGGTTGAGACATAGTCAACCTCTGCTGACCTCTTGTAGGCCTGATGAGTGCCCATGGCAGGCTTGGGCTATATT
>NW_020869553.1:1374815-1384268 GCF_003789085.1 Penaeus vannamei | reverse complement strand
AGTTTTTCTGCTCATTTTGGGGGGGTTTTTTTAGGTACTCTAAAGATAAAGCTTCGAATTCCTTAGAGTCCAGGATACCTTGCTCCTCTGCTGCCTCACAAGTAGCGATGGCTATTGAGGGGGATAACACCGCATCTTCGATATCTGTGTCTGTCTCTTCATTAATGTCCTCTAAAATGTGGTACTCAGTATAATCCCATTCTAGCTCTGAATCATACTCAAAATCTGCTGCAGGGGAATCTTCGACAGGACCTCTGCTGATACTGGCACCAATTCCCTCCCAGCAAGACTGATCCTCAAGCCCTGAGGCTTCCATGTCTATCTGATCTGCAGATGTTAATTTCTTCCCCAAGTTTCAGGCATCTCACGTCACTGCTCTGAGCACTAATTGCGGTCCCTTGCAATTCCCAAGGAGCCAGTATATCACTGCTGTGGGCACTAACTAACTCTTCCTTTCCAGGTTTCTCGTCGCCGCTGCGGGCATCCCTAATCATCTCCCTTTCAGGTTCCTCGTCGCCGCTGCGGGCACCACTAATCATCTCCCTTTCAGGTTCCTTGTCGCCGCTGCGGGCACCCCTAATCAGTTTCCTTCCAGGTTCCTTGTCGCCGCTGCGGGTTCCAGGTCCTCGTCGCCGCTGCGGGCACCCCTAATCATCTCCCTTCCAGGTTCCTCGTCGCCGCTGCGGGCACCCCTAATCATCTCCCTTCCAGGTTCTATAGACTCGGAGTTGCTGCTGTAGATTGTAATGACTAACGATACGGTACCGAGTCTTGTCCCACAATTTAGCCTCATTGGTCGTGGTGAAGGGTTTATGGCCCAAATACTACAGCGCCTCTTGGCAAGCGAGATCAATGAGTATGGCAAAGTCAGAGAGTCTGAGATAGTGGGGGTCAGTAACACGTCCCCATCTGCTGGCCCTAAGCGTGACACGCATCCCTCAAGAAATATACCAGAATGTGAGGGAATCTCTGTCTTCTTTGCGAGATGCACTGTTGCCTCACCCTTATTTTCCTGGGCAGAGTCGGTGAGAATTGTCTGCGTTGATTTATCAGCTTTAATTTTAAGGCAAGCTATCTTAAGAGATTTTGCTTCTGTATACACGACTGGGAAGCGGCAGTCTTCCAAAGTTAGTGTGCCGGTCGAAGAATGGGCGGCGGACTGCAAAGTAAAACTTGCACTTCTCAGGAAGTCTATCCCAAGTAGAACTTCTCCTGGAAAGTCCAGATCTGCTACGGTGGTCCTATGGTAATGGATCAGACCTTTCTTAAGGTTGAAACCTAGACAGACCTCTGTCGTAGATATGAAAGGCTTTCCAGAAATCCCTTGTAAGGTCTTCAAGGAGGGTTTCTTTGGTAATGAATTGTCGTGATCAATCTCTCCTAGAGCACTGGGCTTAATGAGGGTGATTTGCGACCCAGTATCTATAAAGCAGAGGATGGACCTGCCGTTAACATTGAGTGCCACGAGAGGTCGCTCGTCCATCTCGTGCACTCTCAATTCCAGAATGCTCCTCGGGGTTCCTATGGGTTGAATAGGGCATGCCTGGCTGGCTCCTCCCGAATCTGCCAGTGGGACTCGGAGCTCTGTCTCCCTGGCGCCGAGGAAAGGGACATTCCCGGGCCATGTGACCATTTTGACCACACCTATAACAGTTATAAGGGCCTGACCTCGGGGGTGACCTAGAAATTGCTAACGCTCTACATTCGTTACTGCTATGGTGGTGCTTTGGTGGAAGTCACACCACACATTTGAGGGCGGTCGCCTCTGTGGAGACGCTGGCATGGACACAGTTGGAGGGTTTACAGCTACAGGGTGTAGGCTATACGACTCCCTGGGTCTATATGGTCGTTCTGTAAAGGGTCGTCTGATGTACTCCTCCGGGAGCGAGTTTGGCGACTGATGACGGGTAGTCGAACGGCCGTGTCTTATGCCATTTCTGGAGTTCCAAACTCTTTGAGCCGTTTCGGCCAACTGTTGTGAAGAACAGTCATCCTTCAATGCAAGAAAATCTCGCAGCCAGTCTGGCACTCCCGACAGAAAAACCCTTCGGATGAGCTCGCTAGGGTCACCAATAGCCTCCCTATGATCTCTAAAGCCTTGATATACAGAGGCTTCGATCTGCAGATAGAAATCCATGGGGCTTGCGAATCACTCATGGTATGGTCATATAGCACTTTATAAAAATCTGCTGCTGTGTATGTCCCTCTAAATTTCCTTCTCAGCTCTAGTTTGAAATTGTCCCAGTCACTGATGAGGTCAAAAGTTACTGAATTAATATAGTTTCAGCCCTTCCACGGCAATTTGCTCTGGCAGCTCTAATGAAGGCTTCGCCAGTAGGAGGACGGACAAGGTTCTCAATTGACCTAATCCAGGATTCGATTTCCTGGTTCCTTGTTAGCGGGTCGCAGGCTGAAACCTCCCCTTTGAAGTGGGGGACATTATCCCTGCTGCTAATTACATAGGAGACTGGGTGGTCAGTTTCGAGAGATGGCGGGCGTCTTAACATAAAGTTTGAAGTTGGCACTTCAGGAGCCACAGAAGCATGAGCTCTTGTGCACTGCGTAGGTCTCTCAGAGAGGAGAGGCACAGGACCTGGGTTGGGTACCCTAGGTGGCTCTGGAAAGGCGGTCTGCTGGGGACGCCTGTGATAGTCATAATTAAGGCTACCAAGATCCGGGCGACTTAGGCTTGAGGCTACCCCCCTGGAGCTCTGTTGAAATTCCCGCCTTCCCCTGTCGAGGTCCCTTTCCTTTTCGAGAAGCCTCCTTTCCCACTCTAGGAGAACCTCTCGTGTGAGCCCATCCATTATGGCAGTTCTCGGAGGAGGCCTATCTACTACTTCAGGTGCTGTTGTAGCAACCTGTGGTGCTGCTCTTTCAACAGGACTCGAAGTCCTCTGGGTAACTCCGAGAGGAGCCTCCAGTCCACTGGTCTGAGCTGCTGCATCTTCCACTCCCTGACCCACATGTAATTGCTCCTCGAGCCTATCAAGCCGATGATTGTTAGTTCGGGCCTGCTCATCGGTTTTCCTAGCGAGTTCCTCAATCTTGGCAAGCAAATTACTTTTGTAAGGTTATATGAGTGAGGAACCCAAATGAGGCCACCCGTGAGGCGGGAGACTTCAGGCTTAGGGGCCAAGGAAAATGAGGGGCCCCGTTCGTTCCTTGCAAAGGGGGTGATGGGACCAAGCTGAAGGCTAGGAACCAACACGACCTCACAAGCCAAATTATCCCCGGAGATGCAGGTCTACCAGGAGCGTGACCAATATGTATAAAATACAATAAAAAAGTAAATCCTAAAATGAACTGTAAAAGTAACCAATGTGCAGAAGGCACCAAAGTAAAACTGAAACTAAAATGTAAAAATATTACAAGTGCCAGAAGGGCTTAAATACAGTAAAACTTGCCAGAAGGGCTGAACAATTATTGAAAATATGCCAGAAGGGCTTAAAAACAGTAAAAAGAACTGGCATCTAAGTTAAAATACGTAAAATGACACAAACAAGGAGTAGAGGTAAGAGATAGCTTGAAGAAAAGTAAATGAAAAGATCGTAAAACCAGAAAAGTAAAAAGTAAAAGCTGAAGTAAAAGTTCAGGTAGAGGACGAGTAAAAGGGTAAAACGAATAAAAGAAAGTAGTAAAAGGAACCAGTAAAAGTAAATAAAACTCAGAGTAAGTAAAAAGTAAAAGTAAAGGCACACATGGTTCAAAGTAAAAACTTGAGTAAAACAGTAAAATAACACGTCCAGCATAAATACACCTAGGCAAGTAAAAGGGGCAGTACAACCTTGTTTCAGCATCCGAGGTGTAGAATCCAGACAGGTAAATCCAAGGGTCAAGTCAAACACAGTCAAAGTATCCACTTCGTTTATTTGGCAAAAACATGGGGGTTACATTGGTTCATGCGGATGGAGTGGTAGCGGTAAAATGATTAAAACAATAAATAGGAAATATTAAAATAAAAGAAAATATACACAAGATAAAAGAACAATTAAAAGCAATAAAACATCAAAGGAAATAAATGAGAAAATAATTATCATAAAAAAATACGTAAAACCATCTGCTGCGATTCAGAAATAAAAATATAAAAATCAGTGACTTGCTCTCAGGGTAAAAGAGAGATTAAAATGATCAGTAAGTAAAAATAAGCCAATTAAAAAATAAAACTGAACTTAGGATAAAAGGAATAAAAAGTGCGAGAGAAATCGCAGCAGATGAGGATGCCCCCCTTATCCGCACATCATGTGAATCATTGTGGGATATAGGCGGATAGCAAACAATTTCAGTGGAAGTTTTATTAAAAATGTATACAAAAAGGTGTAAATGAAAGCAGAATACATGTAAAATACGCCAGCATAAAACAGAAGTAAAATAAAAGTGTAGAAATCAGGCTGGCTGAGGGAAGTGGTCCGCTGTGCTCGACTCGCCCTGTGGATTACGGAGGATGCTGGGTAGGATAGGGGTAGGATGGGGGCAGGAGTGGATAGGGTTAAAGGTAGAAGGTAGGACAAACGGGAGAAAGGGAATGGGGAAGGGAGGAATGAGCGTAGAAGTAGAGGAAAGCGAAAAAGCGAAGGAACAGGAAGAGGGTGCGAATAAGAGGGGTACGAGGGGAAATGCGGCAGGATACAGGATAGGATAGGGATAGGATGGAGGTAGGATAGGTTAGAGATAAAGATAAGAAGTAGAACAAGCAGAGGAAAAGAGTAAAAGAGGGAGAAACTAGCACAGAAGTAGAGGGGAGTATAAAAAGCGAGGGGACAAGGAGAGGGTGCGAATAAGAGGAGAGGGATATGAGGATAGAGGAAAAAGGGGGGGGAGGAGGATAGTGATGGGTAAGGTCTGGGGGGGGGGAGGAGGTTGAAAACCTCACACTTTCATTTGGGCCATTAGAGCCGCCATCCTCTGATAGAATTCTTCTATCATAGTCATTTCTCCCTTCATCGCAGCAACTGAGTCACGGACGAGCCTATCGGAGCCTTCTACTATCAGGGGGAGACTATCCGTTGACTGACTTCTAGTTGTTGGCCCGCTATTCACCTCAGCGCCTCTCTGAGGTCTTCCTCTATTCGGCATGTTTAAAAAGTCAAAGTCGTCACACCACTTCAACACTCGCTAGTTACTTTTAGAGTCCTAGGTTCAAAACCGCTTGTCAAAAATCTTTTGAATCAATGAAACACTAACGAGATGCAGTACGGTATGAACACTACCCACAGTAAGCCACACTAACAGCAAGGTTCTCAGCAATATTCTCAATGAAGCAGCTTTAACAGTCTTACTTTACTCTAAAGAACCGACAAGACGCAACACAAGCAATAGTTAACAATGTGATAAAAATCAATTACATAGTACGTAGTTTTCAGATACAAGCGCAATTATCTTTGAACAGTAATACACTAACATGAACAATTTGCAGTACAATCTCCACAATCGGTCAGAAGTGAGAACGAATAGAAATACAGGAGGGGGAGCGGCTAAGGAAAGGGAAGCACAGGAGTAAGAGCGAGGGCGAGGGCAAAGGCAGAGACAAAGGGGGAAAGCACAGGGGTAAGAGCGAGGGCGAGGGCAAAGGCAGAGACAAAGGGGGAAAGCACAGGGGTAAGAGCGAGGGCGAGGGCAAAGGCAGAGACAAAGGGGAAAGGCACAGGGCGAAAGGCAGAGACAAAGGGAAAGCACAGGGTAAGAGCGAGGGCGAGGGCAGAGGCAGAGACAAAGGGGGAAAGCACAGGGGTAAGAGCGAGGGCGAGGGCAAAGGCAGAGACAAAGGGGGAAAGCACAGGGGTAAGAGCGAGGCGAGGGCAAAGGCAGAGACAAAGGGGGAAAGCACAGGGGTAAGAGCGAGGGCGAGGGCAAAGGCAGAGACAAGGGGGAAAGCACAAGGGTAAGAGCGAGGGCGAGGGCAAAGGCAGAGACAAAGGGGGAAAGCACAGGGGTAAGAGCGAGGGCGAGGGCAAAGGCAGAGACAAAGGGGGGAAGCACAGGGGGAGAAGGTGAGGACAAAGACAAAGAGGGAAAGCACAGGGGGAGAAGGTGAGGGCAAAGACAATGAAGGAAAGCACAGGGGGAGAAGGTGAAGGCAAAGACAAAGAGGGAAAGCACAGGGGGAGAAGGTGAGGGCAAAGACAAAGAGGGAAAGCACAGGGGGAAAGGTGAGGGTAAAGACAAAGAGGGAAAGCACAGGGGAGAAGGTGAGGGTAAAGACAAAGAGGGAAAGCACAGGGGGAAAAGGTGAGGGCAAAGCCAAAGAGGGAAAGCACAGGGGGAGAAGGTGAAGGTGAGGCAAAGACAAAGAGGGAAACACAGGGAAGAAGGTGAGGGCAAAGACAAAGGGAAAGCACAGGGGGAGAAGGTGAGGGCAAAGACAAGAGGGAAAGCACAGGGGGAGAAGGTGAGGGCAAAGACAAAGAGGGGAAAGCACAGGGGGAGAAAAAGACAAAGAGGGAAAGCACAGGGGAGAAGGTGAGGGTAAAGACAGAGGAAAGCACAGGGGGAGAAGGTGAGGGCAAAGACAAAGAGGGAAAGCACAGGGGGAGAAGGTGAGGGTAAAGACAAAGAGGGAAAGCACAGGGGGAAAAGGTGAGGGAGAGAGGGAAAGCACCAGAAGAGGGAAAGCACAGGGGGAGAAGGTGAGGGCAAAGACAAAGAGGGAAAGCACAGGGAGAGAAGGTGAGGGCAAAGAAAGAAGGAAAGCACAGGGGGAGAAGGTGAGGCAAAGACAAAGAGGGAAAGCACAGGGGAGAAGGTGAGGGCAAAGACAAAGAGGGAAAGCACAGGGGGAGAAGGTGAGGGCAAAGACAAAGAGGGAAAGCACAGGGGGAGAAGGTGAGGGTAAAGACAGAGGGAAAGCACAGGGGGAGAAGGTGAGGGCAAAGACAAAGAGGGAAAGCACAGGGAGAGAAGGTGAGGGCAAAGACAAAGAAGGAAAGCACAGGGGAGAAGGTGAGGGAAAGCACAGGGGGAGAAGGTGAGGGCAAAGACAAAGAGGGAAAGCACAGGGGGAGAAGGTGAGGGCAAAGACAAAGAGGAAAGCACAGGGGGAGAAGGTGGCACAGGGGAGAAGGTAAAGACAAGAGGAAAGCACAGGGGGAGAAGGTGGGGCAAAGACAAAGAGGGAAAGCACAGGGGGAGAAGGTGAGGGCAAAGACAAAGAGGGAAAGCACAGGGGGAGAAGTGAGGGCAAAGACAGCAAGGTGAGGGCAAAGACAAGCAAGGGGGAGAAGGTGAGGGCAAAGACAAAGAGGGAAAGACAGGGGAGAAGGTGAGGGCAAAGACAAAGCACAGGGGAGAAGGTGAGGGCAAAGACAAAGAGGGAAAGCACAGGGGGAGAAGGTGAGGGCAAAGACAGCACAGGGAGAGAAGGTGAGGGCAAAGACAAAGAAGGAAAGCACAGGGGGAGAAGGTGAGGGCAAAGACAAAGAGGGAAAGCACAGGGGGAGAAGGTGAGGGCAAAGACAAAGAGGGAAAGCACAGGGGGAGAAGGTGAGGGCAAAGACAAAGAGGGAAAGCACAGGGGAGAAGGTGGGAGAAGTGAGGGCAAAGACAAAGAGGGAAAGCACAGGGGGAGAAGGTGAGGGCAAAGACAAGAGGGAAAGCACAGGGAGAAGGTGAGGCAAAGACAAAGACAGGTGAAGGTGAGGGCAAAGACAAAGAGGGAAAGCACAGGGGGAGAAGGTGAGGGCAAAGACAAAGAGGGAAAGCACAGGGGGAGAAGGTGAGGGGGAAGGGTTAGGAGTAAAGCACGACAATCTAAACGAGTATACAAGACAAGAATATGATGACAGTAATTACAAACTTCACTTCAGACATCAATCTTTCGGTACATTAGCATGGTACAGTTGAATGTTACTTATGGAAATAGTAAACTTTACACATCAGATCGTGGAGGAGTAGAAAAAGAAAGATTCCCTATTCCTGTTAAGAGCCACCAGTGCAGTATCGAGCTGCGAGCTTCAGGCACATGCCCTGCTCATTAACTTTCCTGTCCTATACATAGACATCTTAATATACAAAATGTGGCTCTCCAAAACTACAACTGCTAGCTAGTCTAACATGAAAAACTAAGTTGCTGGCGAAGTCAAGAACTCGAGGCAGGAAGCCCATACACATAACCAAATCCCACACGCTGCCACCAGATTTATTGGGGCGACCTGTAAGGTTTGCTGTCAAGGGAAGCCCGAAAATCCAGCCCGAGTGGTGGATGGCGGCTTAAGGCCTAAAGAAAGGAGGGAGGGGGCCCGTTCACTTCCCCTATGAGGAGACGTAGTGTCCCATACCCCAGGCATGTGTTGTTCTTGGCTTCTTCGTGAATTCGTGAATTCATAAAAAATCAACACCATTGACAGGCATTAAAAAAAAAAAAAAAAAAAAAAAAAAAAACTCTGAACATTAAGAAAATAAATAAGAAATTAAAGTTCAAATGTCCCCTCGTCCTAAAGGGACAGGTGAACATTAAAAGGGGGCATCCCTGGCTGGTGCTGGCCAGTACAAATTAACCGTTAGGGTGGTGAATATTAATTGCAATCGACACGTCCAGCAATATCCTAACTGGCATGTAAAAGAGTCAGACACAACCTTTTCTTGTAGTTCTAGCGACGCCACAGTAACGGGTAATCCAGGGGTAAGCACACAAACAGAGTCCAGAGACAACTCCCGTACAGGTTTATTTTGGGCAGTATTTATACAGTCGGGCCACGTCATTGTGGCATCAGTTATTTCAACAAAACAGATTATAATAATTTATAAACATATCATGCAACAATAAAACAAATGAACAATAAACAATGGTAGAAAAAGGTAAAAAACATTGGTACAAACTGCACACCTAGGAATAGAAGAAAAATATTAGTTGAATAAAATCCCCTTTAACAAACAGTAAAATTGTACATTTAATCATTAAAAGAAACAGCAGAACAAAGTAAAAACAGACAGTAGTAAAATAGGGTTACTCGAGTCTCCTCTGTGCGCTTCCATTAATTAGTATAATCCGTGATTAAGCAGGTGACGTGGCAGGTCGTGAGCGTAAAAGAAAAATGTTCAGAAATTCATAAAATAAGTAGCCAGGATAAAAAGCAAAAGAATAATAATTAAATTGACATTAAAAGTAATTTTAAAAGTTAAACTTATCTTAAAGCAAAAGGAAAAGTTTCTAAAATACGTCAGGGGGGGGGTATGAATATAGTTTCTATAAAAACCATTGAAATAATAAATATATAAAGATAATAAATATTTAGGCTCTTATCTAGTTTAAAAAGAGACTTCATTTTAAGCAAGGGCCGATGAAATCTCGCAAAAGAATAAATATAAAAATGACTTGCCACCTGGCTTATTCGGCCACTCAGGGATTCGAAGGATTCGAAGCCCAAGAGGGAAACTCGAAAACAACAGTCACTAATAAGTTTTTGTTTTTATTATTTAACACATATATACATCATTCTTAGGGCAGCAATGTAAGCG
>NW_020869553.1:1352315-1364815 GCF_003789085.1 Penaeus vannamei | reverse complement strand
GAAAAAAAAAATTGAAGAATTCATATTAGATACACATAGTTATATGAGGAATCTGATCGCTCTCTATGCTGAGCACACCCAAAGCAAATAGGTGAGGTTTATTTGTGAATAATATTTCGGCGAATGATCTGAGCTCAAACACCTGTTTATACAGTGATGACCCAGTTCCGTTTCTCTCTGTTGACGGAGATGGACGACTCAGTAAATGACAAGAATACCGAAAACGAACAAACAGAGAAAATTATGTAATGATTCTGCAGAACTTTGTATCCTCCAACCATCTATGTGCACACTTCAAGAGGGATACAAGGCTAGCGATACATGAGGACAAATACCGTTGGGTGTCTCAAGTGCTGAAGATGTTCCCATTTAACAAGACTAAAGGAGTCCTAGAGTTATGACTAGGTCGAAATAATATTTAACTTCGTGTTAGAATGAAGAAATTCTTATGCATATAACTACTTTCAGAGAGGCAGGAGAAATTCTCGAAGTAAGCAGAGCTTATGGCAAAGGACACTGTACTGTTCGATATCCCGAGGGAAATTGACACCAATGAGATCATGGAATACAATTAAAAGATTCTACATGCTAAACGTATTTAATTTAATGAGAAGATGACACAGCGACATGTCATCTCATATTAAGGGGGAGAAAATCTCCCAAACCATCAAAATTGTTGAGGGCATGGCACCTTCTAGATATGCTGTTTGCAAATCACTCTCTCCATTTTGCGCCAACTGTTCAAGATGGGGGCACGGGGCACACGCTTTTCCCTACAAGCAGCCGCGTTGCCGGTACTGTGGCTGCTCAAATGAACAGGGAGTGCGCCGAAAAAATCGCACAGAGTAATTGGTTACTCCTTGGTAACTTCCAAGGAAATGTGTCAATTGCATACTTGAATAAAATTCAAACTCTCCATTATGTGCATATTATCCAAACGACAGAAAAAAAATACTAAAGAAGAAGCAGGCTGTCCTGCTCTCTCGAAACCCCATCCCATTTCCTCGTCTTAACGATGAGTCAGAATTCCCCCAGCTTGGGAGGATAAATGTGGTAAGGTATGCTGAACAACCTTATTATCAGCATCAGCTCCTGCTCCAGCGCCAACTTCAAGATCTGCTTCATTCCCTTCAGTGCCAGTTTTAATGGGACAAATGATGCTCATGATGCAGCAACAATTTGCTCGGAAACTACAATCCAGCAAAAATGTTTTCAGTAGTGTTTGGGCATATGTTTGCCCTCAACAATCTGTAGCAGAACTTGCAAATCATCAGATGAAAACTGATGGTCCACAGTGACTCTTGAGTGTCTCTCTCTCTCACTCTCTCACACTCTCCTCTCTCTCTCTCACTCTCTCACACTCTCCTCTCTCTCTCTCTCTCTCTCTCTCTCTCTCTCTCTCTCTCTCTCTCTCTCTCTCTCTCTCTCTCTCTCACTCTCTCACACTCTCCTCTCTCTCTCTCACTCTCTCACACTCTCCTCTCTCTCTCTCTCTCTCTCTCTCTCTCTCTCTCTCTCTCTCTCTCTCTCTCTCTCTCTCTTCTCTCTCTCTCTCTCTCTCTCTCCCTCACACACACACACACACACACACACTCTGAGGAATGAGGAGTACCTTACCACGTCCCCCAGCGATAGGGGCACCCGAGCCTTTCGTCAACGGTAGAATACACACTTGACCAGGGCCCACGGCCCTGACCAGACCTCCTCTTGGGAGTGCTCCCCCACGCGCACTCACGCTGGACGCGCCTTTAGTCTCCCTTGCCCACTACAGCACTGCACAACACAGCCCGCGCCACGCTACCTACCCCTCCTATCAATAAACAGCTGAACTAGAATTGTGTCTCCATAAACCCACCAAATCAGGGCAAAACAAAATACCCTGACAACTGGTGGCAAGCGGCGGAATGACACGAACAACAAGCCTCCGAAAAACTGTGTACACCATAGGCAATTAATTCCTTTTCTTTCCCCTTTCTTCACCTATGTGTGCATGCCGTGTATTTTTTTCACAAGTGCAGTGATTTTTTTCTCAAATATCTGAACAAGCGTCCATGCAAAGTGCATTTTCTTTCCTTCTTTCTGTTATCTACCATGTTTTTTTTTCTCGTCATGGTAGATCGTCGCTTTTTTTTAAGGGAACCAATTCCCATTTTCATCACTTGCGAGAGTGGATTTTCTTTCTTTGGTGTGTTTCTAACTTAAATCTAACTCGGCTTAAATATTTTATTCATGTGAGAGAAATAGATCATGCATTTTCTCTAAATTATTATCTATTTCTACGGATACTGTAGGTCACGTGACTAGTCCTAAGCATTGCCATATTCTTGACATTTTTTTAATTCTCATTATCTTTCACTGCGTTAACCGACGCCATACCGACGTTCAAATCGTATATAGTGCATTTATTTGGGCTCGATTTAACTATGCATTTGTGGGATATATTAGAATATTGTATAACTTGGTTGAATTATGCACAAACAAACATTTCCCCCACGCTTCCCACCTACCCCCATCCCCCATCATCCTAAACCCCCTCCCTTCCTCCAAACCCCCCACCCGTTATACGCTAAATTTGGTAAATGTAATATACATCTCGACTGCCCTAGTCTTGATGACTATGTGTCTTCCTGATCTTTTATGTCCTTGTAATTCTTGTTTATTATCTGATATGAATCTTCGAACGTTTTATATTTTTTTTCTTTTCGTATCTATACTTATACAAGAAAAGTGTGCCTTGTTCATTTGTATGTTTATATGAATATCAACTTCAGTATTTTTATGTATAAAGTGTTATATGCGTTTTATAGTGCGAATGACTTCACACATGGTTGTTCAGGTGAAATCAGGTCAGGTCATATCAAACGGTGTATACATCACTTTTATAATGATCTGTATCAGCCTCAATTTTTTTTTCTTTCCACATTTAAGCTTATTTATATGTGTATAATATTGTGATTTTATCATTATCCTGTTATCAATGCATTTACTATAGAGTGATGTATTTACTTCCGGTTTGCATGAATATATTGGGAACTGTAATAATATCAGCATAATTCATTGAATTAAATCATGATTTCAAGTTATTAATATAGTATATTTGTGCATATTCCAAAGTATATTTCGCTGTAATTATTCGTCTTCTTTATAGATACATTTTTTCATTAATCATTCAAATATGGTAAATCCTTCGTTTCATTTATTGGTAATTTCTAGATTATTGTGTACTTGTTTTTTCACAATATTATTTAATTTTATATCTACTTGTTATTGCTATTTTTAGCGAATGTTCGGATAACGACCTCATTTGACCTTACTCATGTAGAAAGTACTTATAGCTATCTGACTCTGCTCGACCCAAAAATACAATCAAGCTATTTGTATTTATATCTTATTCAATGATCTCCGTGTTAGAGATAAATTATATTATACAGCTACTACGATTTCATATTGTTCGTGATTTTCGCTTATCTTAATCATGAACCTCACCTCATCATTATTACATGGTCTTTGGTGACGACCCCCAGCTGGGTATGGACATGTAATTAGCATTAAGGTAATTAATATTAAGTTGTCCTTTATGAGCCGAGCTGCACACTTATCGCTAGATGCGATCTACACAATCCGCGCCGTGCCTTCTTATAAGACTATACGTGAGAGATTATCGCTGGTATTTCCCAAGAAGATGGGATGCCCAATTTGCGTTCTGCGTATGAGTTCTTTCCATGATATCTCTTCTACTGTTGGGCCCATCATCACTATACCTCAGGGAATCTATTTTAAATCTAAGTACCACTAACAACCACGAGGGTTGTCTTTAGGCTGTCAGTTGTCTCAGGGAAACTGACCCAAACCGGCTTGCATCATGCATTGCTCTGCAAACTTAGTCTGTTCTGCAACAGGCCAGTCACCGTTTCATTCATTTTACGTACTAATTAAAATACCTTTTTTATGATTTCGCATAGTAGTTGATTAATATTGCAATTACCGTAAATTTATTGTTATTAGCGTGAATGTTTTTTTTCGTGCAGTCAGATCTGTGATTATTTTTCATTGCGGGCAACCAACATTCCCACCCACGCCTGCATACCTGACCCTCCCCCATCCTTACCCATACCTCTTTTCTTTCCACCCCACCCATCCTACCCTTAGACTCTCACCCACCCACTCCTCCCCTTCGCTTATTTCTTCCAACTTCCACACCATCCTATTGCTTTTTTACTCACTCTCGTCCATACTTTAATAAATTACTAATGACTCTAAAAACTAAAATAAATCTATCAGCGCCCTATTTTCTAGTTGTGAGCTATACTTTGACTTAGTCATTTCATAACTCTCACCCATTAAATCAATTAACTCGGCTACGCACTCACGCAGCCACATGCGCACATCGTCTCGCAGAAACCCGTTAATTGCACAACAATTACATGCATACTGTTTCCGGAAGATGACCGACTTGCGCCAATCGTGTATTCTTGTCTTGCATTACATTTTATTGTGGAAATGTTGTCTTGAGAAAGTATATTTTGATGTAATGAGTCGCTCCCGAAGTATGAGGACTGCATTACCCGTTTTCATTATTGCTTTGCCTCAAATTGCTGTTGGTGTCGTGTGATAGACAACTTCAGTGAAATGAGATAGAACAGTTACTATTAATCAGACATATATCGTAGGCACTATTGCACTGCACACTTTTGAACTCTGCATTGTTGCATTTTTATTTCTTTTTTTCCAAGGAAGTTCGTCGTTCAAGACAAGTCCTTGTGGATCGCGACACCTTTTGCTTCCAGGTAGTTCTGCACAATGCTTATTTCTTGTAGAATTTCATCTCCTGCTATCTGAGGCAATTACAACTCAAGCAAGTCCTTGCGGACTATTGCAATTGTCTCCCTAAGCACGTTCCTCTGTCTATCCTTTTTTTTCGTGCAGTCAGATCTGTGATTATTTTTCATTGCAGGCAACCAACATTCCCACCCACGCCTGCATACCTGACCCTCCCCCATCCTTACCCATACCTCTTTTCTTTCCACCCCCACCCCATCCTACCCTTAGACTCTCACCCACCCACTCCTCCCCTTCGCTTATTTCTTCCAACTTCCACGCCATCCTATTGCTTTTTTACTCACTCTCGTCCATACTTTAATAAATTACTAATGACTCTAAAAACTAAAATAAATCTATCAGCGCCCTATTTTCTAGTGAGCTATACTTTGACTTAGTCATTTCATAACTCTCACCCATTAAATCAATTAACTCGGCTACGCACTCACGCAGCCACATGCGCACATCGTCTCGCAGAAACCCGTTAATTGCACAACAATTACATGCATACTGTTTCCGGAAGATGACCGACTTGCGCCAATCGTGTATTCTTGTCTTGCATTACATTTTATTGTGGAAATGTTGTCTTGAGAAAGTATATTTTGATGTAATGAGTCGCTCCCGAAGTATGAGGACTGCATTACCCGTTTTCATTATTGCTTTGCCTCAAATTGCTGTTGGTGTCGTGTGATAGACAACTTCAGTGAAATGAGATAGAACAGTTACTATTAATCAGACATATATCGTAGGCACTATTGCACTGCACACTTTTGAACTCTGCATTGTTGCATTTTTATTTCTTTTTTTCCAAGGAAGTTCGTCGTTCAAGACAAGTCCTTGTGGATCGCGACACCTTTTGCTTCCTGGTAGTTCTGCACAATGCTTATTTCTTGTAGAATTTCATCTCCTGCTATCTGAGGCAATTACAACTCAAGCAAGTCCTTGCGGACTATTGCAATTGTCTCCCCTAGCACGTTCCTCTGTCTATCCTTTTTTTTCGTGCAGTCAGATCTGTGATTATTTTTCATTGTGGGCAACCAACATTCCCACCCACGCCTGCATACCTGACCCTCCCCCATCCTTACCCATACCTCTTTTCTTTCCACCCCCACCCCATCCTACCCTTAGACTCTCACCACCCACTCCTCCCCTTCGCTTATTTCTTCCAACTTCCACGCCATTGCTTTTTTTACTCACTCTCGTCCATACTTTAATAAATTACTAATGACTCTAAAAAACTAAAATAAATCTATCAGCGCCTATTTTCTTTGTGAGCTATACTTTGACTTAGTCATTTCATAACTCTCACCCATTAAATCAATTAACTCGGCTACGCACTCACGCAGCCACATGCGCACATCGTCTCGCAGAAACCCGTTAATTGCACAACAATTACATGCATACTGTTTCCGGAAGATGACCGACTTGCGCCAATCGTGTATTCTTGTCTTGCATTACATTTTATTGTGGAAATGTTTGTCTTGAGAAGTATATTTTGATGTAATGAGTCGCTCCCGAAGTATGAGGACTGCATTACCCGTTTTCATTATGCTTTGCCTCAAATTGCTGTTGGTGTCGTGTGATAGACAACTTCAGTGAAATGAGATAGAACAGTTACTATTAATCAGACATATATCGTAGGCACTATTGCACTGCACACTTTGAACTCTGCATTGTTGCATTTTTATTTCTTTTTTTCCAAGGAAGTTCGTCGTTCAAGACAAGTCCTTGTGGATCGCGACACCTTTTGCTTCCTGGTAGTTCTGCACAATGCTTATTTCTTGTAGAATTTCATCTCCTGCTATCTGAGGCAATTACAACTCAAGCAAGTCCTTGCGGACTATTGCAATTGTCTCCCTAAGCACGTTCCTCTGTCTATCCTTTTTTTCGTGCAGTCAGATCTGTGATTTTTTCATTGTGGGCAACCAACATTCCACCCACGCCTGCATACCTGACCTCCCCATCCTTACCCATACCTCTTTTCTTCCACCCCATCCTACCCTTAGACTCTCACCCACCCACTCCTCCCCTTCGCTTATTTCTTCCAACTTCCACGCCATCCTATTGCTTTTTACTCACTCTCGTCCATACTTTAATAAAAACTAATGACTCTAAAAACTGAAATAAATCTATCAGCGCCCTATTTTCTAGTTGTGAGCTATACTTTGACTTAGTCATTTCATAACTCTCACCCATTAAATCAATTAACTCGGCTACGCACTCACGCAGCCACATGCGCACATCGTCTCGCAGAAACCCGTTAATTGCACAACAATTACATGCATACTGTTTCCGGAAGATGACCGACTTGCGCCAGTCGTGTATTCTTGTCTTGCATTACATTTTATTGTGGAAATGTTGTCTTGAGAAAGTATATTTTGATGTAATGAGTCGCTCCCGAAGTATGAGGACTGCATTACCCGTTTTCATTATTGCTTTGCCTCAAATTGCTGTTGGTGTCGTGTGATAGACAACTTCAGTGAAATGAGATAGAACAGTTACTATTAATCAGACATATATCGTAGGCACTATTGCACTGCACACTTTTGAACTCTGCATTGTTGCATTTTTATTTCTTTTTTTCCAAGGAAGTTCGTCGTTCAAGACAAGTCCTTGTGGATCGCGACACCTTTTGCTTCCTGGTAGTTCTGCACAATGCTTATTTCTTGTAGAATTTCATCTCCTGCTATCTGAGGCAATTACAACTCAAGCAAGTCCTTGCGGACTATTGCAATTGTCTCCCTAAGCACGTTCCTCTGTCTATCCTTGGACATTGCATTATTGAAAAAAAAAATTGAAAATTCATGAAAATAATTGTAATAACAATCATTGCAATGCGATATATTTTGATTATATCTTACGGCCCTTACTATCACACCCCCCCCCCACACACACTGTTTGCCCTCCTTTATCTCGCCCTGTCTCTGCCTCCGGTGTACTTATTTCAGAGAACACCAGCACCAGCTCGTCGCGGACGACGGTTCGTAGCGTATACCGAGCGATCTCAGGAAGTGATAGGGGCACCCGAGCCTTTTGTCAACGCTAGAAGACACACTTGACCAGGGCCCACGGCCCTGATCAGACCTCCTCCTTTTGGGAGTGCTCCCCCACGCGCGTTCACGCTGGATTCGCCTTTGGTCTCCCTTGCCCACTACAGCACTGCAAGACACAGCCCGCGCCACGCTACCTCCTATCAATAACCAGCTGAACCAGAATTGTGTCTCCATAAACCCACCAAATCAGGGCAAAATAAAATACCTTGACACACACACACTCCTCTCTCTCTCTATCACACACACACATACATCTCTCTCACAACAGTGTTTCATGCCCTCCCTCCTCCTTCCTCTTCTCTCCTTCATCCCCTTTCCCTTCTCCCTCATTTTACCCCACCTCTTCACCTTCCCCTTCTTACTCCCGTCCTCCTTCTTCTCTCCTCCCCTTCTTCTTCTGTCTCTTCTCTGCCCTCCCCCTCCTTTCTCTCCTATTCTTTTTCTATAACCTTAGATAACACGTTACTATACACCATGATTTCATATCTAATAAATTCCATACTCCGAGCGTGGCAGCAAAACACTTGCGATCTCTCTTTTACCAAGGAAATTGGTGAAGTTGACGAAGTGAAGTGATGTGTTTTTTTTTTTTTTTTTTCTCACAGTCTTTCCTACGTCTTCGCTATCTTTGATACTTTAATGCAGATGTGACATTTGAAATGTAGCTTTCGGTTTATCAATCTATATCTGTCTATCTGTTTATCTGTTTGTCTATCTACCTATCTCTCTCTCTCTCTCTCTCTCTCTCTCTCTCTCTCTCTCTCTCTCTCTCTCTCTCTCTCTCTCTCTCTCTCTCTCTCTCTCTCTCTCTCTCTCTCTCTCTGTAATGCTGTATTGCTTATGTCGCCCGAAAAGCAAGTGTTCAGTATCCCACGATAAAAATGGATGAATGGCTGTTAAATAGTACCATAATAATTTTAATCAATATCTTTTTTGTTAGTGATATGAATCTTGTTATCACATATGTTTATCTTTTCTTATTTGAACTCACAGTAATGGATAGATATTGTATTGATTAGCGATAGAAAGGAGTAAAGCGATTTTTGCATATCCATTTCATTCCTGATGCACTTGCTTTACACAAGAAAGATTATTATAATAATGTCGGGCTCTGACACATAAGTACACATGTCATAACCATATTTTTTATTATAAGAGAACATACATATTGATATATATCCGCTATCAGCTATGAGAATACACATAATTATATTTACACACACAAATGCATGCACATACAAACATGTATGCACACACACACACACACACTTGCGCTTCTCCACACACATACCTAAGCAAACACAAATATAAATAGATAAACTGATAAACAGACAGACAAATAGACAAAGCATAGAAGAAGCACAAAAATAGCCAATTGCTTGTCCGCTATATTCATTTTCTAATTTCTTTTTTTCTAGGTTCAGTTGTACCTTCATTCACCCAATATCCTCCTCGCTCTGATAACATCTTTAGATTCGTTTGTGTTAATCTCTGCTAAAGGAAATAAATGAGAGATATCTGGGAGTCAGATTTGTGTTTACGGGAAGGGGAGGGAGAGGGGTGGAAGAGGGGGGTTTGATAGAGAAATAAAGGGAGATTCAATGGCAATTGTCTTGTATTATTTACTGTCTCTTACTCTCTTTCTCTCTCTTTCTGTCTCTTGCTCTCCCTCTCTTTAATGTTTTTCATTCTCTTTCTCTTTCTCTCGTTCTTTCTCTTTCGTTTTCTGTCTTTCTCACTCTCTCTCTCTTCCGTTCTTTCTATCTCTTCTATATCGTTCTTTCCATCTCTTTCTTTTTCTCTCGCTCTCTCTCTCGTTCTCTCCATTTTCTTTTTATCTCATTCTCTCTCTGCATCCATTTATCCATCCAAATATATACCCCTGTGTCTATGTATTTTTCTAACTCTATATATATCTGTATTTATTTGTCTATCTATCTATCTAAAACAAAGACAAACGTTAGTTAGGCAAAGCTCGCCTCCTTTCATGTTTCTCTTCCTCAACCTCTCGACCAAAATCCCCGGATGTGGACGAGGATATCCAGGCCAACACAGGAGCTCCGTTTGTGATCCTGCGCTGGCTTCATTATCCTTGCTTTCAGGTCTCCTTAACACAGGCTAGGATAAAACGATTGGAGAGGGAGGAAGTGTTTGTGTGGATTATTACTTTTTTTCTTTTCTTTTCTGTTATCTCTTTCTATTTCCCTGTCTCTGTTTCTCTCTCTGTGTGTGTCTCTCTTCCACCCCCCCCCCTCTCTCTTCCTCCCTCCCTTTCTCTCAATCTCTCTCTCTCTTCCTCCCTCCCTTTCTCTCAATCTCTCCCTCCCTCCTAACCCCAACCGCCCCCCCCCCCTCTGTCTTTCTGCCAGGGTTTTGAGTTTGCCCTGATTTGGTGGATTATGGATACACAATTATGGTTCGGCTGTTTATTGATAAGGGGTGGTAGGTAGCGTGGCGCGAGCTGTGTCGTGCAGTGCAGTTGTGAACAAATGGTAGCCTTAGAGGCGCGTCAAGCGGGGGCGCGCGTGGGGAGAGACTCCCAGGGGGAGTTCTAGTCAGGGCCGAGATCCCTGGTCAAGTGTGCTTTCGAACGCTGGTCGCGGGTCCCTAGCAGTGGAGACGCTTGTTCCTCAGATCGCTCGGCATACGCTACTAACCGTCGCCCTCGACGGGATGGTGCTGGCTTTCTCTGAAAGAAGTACACATGAGGCAGAGACAGGAGGGCAAACAGGGGGGGGGGGGTTGTGTGACAGCAAGGGCCGTAAGATATGATGAAAATATATCACATTGCAATGACAGTGTTAATTCAATTATTTGCATGATTTTTCAATCTTTATTTATTTTTTCAATAATGCACTGTCCAAGGATAGACAGAGGAACATGCGTAGGGAGACAATTGCAATGTTCCGCGAGGATTTGCTTGAGTTGCAATTGCCTCAGATAGCAGGAGATGAAAATCTACAAGAGATAAACATTGTGCAGAAGTACAAGGAAGCAAAAGGTGTCGCAGTCTGCAAGGACTTGTCTTGAACGACGAGCTTCCTTGGAAAGAAAAGAAATAAAAATGCAACAATGCAGAGTTCAGAAGTGTGCAGTGCAATAGTGCATACGGTATGCGTCTGACTAATAGTAATTGTGCTATCTCATTTCATTGAAGTTGTCTATCACACCTCACCAGCAGCAATTTGAGGCAAAGCAATAATGAAAACAGGTAATGCAGTCCTCATACTTTGGGAGCGACTCATTACATCAAAATATACTTTGCAAGACAAGAATACACGATTGGCGCAACTCGGTTATTTTCCGGAAACAGTACGCGTGTAATTCTTGTGCAATTAACGGGTTTCTGCGGGATTATGTGCGGATGTGGTTGCGTGAGTGGTGAGTAGACGAGTGTTAGTGAATCGTGAGTTCTGAAATAAGTAAGTCAGAGTATAGCACACAAGTAGAAAATAGAATGCTGATTGATTTTGTTAGTCATTAGTAGTTGGTCATGGTAAGAGCGAGAGTAAAAAAGGAATAGGATGGCGTGGAAGTTGGAAGAAATAAGCGAAGGGGAGGAGGAGTGGGAGGGCGAGAGGCTAAGGTAGAGGTATGAGTGAGGATGGAGGGGTCAGGTATGTAGACGGGGGCGGGAATGTGGACTACATGCAATGAAATTAATTACCGATATGACTGCACGTAAAAAAACATTCACACTAATAACAATGAACCTACGGTAATTGCAATATTAATCAACTACTATGCGAAATCATACAAAATGGTACTTTAATTAGTACGTAAAATGAATGAAACAGTGACTGGCCTGTTGTAAGTCAGCTTCCCTGAGACAACTGACAGCTGAATGACAACCGTCGTGGTTGTAAATGATGCTTAAACTTAAAGTAGATTCCCTGAGGAATAGTGATGAAGGGCCCAACTGTAGAAGAGATATCATCGAACGAACTCATACGCAGAACACAAATTGGACATCCAATCTTGTTGGGAAATACCAGCGATAATCTCTCACGTATAGTCTTATAAGAATGTGCGGCGCGGCGCGTAGATCGCCTCTTGCGATGTGTGCATCTTTGCACATACAGAACAACTTAACATTAATTACCTTAACCTAATTATATGTCCATACCCAGCTGAGGGTTGTCACCAAGGACCATGTAATAATGATGAGGTGAGGTTCGTGATTAAGATGAGCGAAAATCACGAACAATATGAAATCGTAGTAGCTGTATAATATAATTAATCTCAAACACGGAGATAACTTAATAAGATATACTTTAAGTTGGGCGAAGTCAGATGGTAAGGGAGAGGTATTTTTACCTGAGTAAGGTCAAAGTGAGATCATTATCCAAATATTCGTTAAAAATAGCAAGAGATGGTATATGTAAAATTAAATTACATTGTGAAAAAACAAGTACACAATAATCTAGAAATTAAATACATGAATGATTAATGAAAAAAATATATCTATAAAGAAGGCGAATAATTACAGCGAAATATACTTCGGAATATGCACAAATATACTATAATATAATGTAAATTCATCACTCTATCGTAAATACGTCGATAATGGGATAATGATAAAATCACAATATTATACACGTATAAAGAAGCTTAAATATGAAAAGAAAA
>NW_020869553.1:1339815-1344815 GCF_003789085.1 Penaeus vannamei | reverse complement strand
TATAAAAGGCGATACGAGACAGGTCAGTGCAGGGTGCGGTGCCCGGTTAGCCCGTTCCGACGAGGGAGCAGCTGCGGGCGGTCAGCGATGAGGCTGGATCTCTCTTTAGGTTGTAAGTCTGAGTGAGTCTCTGAGTGTGTGTGGGAGGTCAAGCTAGGTCGCTTTACATTGGTCAAGTAATGGGCGGAGCGATGGGAGCTTTTTAGTTTATTCACGTCACGTCATGCAAATAAAAATACACTCGCAGGCAAAAAAGACCCGCGAAATGGTTGCGCCAAAGCACGATAACTGTTCCCGCAGTTCTCTAATTAGGAGACAGCAACATAATGAGAATGTACGAAAAGGGAACCGAGCAAAGGCAGAGGGGATATTGCTACGTACCCGAAGGCTCTTCGGAGTATGTTGGAGACCGGTGAAGAATAGAACAAAGTGCCTTTCTTCAGAGACAGGCAGACAGCCAGCCAAACAGACAGGCAGACAGAGACAAAGAACGAGAGACAGACAGACAGGCAGAAAGCAATCGCGAGAGCATTGCTAGTCCTTGAAATGTGCCTAAAACGGATCCCGAAATCCCTCATGGATTCGATCCCACAGGCAAAGGAGTTGAGTGTGATGCCTTTACCTATAACATAGATGATCGGGAGCTGGAAAGGAGAGAGAGAGAGAGAGAGAGAGAGAGAGAGAGAGAGAGAGAGAGAGAAAGAAATACAAAGAACGAGAGACAGACAGACAAGCAGACAGTGGAATGGTTCCACTCACGACGGCGTGGATGGTGAAGTTCGGGTGATTTTTTGCTTTTTTTTTTCTTCTTCTGATAAGGATGACAGGTATTTTGTTGTTGTTTTGTTACTATTGTAAAATAGAAGATAGGCAGCAAGCAGACGAGGGGATTCACGAAGGGGATCCCAAACCCTCCGCTGGCGTGGACTCCCCTAGAAGTGTGTCTAAAACGGTTCTCCAGAAGCCACAAGGAATCTGATCGGAAAGGCAAATAAGAGAATCAGGAATCTGGAATCGGAAGGTCCCGGAGAAGGAATATATAATGCTGGAAATCTAGGCTATGGGAAAGACGGGGGTGGGGGACCACAGCGCCGATAGAGAGGAAGGTCGAATGATATTATTCCTCTTCCTCTCTCTCCTTTCTTCGTTGTATTTTTATCCTCCCCATAGGCTTTTCCTCAATTTTCGTTCTCCTTAATCTTTGCCTCCTAATACCTTTTTTCCTCCTTCCCCTCCCTTTCCTTTGTTCCTCCTTTTCTTCCTGCTCCTTTTCATCCTCATCCTCCTCTTCCTCTTTTTCCTTTTCCTCCTTAACATTATCTTTCTTGGTTCCTTTATTTTTCCTCCTTCGTATCTTTATTGCCCCTTTAACTATTCCTACTTTCATCTTCATCTTTTCTTTTTGCATCTTCTTTCACATTCTTTATTCATTTGTTTTTCTTCTTCTTCCTCCACATTTCTCAATTTTACTATTTTTTTCTCTTTTATCTTCTCCCTTATTTCTCCCTCATTTCTTCTTTTATCTTCTTCCACATTTCATTTTTATCTTCTTCCACATTTGTCCTTCTTTTCTTCTGTCTTCTTGCAGAGTTTCCCTTCCTTCTTTTCTTATTTTCTTCCACATTTCTCCTTTCTTTCTTTTTCCTTCTTTATCTTCTACCACATTTGTCCCTCTTGCCTTTTATCTCTCCCCTTTCTTCCTCTGCAAAACTTCAAATAGAAAAAAGACAAATAGATCTATTAGTAGTATTGCTTTGGTCATTATCATCATTGTTGTTGTTATTGTCATTGTTTTTGGTGTCGTTACTTTTTATCATTATTGTTGTCGTTATCATTATCATTACTATTATTATCATCATCATTATTATCATTATTGTTATCGTTATTATTAGCATTATGATTATTACTACTGCTAATGTCATTGTCTTTATTATCATCACTATTACTATCATTGTTACCATTATCATTGCTGTTATCATTACTAATATCACCATTCCTGTGGGCATTAATTAGCATTATCATTATTATTTCTAGCATCATTATCATTATCATCAACATCAATATCACTATCTTCATAAACACAATTATCAGTTTCTTACTACTACAGTGATCACTAGCCTAGCCTCAGTTATGCACGATGGTTATAAATGCAACTGTTCCATTTTTTCAAAAGACTTTAGGTACAACAGTCTACGGATAAACACGCCACATTTAACTTTATCACGGCTGACATACCTCGACGCCACACTGTGCTAATACACCGACAAGAAGGTACGAGATTCAGATATTCTTATTTGGAATTGATGTTAAAGTCGGTATAATTGCCTTGGCTTCTTGGAGAGCAAGAATAATCACTAGAATAGGACTCCTTACGGTTCATTTTCGAATACCTCTTAGAGAAGAAGGTTGGGCTGGGAAAAAAATATATATACTCCTATTCCAAAGAAAGGATAATTTATAGACTTTTTTCCTTCTCTCTTTCTCTTTTCTTTTCTTGGAAAAGCAATAGTCCCTTGATTGTGAGAGTGGGTGAAGGACGGCAATGAGGTATTCTGCGAGAATCTTGAAGGTTAATCTTGGTTTAAGAAAAGATTGAAAATGACTGAATATCTCTCGCGGTTTTTAGTTTTGTTGTCGCGTCTTCCATGGAAATAATACAAAAAGAGTACTTTTCGGTGTGTAAAAAAAACCTTCGTTTTATGTAAGTTTCTTTAGTGTTTTCCCTACGCTTGTGACTTTTACATGACAGAAAAATACACAATATTGTTACTGTTTTTTTTTTTCTGTCTCTCTCCCTGACATCATATCAGCGCGAAAGTATATTTTCCTTTCAGTAGTTTTTCGTGTTTTTTTTCACAAGACTCACAATTTTTCTTTTCTTTTTTTCCTTACTCTTTTTCAACAATTTTTCTTCTTTCTTTTTTACGATAGTTCATTAGACTTGCAACTTCATGGTACGATAGTGCATGACAGTGATGAGTTGCCATGAGTTGCTATGAGTGCATGAATAGCAGCGCCACCTGCCTTCATGCAAAGACCATAACCGCAGTGTGTTACCTCCAAGACCAGCAAGGCAAAGTCAACCATCCGTCCCTCTGCTCGAAGGGTCGCATTCCTCCTCCACGGGCAATTATTCATCTGATGGCCTTCCTCCGGGAAAATGATGGAACATTAAACCTATCCATAATTGATACGGCGCAATCCTGTCGCCTTGGCAGTTCTTAGAAAGATTTCGGGTGAAGGATACAGTTTATCCTAGAGATGGATAAAGGTGTATGACTTTACGACAGGCGAGAGATTTGGGTATTTACAGAGCTAATTCTACGCCGTTGAGTTTCTTGTCATTGCGTGCACTAGAAACAGTTAAATGTAATGATTTAAGGTGCGTTGATGTAGTAGTTATTGAGGCGATTGTGTGGTTGGCATTGATTTGATATTATTGCAGTTATCATATTGTGATGTCTTTTTAGGTTCGTCTTCATTAGGTAAATGTCCGTTTTACACACATTTACACAAACAGACACAGTAGTTTTTCGACATATGTCTCCATTCATGTAAATGCATAATTTTATGCAACTGCTGCATTTTTTTCATAACACTCCTCCATTACTTTAGGTACAAAACTCAAATCATAAGATCATATGAGAGAAAGTGAGAGAGGGCGAGAGGCAGAGAGAAAGAGAGAGTGAGAGAGAGAGAGAGGAGGGGGGAGAGGGAGGGAGGAAGAGAGAGAGAGAGAGTCTGAGGAACAAGGGTTACCTTCCCGCGTCTCCACTGCTAGGGACCCGCGACCAGCGCTCGAAGCCACAAGACGGTTGACCCAACACACCTGACCAGAGCCCACGGTCCTGACCAGACCTCCTCCCTGGGGGTCTCTCCCCACGCGCGCCCCGCTCGGCGTGCCCTTTGGGCTCTCCTTGCCCACAATTGCACCAGCAGAAGACACAGCCCGCGCCACGCTAACTACCAGCCACTTCTATCAATAAACAGCCGAACCAGAATTGTGTCTCTATAATCCACCAAATCAGGGCAACACTAAACCCCTGACAACTGGTGGCAAGCGGCGGAATGACACGAACAAGCCTCCGAAAAAACTGTAAGTACACCAGTGGCAATTATTTCCTTTTCTTTCCCCTTTCTTCGCCTATGTGTGCATGCCGTTTTTTTTTTTCACAAAGTGCAGTGATTTTTTTTCAAATATCTGAACAAGTGTCCGTGCAGTGCATTTTCTTTCCGTCTTTCTGTTATCTACCATGTTTTTTTTTCTCGTCATGGTAGATCGTTGTTTTTTTAAGGGATCAATCCCCATTTTTATCACTGGCGAGAGTGCATTTTCTTTGGCGTGTTTTTTCCTTTTATATAAACTCGATCATGATAGCCTAATTAGCATAAATCGCTTATAATGCTTAAATCTTTTATTCTTGTGGGAGAAATATATTGTGCATTTCCTCTGAATTATTATCTATTTCTACGGACATTCTAGGCCACGTGGCTAGAGTTACAAGTATTGCCATATTTTTGGCATTTTTTCTAATTCTTATTATCTTCCAGTGTATAAACCGACGCTATATCGACGTTAATTTTGCATAATATTACTAAGTGCATTCATTTAGGCTCGGTTTAACTATGCATTTGTGGGATATTTAAGAATATTTAAATAATTTAGTTGAATTATGCATGAACAAGCGTTTCCTCCACGCTCCCCACCTACCCCATCCCCCATCATCCTAAACCCCCTCCCTTCCTCCTAACCCCCACCCGTTAATCTCCCCTCCCTCTCTAGCTACTTTCAATATTTCTGTTCAGGCCCCTAGCGTTAAATTATTATTTCTTTTTTTTGTAGTGATAACGTTTTATATTTTTTTTCTTTTCGTATCTATATTTATACAAGAAAAGTGTGCCTTGTTAATTTGTGTTTATATGAATATCGACTTCAGTATTTTTATGCATAAAGTGTTATATTCGTTTTCTAGTGCGAGCGACCACACATAGCTTTTCAG
>NW_020869553.1:1302315-1324815 GCF_003789085.1 Penaeus vannamei | reverse complement strand
ATATATATTTATTTGTTTATTTCCCCGCAGAGAAATTTCAGCATCTTTATATCTAGATAGCGCTATCAAACTTTATATGCAAAAAAAAGAAACGAAGAAAGAAAGAAAATTTTAAAAAAATAAAGAAAAAACTGCTGAGCACGAAATATATCTTGCCTGATTTGGGGGAGGCGGAGAGTGTGAATGGTTTATTTAAAGAGTGGGAGGATGTTGACAGAGAAGGTGATGGTGAAAGTGATGACCTTAAATGCATGGAACTCTCATTCTTTATCTATCTGTCCATCCATCCATTCCTCCTTCCACCTATCTATCCATTTACCTATATATCCGTCCATCCATTTATCTATCTGTCCATCCATTTACCTACCTACCTATTTGTCTATGAATCCATCTTTATTATTATTGTTATCATGTAGAGTTACGTATTTTTAGTTACACGAACGCGCCCGGATTCATGGATTCGCTTATGCGAACGGGTGGTCGTGTTGCCCACTTGGGGTGTTCGCTTTTATTTTTTAATGCCTTTTCTGACGCCCTTTTGGCAAGCCCTTGTCCTTTTTCTAAACGCCCCACCTTCAGAAGTATATAAAGTAAGTTTTGGGTCCGATAGGAGCTCGTTTAACCCACACTCAGATCTCTTACTATTTGGGTACTTGGCGACCCCTGCCGTGACGCGCCATGGAGTCGCCACAGAGGGCAGTTGGCGGGTGGCCTTGACTGTGGAGAGGTGTGAGTGTGGGCTGGGGAAGACTCCTGATTTTCTGATTACGCATTCTGTGATATCTTGTGATATTACCTTGTTTACCAGTGATTGTCCTTGCCTCACCTATGATTTCGAGGCTGTAGTAGCAGTAGTGACTCGTAAATAAAGCCGTGCACATGAACAGTTTTTGTGTATCCACGCCTGTAAGAGGTAGTAATGGCCGGCTTTTCCCCATGCCCATGCCCACATCTTCTCTACGGTCCGAGGATCACTCGTCAGCTCCTGTAGTAGGGTGAGTGTTAGTGGCCCCACACTTTTACCACGCTACAATCGTCATCATAATTATTTTTATTGTTATTATTATTATTGTTGTTGTTATTTTCACTGTTGTTATTATCATTATCATATTTTTATTGTTATCATTGTTATTATTATTATCATCGTTAACATCATTATTGTTATTATTATAATTATTATTGTAATTATGATTATATTTTTTTACTATTATAATTGTTATCATCTTTATCATCATTATTATTATTATTATTGTTATCATTATCATTCTAATTATCATTATTGATATATATTTTATTATTATTATTATTGATATTATTTTATATTATTATTATTTTTATATTATTTATTATTATTTTAACCATTATTATTAACAATATCATCTTTTTTATTTCTTTTTAAGGACGGTGCTGCGCTTCCGCCAGCGATTTCTCGCGGTTAGGCGTATGTCACACGTATGCAAATGTGCAAATAAACGTTTTATTCCGGGTAATAAATCGGAACCTAACCTAGCTGAGAGTTGTATTAACTTTTCGTGTCAAGACACACCACCTTGTTTGTTTCACCACCAATCGGGGGCTTTTCTGCCGTACTTGTAGTTACTTCCATCTTTAATATTATCATTACTATTGTTGTCATTATTATTTTCATTATAAAAACTCTCATTGTAATTGTTATTGTTATCAGTATCATCATTTTTATTATCCTTATTAATGTTCTCATTATCATCATTTTTATTATCCTTATTAATGTTATCATTATTATTATTAAAATCATTATCATTATCTTTATCATTATCATCATCATTATTGTTTTTATTATCATTGTTATCATTATTATCATCATTCATACTGATATACTGTAGGTCTTGGCTGTTATCCCAACTATTCATAATCTTTCTCAGTTAATGTTACTGTTACCATTATCATTATTATCATTGTTATTAACATTTTTCTTATTTTCGTTGTCATCATTATTATGATCATCATTGTTATTATTACAATCATTGTTTTCATGACTATCATCAGTATTGTTAGTATTACTTGTATTATTATCGATATCATTATCAGTTTTATCATTATTACCATTAATATCATAATTATCTTCATCATCGCAATGATAATTCTTATTGATATTATCGTTATCATTTCTATCGCTACTATTGGTTTCTTGTAATCTAACATCTTCCTTTCTGTATTGTATTTTTACTGCCATTATCACATTATCATGCCAATTACCAATAACATGACGCAGCATAAAATAAACAATTTTTATTTTTTTCTAAAACGATTTCTCTCCTTTCCTCTTCCCCTCTTTCGCTCTTTCATATTTTTCTTCGCTCTGCTTACCGCATGCAATCTCCCTCCCTCGTTTTGCAATTGCATACTCAATTCCTTTTTGCACAAACATCAACATATCCGAGAGGTTTCCGGGACAGGCCATCTCCCGCACACATTGTTATGGAAACTTGGAGGAGCGGAGTGAAGGGGAGAATGGAAGTAAAAGTAGGAATAGGAATGAGGGTAAAATTTGGAATAACGATGAATTTAAAATTAGTAACAGGAATGAGGATTAAAGCGGTTTTAGGAATTTAGATAAAAGTATAAATGGGAATGAGTGTAAAGTGGATTTATCATTAGCGATGACATCGTTACAGTTCAAAATTTAATTGATGTATCGATTCCAACGGCATTACCATTAATATTGACAATAGTCATTGATATTAGTTGTATTTTCACCATCACCATCTTTTTCATTTCTAGTATTCCCATCACTTATGGATTTTCATCATGAACATTAAAATCGTTATTATCATTATCACTCTTCCTTTTTAGTATTCCTATTAGTTGAATATATTGATTACGTTTAATATCAACATTATTATTATCCTCATTTTTACCATTGTTACCATTATCAATAGTATCATTATGATTATAACGATGAGGATTATTACCATCGTGATAATAAAGTTGATGTCGTTTGATTATGATTATCAATATAGATTACTGTTCCGAAAATAACCAATGATAACAATATATGTCTATTTTGCTCTCAGTGTAGGTTAAAAGCCTTCAGAATCGTGTACGTGACAAGACTTAATCCACTTGCGATAAAGTTTTTCTAGTAGGATTACACTCTTTCGTAATTTCTATTTTTATTAGGCGGCAAATATTAATTAATTCAGTAAGTACTCATTCTTGTTAATGGTGATGATTAATAATAATAATAATGACAACTATTACAGTGATGATAAGGAAAATAATGATGATGATAATGACATTAATGGTAATAATGACAATAATGATAATGATAATAATTATGTTAGTGGCGGTAACAGTAGTAGTAGTAATAAAAATAATAATGAATGATGATGATGATGATGAAAGCAATAATACTGTTATTATCAATAATAATGATGATAATAAGAGTGATACTGTTAATAATAATGGTGTTCATAATCATGATATCAATAATATATTAATGATAATGCTGATAAAGATGCTGATACTGGTGATGATAATTATAGTAATAATGATAATGACGATAATAAGGATAATGATAATGATGATAATAGAAATGATAATGATAAAAATGATAATGATAAAAATGATAATGATATTATCAATATGACTTTAAAGATGATGTTGATGGTGTGATGATTAATTTCATAACTGCCATTATCATTGTAGAAATATAATGATTATAATGATAATCACAATTATTGTACAAAAAAGAATGAATTAATATTATTATCATCATTATCAGGTCGCTCCAATAATAAATTTGATATTTCTTTTCAGACAAAAGGGTTTGTATGTTCATTGCAGTTCTTTTTGATTGCTATGTGGTATTGCTACTTAATGCCAGTGGTAACGATGATATGACAATGGCAGCGGCAACATAAGAATCATGATGTTAATGGCAATTATAACAACAAACACTGTGTTAGCAACAAGTCCATATCACTGGAAATTAAGTATCACTGAGAAATAGTGATAATGTACTGTAATCTCGCCCTCGACTGTAATATAAGAAGAGTTCCAATGGCAAAAGTAGTATTTATATCATGGAAGGTTTATTAATTAAATTTCTTATGCAAATAATGCGCGAAGTGTAGATTCATCACGCCCTTTCAGTAGGCAAGGACTTTAAACATATGACTTTTATCTCTGTCAAAAAAGAAAAAAGAAAGAAATGTAGATGCACACACACACACACACACACACACACACACACACACACATATATATATATATATATATATATATATATATATATATTATATATATATATATATATATATATGTGTGTTGTGTGTGTGTGTGTGTGTGTGTGTGTGTGTGTGTGTGTGTGTGTGTGTGTGTGTGTGTGTGTGTGTGTGTGTGTGTGTGTGTGCAAGAACATGCAAGACGGTCACTCTAACCCAGTGGTCGGTAACCTTTTGAACATAGTGTGCCAATATAATATTAATACCTTCGTATTAATAACCTTGCGTGCCAGTTTTTTTCAGTACTTTATACCCAAATGTATTTTCTTGCACATCGATAACATAAATTTTAAAAATATATTCTATAGTTTTAGATTTATACTCATCATACTAATATCTGGACACAGTGAGCTTCAAACAACCCTCAGAGTGATCCGTTGCAAGCGTGCTGCGATGGGGCCTACACCAGCCCATCAAAATTGCCAAAGTCCGTTTCGCGACCGCGAAACTAGAGGGGGAGTGCTGTAGCGGTTCCTGATTGGCCATCAATCGAGAACCGCACCTGACCTGTGATTGGCCGACTCCTGCCTCGGGACGCCCAACTACCCGAGTAAACATCGCCGGTCAGGTTCTTAAGCAGCCGGACCTGAGCTGGAATCATCATTCGCATCACTTGTGCTTGGTTCATCACCAAATAAAGAGATAAAAGTTTTTACACAAGATGTCAGCAACACGCAGGACACTACCAGTCTGCTCTCTAACCAGCCTGCCGGAATGGTTTTTTCAAGTGGAGCAGGAATTCCTCCTCAGGAATATAACCACCCAGACTACAAAATTCCGCCTGCTGATCACTAACCTCCCGCCAGAACTCCTTCTGACCGTCGGCGACCTCCTGCACAATCATCGGTGCGCCACTTACGACGAACTTAAGGAGGCCATTCTTAGGCGAGCAGCACCTAACACCCTGACCGCGTTAACCTCCTTCCTGTCGTCTGACGCCGCGGACAACCGTACTCCCACAGAAATCCTTCACCACTTCCAGCGCCTCCTCACCCGCACCGGCACTACACTCCCACCTGACGTCATGCACTCCCTCTTCCTCAAGCGGCTGCCCGCTGATATCCAGCAAATCCTGCTGGTGTCAATTGCCCCATTGGAGCAACTTGCCCTGCAAGCCGACGCGATGCTCGTAGCTAGGGCACCAACATCGTCAATAACAACAGTGTCTGCCGCAACCTCCGCCGTGACGTTGGCAGCCCTTGCAGCCCATGTCGCCACACTATCCGAGGCCGTGCAGAAGATATCCACACAGGAACGTTCTCACTCCCGGCCTCGCTTTCGCACCCCTTCGCCACCACGCTTTGAACAAGACATCAGGTGCTCTGCAATGCCCATCCGTCAGCCTCGCTTCCGCGTTCCTTCACCGCCGCGCAAAGAGTGGAGGAAGCCGCGGAAACTGGGCGCGCCTGTCTTTCGCGGACCTCGGAGGCGTTTATTGTACGTCCGAGATGCCTCCTCCTCCCTACGTTTCCTCGTCGACACAGGGGCCGAGGTCAGCCTCCTCCCGGCCTCCCACAGGGATAAACGCTTCCCCTCCTCCCGCACTCTGGAAGCTGCCAACACATCGCCCATCAACACTTACGGCGAGCGTTCGAGGACCCTCTCGCTGGAAGGCGAGCCCGCCCAACGATTCCAGTGGATCTTCCTCGTCGCCGACGTCCCACAACCCATCATCGGCGCCGACTTCTTCGCACACTACGGTCTGACGGTCGATCTGCAATGTATGACCCTAATCCACCAATCCGGGGCCCGCACGCACGCTGCTCCGGCTCTGGTAAGTACCCCCCTAATATATACAGTGCTTCCTAGGACCTGCGCCTTCAAGAACATCCTGTGGGAATTCCCGGCCTTGACCAAGCCGATCAACCGGGCCACCCAACCACGGCACGAGGTCCGGTACCACATCGTGACTCACGGTCCCCCTGCCCACTCTCGCTGCCGTCCGCTCGCCCCCGACAGATGTCGCAGTGCCAAGGCGGAGTTCGACTACATGATGCAGTTGGGGATCATACGCCCTTCCAGCAGTCAATGGGCGGCCCCTCTGCATTTGGTGAAGAAGAAGGACGGCGACTGGCGCCCGTGCGGTGATTACCGTCATCTCAACACGATTACCGCCCACGGCAGATACCCGCTGCCGCACCTGCACTCCTTCTCCCACGAGCTGTCCGGCTGTACAGTCTTCTCGAGGATCGACCTCGTGAGGGTGTACCACCAGATTCCGATCACTGAGGAGGACATCCCCAAGACTGCCGTCATTACACCGTTTGGCCTGTTTGAGTTTCTCAGGATGCCCTTCGGTCTCCGCAACGCTGCTCAGACCTTCCAGTGGTTTATCAACGACGTGACTCGCGGCCTTGAGGGGGTCTTCGCCTACATCGACGACATCCTCGTCGCCAGCGCCTCAGAGGCAGACCACGCCCGTCATCTCCGCGCCCTCTTCGGCAGACTGCAAGAAGCAGGGGTCGTGATCAACCCAGTGAAATGTCTCTACGGCGCTGCTTCGCTCTTTCCTAGGCCACACCGTCACCTCTCAAGGCATCACCCCAGCACAGGAGAAGGTCACCGCCATAAGGAAGTTCCCCAAGCCTGCCACGGAGAAACAACTTCGAAAATTCCTGGGGATGTACAACTTCTACAGGAGATTCGTTCCCAACTGTGCCCAGCTCCTCAAGCCCCTTCACGCCCTGATCACACCTAACAGGGCCAGCAGAAACACCAAAATCAAGTGGACGCCCCCTACCAACGAAGCCTTCGAAGCCTGCAAGGAAGCCCTGGCCTCCGCCACCCTGCTGAACCACCCCCTGCCCGAGGCTCCTCTCAACATAGCCGTCGACGCCTCCGACACTGCCATCGGCGCTGTCCTCCAGCAACGTCAGGGTAAGCAATGGCAACCTCTTGCCTTCTTTTTGCAGACCCTGTCGCCACGTCAGTCACGATACAGTGCCTTCTGAAGGGAACTCCTGGCAGCGTACTCCGCGGTGAGGCACTTCCAGCCGTACATGGAGGCAAAGGAATTCCATATCCTGACGGACCATAAACCCCTCACCTTCGCCCTACACTCGAGGACCCGCCGCCAATCCCCTCGCGAGGAGCGCCACCTGGACTACATCTCACAGTTCACGACGGACATCCATCACATCCGGGCGCGGACAAAGGTCGCCGATGCCCTCTCGAGGGTTACCATAGCTGCAGCGACCCACGCCGACGACGCAGTGGATTACCACCTGGTCAGCAGTGAACAACGCCAGGACGCGTCCATGATTCCACTCATAGAGGGCCAGATTTCCCTTAGCCTTGAGAGAATCAAGATCACAAACTCCCGCGACGACCTGCTCTGCGATGTCTCCCTCGGCTACCCACGACCATACATCCCGCCTTCCCTCCGCCGGCGATTCTTCGACGCATACCACCAGCATCGAGGCATCCGGACCACCCAACATCTCATCCGCGGCAAAGTCGCCTAGCCTGGCATCAACAAAGACGTTCAACAGTGGTGCCGCTCGTGCTTCGAATGCCAGAGGACCAAGATCTACAGGCATACAAAATCTCCCTTCCAGACGTTTCCTATCCCAGACGAAAGGTTCCAACACATCCACATCGATATAGTGGGATCCCTGCCCTCGGACGACGGCTACAGCTACATCCTGACGATGATCGACCGCTTCACCAGATGGCCCGAGGCTACGCCTATCCGCGACATCACCGCAGTGACGGTCGCCAGGACCTTCCTCAGTACCTGGATCTCCCGTTTCGGCACGCCGGATACCGTCACTACCGACCGCGGCGCCCAGTTCGAGTCGGAACTCTGGCACCAGCTGATGGTACTACTCGGTTCCAAGAGAATCAGGACGACCGCCTACCACCCCTGCGCCAACGGCATGGTCGAGCGACTCCACCGGCATATGAAGCAGGCCCTGACATCGTCCTCCTCCAACAGGAGGTGGGTCAACCAACTCCCCCATGTCCTCCTTAACATCCGGACTTCCTTCAAAGAGGACCTGCAGTGCACCGCCGCGGAAATGGTCTACGGAACAACGCTCGCACTCCCTGCAGATTTCATCGTCACAGCCGGCAACTTCGAACCAGGAACCTTCGGCAAACAACTCTGCTAACGGATGACCCTGGTACGCAGCTGACCGACGAGACCCACCTGACAACAGGACATATACATGCCCCCAGGACTCCAGGATTGCTCTCACGTCTTCGTGAGAAAACATCCCAGACCTCCTCTCTGTCCTCCGTACGAGGGTCCATTCCCGGTCATCCAAAGGGGCGACAAGACGATCACCATCCGCCGCCCAAAGGGAAGAATTGCCAAAAGTCCGTCAAACCTGCACACCTGCACCAGCCCATCAAAATCGCCAAAGTCCGTTTCGCGACCGCGAAACTAGAGGGGGAGTGCTGTAGCGGTTCCTGATTGGCCATCAATCGAGAACCACACCTGACCTGTGATTGGCCGACTCCTGCCTCGGGACCGCCCAAACTGACCGAGTAAACATCGCCGGTCAGGTTCTTAAGCAGCCGGACCTGAGCTGGAATCAAGGGCTTACCTGGATCTTTAGGTCCGAGGTTTTTCGTGTTTGTCATCGTGGATGAAGTAAAGAGATTGACACCCCCACGACGGACAAGACGATTGGCTCTTGGTGTAACTGCTTTGGGTGCAGTTGCGCAATACCTGCTTTGGGCTAGTGCCTTTAATTACAGCCTTGATGTGCGAATAATTAAAAGCTCGACGCACAGTGGCAGCCGATAGTTTCGCTGCGAAGTGTTCGGCCGAACACATAAGGGCTCACGCCCGTTCGGCAGGGTTCCGACCCCGACCGGCCTTCCCAAATAGAGACTGTTGGCTACCCTGTGTGCTTCACCGTTTTTTTTTTTTATACCATTTCCGCCCTTTCATCGTCCAGTTGAATTAGCTCTGCTAGCCTCCCCTCTACCCATCATCCATCACCCTCGCTATGGCGTAACCCTATGGGTCACATTATCAAATTAGCGTATTCTGGGGAGCCTATCTCTTGCGAGGAGGCTCTCCAGAATATCTTCATTATCACTGAGGTGACAGTCACACACCTCTTTAAGGTCCATAATGGCTTCAAGGTGACAGTTGCCAAACCCGAACACTTGACCCCATTTCTTTCGGCCGACGGCCAAAGAAAACTCAAAGATCACGGCTTCTCACCTGTTCCCTCCCCCGAGATGAAGGCTAAGTGTACGATCGTGGCGAAAAAGATCGACAAGACGATCCCCCACGATCGTGCGAGTCCATCTGCCAGGAGGTTTCCGTCAAGAACGGTGTCACTGTTCTCGACGTTTACAAGCTACCCGAGTCGCGAATCGTCAAGATTCGCGTCTCATCCCCCGAGGAAGCCCAGAAACGGGGACTCATGATGTTTAATACATCGGTCCCCACCTACAACTTGGAACCCGAATGCTTTATTCACATAGACCAATGCCTTAACTGCTACCGTTTCCACCACAAAAAACACCAATGTACACACCCCCAGAGATGCTCTCGGTGCGCCGGCGACGGCCATTTCTTCGCCAGGTGCACTGAAACCATCAAATGCTGCAACTGCGAGGGATCGCATGTCGCAGTTAGTGGATCCTGCCCTAAACGGAAGGAAATACTTAAGGCAAAACGAGCTGAGCTCCGCCAAGATAACAACACTGTCCCTTCCTACGCAACAACACTTGCTACACGACCTGCTCAGACGAGTACACCCAGACGACCCACGACTTCCCCTCGGACAACTCTGCCCACACAACCCCCAACAAGCACCCTCACACCGAACACAAACCCAAAAATCCAAGCCATATTACACGTAAGTTTCATCGCTGCCAAATACAACGCAAAAAGATTCGCAAACATTGTCCCTATTATGCTCCAGAGAAACGGCTTCCCCAGCATTGTTGTCCCTGAGGAAATCTTTGAAGACGACAACCTATGCATCCCTGAGTGCGCCACAACAAAACAAGAAACCACAGGAAATGAGGTGACAGACACTCACCCAGAGCCTCATTCTTCCTCACAACACCGACACCTCGTTTTGCAAGCTCAGCCACAACGAAGACAAAAAGAAACTGCACAGGCACGCCAAACTACAAATACCACTGATCACAAACGCAAACAAACCTCACCACCATCCACGCATACCAAAAAAGACAAAAAGGATCCTCCTGTCCCTCAAGCTCGTCGTCGTAGATTGGATGACATCATTCCTGACGACGACAGTAGCGACTCCGACATCGATGTCGAGAGCGTTCTCGAGGCCGGGCTTGGGCTCTCGGCTGGAGCCATGCTCCCTGCCAGGGGACCCCTGGGACAGCGCGGAAGCATCGGGAATGGGTCCGCCGATTCCCAGGACTTCCGCGTCGGTTCACAGGACTCCCTGCGCAATCCCACGCACGAGCTGCATCTAAACAAAACAAACTCTCTCCTTCACACACAAACATTTTACTCTCACTAACAACAAACACAAACTCCAATTTGTTCTGATGGAATAAAGCACTCAGACGGTTCCCTGTAGTGGGTCGTGACCGATCTATTACACGTCTGAACTCCGCGAGGAAGCCTCTCGCTTCCTCCTTAACATCCTATGAGTTGGCCTGTAAACAGACCAACAAACTCCGTGCTTGACTCACCACTGGCTGGATGGACTCACCCTCCATCCTTCGTTCCGGTTGGAGATCAGGTTTAAGCCGTGATCTCTTTCTTTGGCATGGGACAGGAAATGCAGTTTTCGAGTTTTGCCGCATCACT
Organism: Penaeus vannamei; assembly: GCF_003789085.1. NCBI lineage: Eukaryota > Metazoa > Arthropoda > Malacostraca > Decapoda > Penaeidae > Penaeus > Penaeus vannamei. The sequence goes on along the minus strand of NW_020869553.1, from coordinate 1,313,790 downwards.
TTGAAGCCACCTTCTACTCATTCCTTTCAAATTCCCCTTCCCCTATCCACTCGTTTTGTTCAGTTTTTCGTGTTCTCTTTTTGTCTGTTTAGTTTTGTTGTTTGGTTTTTGTTGTCCTGTACCTTTTTAATCTCACTAATAAAGTAATCTCCCCCAGGTACTGCCCTCTCTTATCCCCGTTTTTAAATACCTTCACCTCGTCTCCTGACACTTGTGACCGCCACCTCACCCCTCACCCTCACTCATACCATATCCCTGCCATGGCGTTGACCCTCATCCTTATCCTTACCCTGACATCCCACTGGTTTCGGTTTCCGACACGTGGCGCTTGCTGCTAGTACTCGTGCCAGGACCACAAATCCTTTAGCGTAAGGGTTTGTGCGAGCCGAGGAAAGAAGCGTCACGGCCAGTGGAGTTAACCCAATCGTGGTGAGGCCGCCCGAGCCGCGCCCCTCCGGAAGACCTGCGGCCGAGGGAGAGAAATCTCCTCTCGACCCGGGCGTGAGTGGCCAGCCTCTGTGTGGCCTCACTCGAGCTTCATCCTGCTTCAGCGGTGATGGTTAGCCGAGGGACAGCTCTGGAGCCACGGTCGAGAGGCCGTGGCTCCGAGCATACCGCAGATGGCGCCAAAAACCTGCTAGCTTCTCTCCCCTCCCCCTCAGTTAGCCGAGAGGCTCCGTGTTCGCCATAGCGAGGCTCCACGCCCCGTGGGAAAATTGTGGTGAGGCGAGCCGCGCTCAAGGTCGTGGGTATTCCCCGCGCCACGAGTCGCGGCCTTGCCCCACCGCACGATCTCGCGAGGTACGGCCGCGCGGTGAACACGCGAGTCTGCCGATGGCGCTGGGCCCCTCGATCCTTTTCCTCTTTCAACAAACCCACTCCAACTATTACCCCAAGTTTACCCCGCAGGCTGGGTGAAGCCCCGGCTCCTTCTTCTTCTCCTGAAATTCTTTTCCTCCTCCTTATCCTTCTCCTATCCCCACTCTTCCTTCCCCCCCCTCTTCTTTACATTTTAGTCATTTTTAGCCGGAATTATCATTTGCCTCACGACGGTTGCTGACATCACTTGTGCTTGGTTTATCACCAAATAAAGAGATAAATCCAGTTCGGTTTTATAACCCCAACAGTATGAAAACATCTGAATCTCTCTCTCTCTCTCTCTCTCTCTCTCTCTCTCTCTCTCTCTCTCTCTCTCTCTCTCTCTCTCTCTCTCTCTCTCTCTCTCTCTCTCTCTCTCTCTCTCTCTCTCTCTCTCTCTCTCTCTCTCTCTCTCTCTCTCTCTCTCAAATATTATTTTGTTGCTTAAATGTTTTCTTTGAAGCACATAGCGTGCCATAGACAAGCGCTCTGCGTGTCAAGTCTAGCACTCGTACCAAAGGTTGCCGACCTCTGTTCTAACCACTGATACACGACCTACTAAAAAGGAGTGTGTAACTAGGAGCTTTCTAGCATCCACAGGCATTACCTACTTACTCATACATGGGAAAAGGATAGCGATATTTACACACATTCCCCGTGGGCACTGGGTATTATACTGAGTCTTTCATATATACATACATACATATATATATAATATATATATATATATATATATATATATATATATATATATATATATATATATATATATATATATATATATATATAATATATATTATATATATATATATATATATATATATATATATATATATATATATATATATATATATATATTATATATATATATATATATATATATATATATATATATATATATATATATATATATATATATATATATATATATATATATATATATATATATGAGTGTGTGTGTGTTGTGCGTGTGTATGTGTGTGTGTGTGTGTAAGTGTGTGTGTGTACATATATGTATAATATATACATATACATACACACACACACACACACACACACACACACACACACACACACACACACATATATATATATATATATATATATATATATATATATATATATATATATAGAGAGAGAGAGAGAGAGAGAGAGAGAGAGAGAGAGAGAGAGAGAGGTTATGAACCTTCTATATTAACCTCTGGTGCGGCAGAGTAATATACCTGAAACGATTTCATTTATTCTTAAGAGTTGCACGCAAGTAAAAATAAACATGATACGAGACTGGTTAGTGCAGGGTGGTAACCACGGTAGCCAGTCTGGCAGGGGCGGGCTGCGTGCGGTGAGCGGCGAAGCGTCGTAGCTCCCTGACCGCACAGGAGAGCCTCTGTGTCTGAATGTGTCTCTGACGTAGAAGCCGTAGAATGAACTAAAGGGGGAGGATGGGAAAGGGGTCCTTAGTGTAGTAGTGGGGGAAGCTATGGGTAGCTGGCTACCTAAAAATGAAAGAATGTTCAAGGAATAAAGTAGAGGGTCTTGACACCTTGCTTAGTGTTTTCTTTGGCGTTTTCTTGCATTTTGGAATTCGTGGAGAGGAGTGTATGCATTTATCTTTCATTCTTTCTTTCTTTCAGCCGGTCAGGTTAGACAACATATATTTATTTATTCTTTTATTTATTTATCATTTTTATTTATTTATATGTTCATTTTTTCGCCTGTTAGGGATGGTCAAAATGCGTCTCGCTCTGATAGCCTATTGTAGGTAAGACCCTCAACTGCACCCCTCTCAGCTCCTAGGAGCTGAGAGCGCGGTTCAGTGGGTCACTCTTTCTTTCTATTTTGCTTTTTGTCATTAAAGTTGACATAAACATAAATATTATAGAAACACAAAAAAAGGAAACATGAAAATAGGAACATAGAACGTAAACATTATCATGAAAAGAAACGTAGAATAGGAATATGGAACAGAGGCGTAAGGTAGAAGTAAAGAACATAGACATAGACAGAAACATGGGATAGAAACATAGAACAGATGCATAAAACATAAACATAAACAGAGACACAAGGTAGAAACATAGAATAGAAACGTAAACATAAACTTAAGACAGAGACATAAGATAGAAACGTGGAATATGAACATAGACAGAACTGGTATGTAGAATGGAAACATAGAAACATGGAATATAAACATAGAAGATAACATAAACATAAACAAGGATTTTTTTTCGCCTGCAATGGATTATCAAAGTGAGAGCAAGTCTCGCTATGACAGCCTATTCCAGTTGAGACCCTCGCTTGCCACCCTTCCAACTCCGAGGAGTTCAGTGGGTCAATCTTATATTTTTTATTGTTTTTTTTTTCTTTGTTTTCAGGAAATACGATAATAAAAATAAACGTAGAACAATATAAGTTGAACATGGAACATAAACATAAAGCACAGAAACATGAACAAAAATTATTATTTTGTTTCTGTTAAATTTTCCCTTTTTATCGTAATTTAAACATGAATGTAACATAAACTTTTGAAATAAGAGTGGAGTGGGGAGGAGTTGTAAGAAATAGTGATGGTTAGATAGATGCAACTTAGGTTAACAAAAATAAAAATAAAGAACAGAATGGTGTGTGGTGGGATGATGTGGTGATGGCTAACGTCAGTGCGTGGAAAATATCCCCCCACTCGCTACTGCGAGCGTGCACGACCCAGGGGCCCCTTCCTCGTCTAGGTATGAAGCTCGTCATGTTCGGTGCTATGAGGTGATTTTTGGCGTGGAAGTCATCCTCCGATCCGAGTACACGCACTAAATGGGCGTGGTCGAACCGGAGGCTCCTCCCCCGCCAAGCCTGTGAGGTGCGATGTACCTGAGTTGCATTGAAAACAGTAACTTTTAAACCAATTAAACGAATTAAACGCATATAAAAAGCCTGTGATGCACAGAGAGATCACCCACTTGGCGAGGCATTATTGTCACCCACTTGGCGTGATCCTCCTGAGTAAAGTCACTAGACTTTGAGCTTTACCGATACCATTTGACAACAGACTACACAGAGAGCTCCGCTAATTTATCGTGGTTCGCCGCGACAATTGACCAGGCCTTCTCTGGTAGTAAGTGCCCCCTTACCGCTCCCTTGGAGAGCGAGGTTGCAAACCTGATCTGGACCCCCTGGTCATGGACATAGTTTGTGGCCTCGCACCAAGGGCAACTTATCGGTGCCTGACCCTCGCCCTCTCTTTCACACTTCCTGGTGCAGCCTGGGCTGCGGTGACGTGATCACACCTCCGTTGTAGCAGGATTGGGGTGCAGAGCGTTTACCACACCAAAACTCCGAGTTCAGCCCACCCAGGGGGATCTCCTGTCCTGTGGTGCTGAAGGGTCGAGTGTAGGGAACAGAGAATTCCGAGGCCCTTCATAAGACCTCAACCCTGAGAGTAGGAAAAGGGATAGTCCCCGAAAGGGGACCAAACAGACCTATCCTCTCTCAAAGACCATAGAATGAACCAGAACATGGCAGTCACCCTGAAGCCTTTCAAGCTTGCAGGGGGCGAAAGAAATGCAAAATGCAGGCCGATTGTGTCCGGCCTGCAGAATTGAGCAAGGACAAGACAGAAAAATCACCAACAAAGTCTGTCCATGCACACCAGACTGAGAGAAATCTGAATTCCCCTCAGACTTCTCAAAGCCAAGAAGGGGCTCAAGCTGAACCAGCCAAACCAGATGCCCCCACTACTAAAGGCCTTAAACCCCTGCAAAGGGGAGGCGTGAAGCGACGAAGGGTGGAAACTGACTCTGAAGAACACATCCCAAATCGACTAACGCGGTTTAATGTACCAAAAAAGCCTGATGACTTCGACAATGCCTACCAACTGGTTAGGGCATTGGAGAAGGAAAGAAATGTCAGACTATCAATTCGAATCTATAGAGATGAGGGCATGATTATTGTTCCCAAAGACAAAGCCACCCTGAACTTCCTGCAGGAAATCAAGGTGCTAAAAGATGGGAGAAAAGTGTGTATCTCACCACTGACCTCTAAAGAGAAAAAGACCACAAGTGGTGGAGGCTTCCCACATGACCAAAGGGAAGTCTCCAACCAGGCAAGTCCTGGTCACCCTCAAGGGAGCCCCAATCACCACCCTTGAACTGGGTGACTGGGGCTCTTACAAGCTCAGGACATGTGTGCCAGAGCCCTTGAGGTGTTTAACGTGCCAGAAATTTGGGCATCACCAGTCCAACTGCAAGGCCAAAGCCATATGTGGTGTATGCAGCGAGGCACATAAAACATAAAACTGTACAGCCAAGTCTGATCCCCTGACTCGAAGTGGCACTTCCAACCCAGGCTCTACACCTCTCGGTAGACCCTTAACCGGAGTGTCTGACATAGAGGAAGTTATACAATCCTCAATCAACGAGGATCTATATTTATCAGATACCACCAGCACTGGGGCATCTGAAGCTGAAGCAAGTGAACACTGAGTAGCCATCATGGCACACAATCTAAGCATTCTGCAGTGGAATATCTGCAGCTATAAAAGCAAGAACTCCTTTCTCCAGTCAATAGTGCGAGCAAGGAGCATTGACGTCGTCATGCTCCAGGAGACACTAACTAGGGGATCTGTGCACTTCCCAGGATATCATGTCTTCACCACTCCAAACCTGGATGGTGCTAGAGGCCTGATGACCCTGGTAAAAGAAGCAATTCTAGCTAGGGGATCTGTGCACTTCCCAGGATATCATGTCTTCACCACTCCAAACCTGGATGGTGCTAGAGGCCTGATGACCCTGGTAAAAGAAGCAATTCCGTGCTCCTTAATAGCCAGTCCGCCGCACTGTGGAGATAGCGTTGAATCTCTTGCTGTTGAGATTCAACTGCCTGGTGGTGCACACATATCTATGCTGAATCCCCGCAAAAGGCTGAATGCGGCAGGCGTTCGTATAGCAGAAGTGCTTGACACGTTCCCTGAGATCGCTCTTCTTAACACCAAAGAACCAACACAAGTGAGGGGAGGGGTCCTAGACCTCACCTTCGCCACTGAAACAATGGTGGAGAGAATTCAGTAGTGTGTCGATGATACGGTTACCAGTGATCACTACGGCATAGTCACCACCCTAATGGATGCAGGTCCAGCACAAAGACCACATCACATTCCCAAATGGAAAACAGAGAAGGCCAACTGGTTTGCCTTCCAGGAAGGCTTGGCTCGATGTCTGAAAGACAATGAACCCAACAATAATGAAAATGTAGATGTGCTAGAGGCAAGGCTAATCCAGGCCATAAATCAGGTAGCCGCACAAACCATCCCCAGAACTCGCCCATGGTCCAGAACTCACAAAGACGCCTGGTACTATAATGACGAGATCAAAGAGGTCAACCACAGGTTAATATGTGCAGAAAAAATTCCGACGGCCCTGTTGAGGGAAGCTGTTGCGGATGCCAAGGAAACTGCCAATAGAGTAAGGCAGGAAAAATGGCTGGAATGGTGCCAGACTTTTGGACACCAGATCAGCCTTACAGAGTTGTGGAAACGGGTCAGGCAAGCGACAAGCCGCCAAGCCCCGAAATGCACTCATCATGATCCACAGTCAGAGGCTAACAGATTGGTGCTTGAGTTCACAGCTAGAACCAGCAACGACAATCTGCCTCCTATGATGAGAGAAAAACAACAAAACTTAAATCCAGGAAGACTTGCTCTCTTCAGAGACAAGGCACTCGAATCTGATGACACAGATGTCTTGTTCTCTCTTAGGGAATTAAGAAACTCATACAAAACCAGTTCTGGATCAGCATCGGGATCTGATGGGATCTACAACCCCATCAATTCGCATTTAGCTTTTGTAGGGGAACTTGCATTCTTGCAGGTTATCAACAAATCCTGGTAAACCGCCACGGTGCCCCAGAGCTGGAAACAAGCCACAATAGTTCCCATCCCAAATACAAGGAATCTGGCAAGTACCGTCCCATTTCTCTTCTCAGCTGCCTGGGTAAAACAGCTGAGATGGTACTCAACAGGCTCCGATGGAAGAAGGGTCCCCCTCATGAACACCTGCACAGGTTCACAAGGGGTAAGAGCACTGCACACAGCATTTCCACACTCTTAAGCTCAATCTGCACCTCGCCCGCCATGGTTGTCTTCCTAGACCTGGAGAAGGCTTTAAAGTTGGCAAGCCCGATTGCCATTAAAGAGACCCTAATCAACAAAGGAGTCAAAGGCAGACTCTTGGCCTGGATAGCTGACTACTTTAAAAATAGGTCAGCAAATGTCAGATTTCAAGGCCACCTCTCAAAGCACATGCCACCTGAAAATGGAACTCCTCAGGGAGGGGTTCTCAGTCCAGCCCTGTTTAATACCCTCATGTCTAACATACTCGACATTCACCTGCCATAGGGATGCAAGATCATCTCTTATGCTGATGACTTGGCAATCATAGCCTCTGGTAATCACTGCCTACCTAGAGCTCAGCGTTGTCTGAACCCGGTGTCTGAGAGTGTTGTAGGATGGGTCTAAAAATATCGGCAGCAAAATCCAAAGCAATGGCTCTGAGAACTAATGTCAAAAACAAAAAACTCACTGTACAGGGTATGGATCTGGAATGGGTCAAGGACTACCTATACCTTGGTGTATGGATGGGACACACACTTTCAAAAAGGAGATCCAATACCTGCTTGACAGAACCAAGGAAAGACTGTCAGTCATGAAAGTCATGGCAGGGAGACACATAGGAGCAGGACACAAAGTACTGAGATCATTCTATGTACATGCTGTCCATCCCATTATTGACTATGCATCTGTCGCCCTCATTGCCTCCAGTACAACATTAAAAAAAAAACTAGAAACACATACACCCAGAGTATTGATACGCTTTCAGCTAAAAGAACCATTGCTTGCCATGGGCATGGACTCCCTTCACCCTGACTACAAAGAACCCCCGCCGTGGGCAAACGAAATGATCGAATTCTCAATTCTAAATCTTACAATGAGAAAAGATCAATATTCCATGCCTAGCCTAAAGGCACAAGCGAAAAGTGTCAAACTCAGGGTAGCACTACATACTACACGGACGAATCTGCGGGATCCAATAAACCATACAGCAGGCGCCGGTTTTGCAACAAAGGATACCACAGCATCCATTAGGGTCACTGACAATGCCTCAACACACGCGTCCCTAAGGGCAGGACACGTTGTCATTCACACATATTCAAGCGCAACTATTGACAGCTTACAGCATAGCATGACCCTTGACAACATCTACCTCTTGACAACAGTACTAACCATAGCCCAAAGAATCCTCAGTCAGGGTAGAAGAATCATCATTAACTGGGTCCCAAGCCACATAGGCATACACGGGAACGAGCTTGCTGACAAACTAGCTGAAAAGGGCAGGGATATGCCCCCATCCTCCATGATCGTTAAACCCAGCCGAAGAGGACTAAGTCAAAGTACCAAAGCTACAGCGTGTGCAGTCCTCCGGGGAGCACATAGAGAAAATATCACAAAATCGCTCGCTGCTAAGTGGTACTCAGATGCTTCAGGTTATGAGCCACTGGCCCTTCCTCCAAACACAAAAAGAGGTACCGGTCATACTATTCAGACTAAGACTAGGTTACTAATGCGCTTGGCAAATTATTGACAGTGAGACTGCCAGGTTGCAAACACTGCGGCGAGTCTAACGCCATCCTGTTACATTACTTGCAGAATTGTGTACACACAATTCTGCCGGGCTGGTAAAACAGGTCTGTAACATGCTTACCCCGTGAACTAGAAATAAACATAGGCCGGGCCACTCCAGAGAAAAGGCCCGGGCGAAGCATGACTTCGCAAATCTGAATTGAACTGAACTGAACAAAAAAAAAAAAAAAAAACAGAAACATAACATTAACGTACAATGAGGGGATTTAGGGGGATCTTCGTTTACAAGCGGGAGTGTCCTGGGCCACCATGAGTGGTTCGTGTGTGTGTGTGTGCTTGTATGATGTCATCATAGTTGGTGTTGTCTATATGTTGTATGCGATCCAAGGCTTGCTTGGCGAATGTATGTATGCTTATGTTCAGTGGCTCTATGTTGTATATTCGGTGTAGTGATTGTGTGGTGATTCCGTGGTGTATTTTGTGCTGTACTGTGATGTTGCTTATCCAGTATAGTGATTTGTTCTGTCGAGATTGCAATCAGCAGTATGGGCATGTATTCGAGTATGGGTCTTACCGTAGTTTTGTAGAGTTTGACTTTTGTTTGTGTTGAGCAGTATGAGAAGCTGTACGTGCTTGGCTTATTCTGTGTTGTGCGTGTGTGGAAATACCGTGTTTGTTGAAGTGTAATGTTTCCTTTGCTTGCGCAGGGTATGTCTCTGTTGTTTGTGATTGAGGATGGGTTGTATCGAGCCAGTGGTATGATAGTGAATTTGTGTTTGTATTTTCCATTTGTTTTAGTATGTGTTGATTGTGTTATTGGCTGTTTGAGTGGCTGCTTTTGGAGGGGTGTGAGATGATTTGTGTTATGTCGTCTGCGTATGTTGTGTAGTTGGTGTAAGGTTCTGGGGATGGTAATGAGGCAGTGTATAGGGTGTAGAAGGTTGGCGTGAGGACACTTTCCTGTGGAACTCCACTTCTGAGGTGGATGGGGGGCCGAGATAAGATCCAAGCCGGATGTTGGCCGATCTGTCGTCCAGGAAGTTGCATAAGAGGCGTGTGATATGTGGAGGCAGTTGAAGTTGTTATTTTGTATTTGAGACTGTCATGTCAGACCTCATCAAAGGCCTATTTGACGTCTCGTAGTATAATGTTAGTCTGGTGCTTGTTTCCGAGACTGTGAGCGATTTCCTCGTATGCGAGAGTGATTGCACTCCCAGTCCCTCTGTGTGGGCTAAAGCTGTGTTGCTTAGTGTTATATATGTTGTTTTCAAATTGTGTTTTGAGTCTGTGTGTGATTATCCTCTCTTGCAACTTCCCAGGGACCTCTTGCAAGGAGATCGGTCTGAAGCTGGTCACCTCGCAAGGTGGCTTCCCCGGCCTGGGTATTAAAACACGCGAGGCTTGTTTAAAGTGGGAGGGTAAGTATCCCATGGCCAGGGAAGCGTTGAAAATATGGCGAAGTCTGGTGATCACGATGGGTGGGAGGTTGTAGAGGTTAAGAAACCAGACTGGATTTTTATTTCTTTATTGTTGAGGAACCAAGTACAAGTACTGCCAGGTCAACAGTCGTGTGGAGAATGATGATTCCGCCTCTGGTCCGGCGGCTTAAGAACCTGATCGGAGATGTCAGCTTGGCCGATGTGGGCGGTTCCACGGCGGGAGTCGGCCAATCGCGAGTCAGATGCGGTCCTGCGTTGACGGCGAATCAGGAGCCGCTACAGCACTCCCCCTCTACTGTAGCGGTCGCGAAACGGACTCTGGCGATCCTGAAGGGCTGCTGCAGGTGTGCGGGCTTGACTCGGTCGATGGTCACGGTGTCTTCTCCCTTAGGGCGTCTTGTCCCCTCTTCTGATGACCGGGAAGCGCCCTTCGTAGGGAGGGCAGAGAGGGGATTTCGGGTGTTTTCTTACGAAAACGTGCGAGCAGTCTTGAAGTCCCGAGGGTATGTAGAAGTCTTGTTGCCGCGAGGGTCTCGTGGGTCGGCTGCGTACCTGACGAAGGTCCCTGGTTCGATAGTGCTGGCCTTGACGAGGAAATCCGCGGGAAGGGCGAGCGTGGTTCCGTAGACTATTTCTGTGGTGGTGTACTTCAAGTCCTCTTTGAATGACATCCGGATATTGAGGAGGACAAGGGGAAGCTGGTCGACCCACCTCCTGTTGGAGGAGGAGGATGTCAGGGCCTGCTTCATGTGGCGGTGGAGTCGCTGACCATGCCGTTGGCGCAGGTCGTCCTGATTCGCTTGGACCCGAGGTCAGTAGTGACGGTGTCCAGGGTGCCGAAGCAGGAGACCCAGGTGTTAATGAAGGTCTTGGCGACCGTCCTTGCGGTGATGTCGCGGATGGGTGTAGCCTCTGGCCATCTGGTGAATCGGTCAGTCATCATAATGCAGGTGAAGCTGTCGTCCATGGGTAGGAGTCCCGCTATGTCGATGTGGACGTGTTGGAACCTCTAATCTGGAATGGGGAAGGTCTGGAGAGGAGATTTAGTGTGCCTGTGGACCTTTGTCCTCTGACATTCGATGCACGAGCGACACCACTGCCGAACATCTTTGCTGATGGAGGACCAGACAACCTTGCTGTGGATGAGGTGTTGGGTGGCCCGGATGCCGCAATGCTGATGGTAGGCATCGAAAAAATCGCCGACGGAGGGAAGGCGGGATGTATGGGCGGGAGTAGCCGAGGGAGACGTCGCAGAGAAGGTCATCGCGGGTGTTCGGGATCCTGACTCTCTCAAGGTTAAGGGAAGACTGGCCCTCGATGAGAGGAGTCATAGACGCGTCCTGCTCTCTGCTGACCAGATGATAATCCACTGCGTCGTCGGTGAGGGTCGCTGCGGATATGGTTGTCCGCGCCCCGAATGTGCCGGAAGTCCGTCGTGAATTGGGAGATGTAGTCCAGGTGGCGCTCCTCGCGAGGGGATTGACGGCGGGTCTCGAGTGTAAGGCAAAGGTGAGGGGTTTATGGTCCGTCAGGATGTGCAATTGCTCTGCTTCCACA
>NW_020869553.1:1291863-1302215 GCF_003789085.1 Penaeus vannamei | reverse complement strand
TCGGAGACACACCTGGAAAGAGAAACAAGGAAGGCCTGAGCCCGATTACTTGCCTCAAAAGTTAAGGTGCATGTTCAGCTGGACGTGCATGACACGCATCACTGAACACGCAAAACACAAGTAAATAAAACACAGTAAAAACAGTAAAATAAATAAGTAAACAGTAAAATAAATTAGTAAAACCAAAACAAACACTGAAGAATCATCCCAGCCACAAACAGGGGCTGAAAAAGGGGCCACAGTCCAGAACAGCTACACGTCAGGACCAAGGGCAGCACTGGAGAACAGCTCAGGGGGTCACGTCATCATCAGGTCCACCAGTGAAGTCGGCTCGAACATCTGTCGGTCCATCAGCATCAACGTCCTCGACATCAGTGTCCTGGGCAGGGTCAGCTGGATCTGCATCGGCATCAACATCAAGGTCCTCGACGTCAGGGTCCTGGGAAGGGCCGACTGAATCCTCTGCATCCAAGTCAGGAACATCCGGGTCATCTGGTCCTGGGTCATCGTCATCCTCGTCCTCTGAGGCGTAACACAGCTCTTCAGATGTCTTGAAAGGCTTGAGGTGGTTGAGATGCGCCCTCAGCCGTACATCTGTATGAACATCTCTCACTTCAAAAGCCAGAGGTCCAAGTTGGGCAACAACTCTGGCAGGTCCACGCCACTTTCCAGTTAAAGGTGGTAGAGATCCAGTGCGATGCCTATGCTCATAATACCAGACGAGTGAGCCCATCTGGCTGGAATCGTTCTCTCGTGCCTCTGTTGTAATAGTTACCATAGGTCTGCCTGGACTGGTTAGAAGCGGTGACAGCTGCTTGTCTAGATGCCTGGAGTCGTTCCTGCAGGTTGAGGTTTTCTGCAAATACTGCTTCATTTGTCAGGCCAACCGGAAAGTTGGCATGCCGGCCAGTCAAGAGGTACAAGGGCTGCTCGTGAGTCGTCCTGTGGATAGCAGAGTTAATCTGCAGTCTAATTTCAGGAATGAATTGGTGCCAGATCCTTGGTCTATCCTCCACCAAAGCAGTCAGAGCTGATTTCACAACACGATTGGTGCGCTCTATCATCCCATTGGCTTGGGGATGATAGCGGATGGTGTAGTGGTGACTAGCATGCATCATCAAGACGAGCTCCTTGAAGAGACCACTGGTAAACTGTACCCCATTATCCGTTTGGATGACTCTTGGTGGGCCGAACAAGGTAACCCAATGGTCGACAAAAGCACGATGGATGTTGATGGCAGTCGACTTCCTCAGGGGCACAATCTGCAGCCATCGTGAATGTTGGTCAATGATGGATAGAGCATACCGAACTGGGATAGTGGGTCCAAAGTCCATCAGGTCCATGGAAACACGCTCTAGAGGATACTGGGCCAAGGGAGTCTCTCCCATAGGCACTCTTTGGGGGCTACCTCTTGACTGCTGACACACAGAACAGTTGTCCACATACTCCCTACAGTCCTTCAGCATGTTGGTCCAGTAGAACATTGACCTAGCATTGTCATAGGTCCGCTGAACACCAGGGTGAGAAGCAAGAGGTGGTAAATGGGATGCCTTCAGTGCAGAGTTCTTCAGTGATACAGGTACAACAGCTGGTAACAAATTCGGTCCGGAAGATGTCTCAGCCTGTACAAAACACCTTCCTTGACCTCGAATTCATCCAAAGGAAGTGGCCACTTTTTCTTTGGAACTGTACCATCAAGTAGATAATGGCGAAGATCAGCAAGATGAGGATCATCCATCTGCTTCTGCGCAAGGACCTCAGGAGACAGCTCTGTGATGGCAAGTCCGGCAACTTGGTAGCTGGTGCATCCTCCAGTATAGCAACATGTCTTGAAAGCAGGTCTGGAACATAGTTGGTGGGCCCCTCTTGTATCGAATGTTGAAGTGGTAGAACGAGAGAGATCGTGAGCATAGCGTGTCATTCGTGGAGATTTGGTTTTCCGAGAAAAGACATGTACCAAAGGCCTGTGGTCGGTATAAATGTGAAGTGCCGTCCATAGAGGTAAGAGTCGAAGATCCTGACTCCTTCAACCACACTGAGGGCTTCCAAGTCAATGGCAGGGTATCTAGACTCAGCACCTCGTAACTTGCGGCTGAAATAGGCGATGGCATGGCGTGCTGTCATCCCTTTGCATCAAGCAGGAACCAATGAGAAGCATCTGTGTGTAGCTCAAACTCCCGGTTAAAATCTGGCTGGCGAAGAACTGGTGCGGTGGTAAGGCGGTCCTTTAGCCTGAAATGCCTTCTGTTGATCAGCTCCCCAAAACCATTTCTGATTCTTCTTAAGCAGCAAGTGCAGAGGTGAAGAAATGGTTGCATAACCAGGGATGTGCTTCCTGAAGAACCCAGTACACCCTAGGAAGCGGCGTACCTCTCGAACATTACGTGGTGCTGGAGTTTTAGCGATAGCAACCACCTTATCCTGGTTGGGAAGAACTCCTTCTGGGCTGATAGTGAATCCCAAGAAGTCTATCGTGGTAGCAGCAAAGTGGCATTTTGCCATGTTCAGCTTTAGACCAGCGGCTAAAAGAAGCTGTAACGTTTCTTCCAGGTCTTGTAGATGCTGGCGGAACCCACGGCTATAGATAACAATGTCATCTAGGTAGCACAGGGTGTGCTTACCTAGAACAGGAGAAAGGAGGACGTTCATAGTGCGTTGAAAGGTGGTTGGTGCGGTTGAGAGACCGAAAGGAAGGCGGCAGAAGTGGAACAGCCGGTAGCCATCAGAGAAGGCAGTCTTGGGCCTATCGGAGGGTTCCACCTCAACTGCCCAATAGGCTGCACGGGCATCCAGTGTGGTGAATGTGTCAGTGGGACCCAGTTCATCGATGAGAGCATCAATCCTCGGGAGTGGGTAGGTGTCTTTCTTGGTAACTGCATTCAGGCCCCGATAGTCGACACAAAAACGGAGACTGCCATCCTTCTTCTTAACTAAGACTACTGGACTCAACCAAGGGCTACATGAAGGCTCAATGACACCTGATTGTAACATGGAGTCACATTGCTGTCTGATGGTCTCCTTAGTAGACTGCGGCAACCTCCATTGACGGACACAAACTGGCTTAGCATCCCCAGTGTCGATCTGATGGCGGATCCCAGGTATGTGGCCAACAGTCTCTTCTCCACCGTCAAAAAGTTCCTGGAACTGCTCCAACAGCTGGTTAAGTTCTTGTTGCTGCTCCTCCAGTAAATGACTAAAGTCAGGTGCATCACTTGTTGTATCTGGATTGTCTGGCTCTGCAACAGCATCACATGTGGCAACCGCAACAGAGGGTGGTAGTAAGGCGCCCTCTATATCCCAGTCTTCCTCTGGAATGTCTGGTAAGTGGCAGAAAAGTCATCCCATTCAGCTCTGGTTCGATAGCTCCATCAGGACACAAGGAGGCGGAAGCAGTGATGAATGGGCTCTCTTCTCCAGCTTGAAGTGGGGACCTCGGTCTGTCAGGGCAGAGGTTGATAACTCAGGCCTTGGGTACAGTACATCCTGAACTGACGGGACACCTGTCTCGCCCGGCAGCAGCACACCAGTAGACCCGGGGCTGTGGTTCCTCTTCTCTTGTCGAGTTCTCCTCAGGGCCAGTCCTGACAGGAGGTTGATTCCTGGCAGCTGTCCCGGAAGGTTGACTGGGGTTCGTGATGGCTCGTGGAGTGGGGAACACTGTAGACCTCTCCCAAAGGTGTGACAGTCCCGAGTCTGGTACCCTGTTTCAATACTAGCGGCCGTGAGTTGTGATTCAGGGCCCATATGGAGCATCGTCGTCGAGTGGCGGTCGTAACAAGGTGTGGAAGAGTCAGGTCATCAGTCACGGCCGGGGTCAAAACGACATCTCCGTCTGCTTGACCCAGCCGAGAAATGCAGCTTTCCAGAAAGCGACCAGAGTGTGGGAATGGTAGTCGGTCTGGCAAGATGGACAGCGGCTTCTTGTGGAGCAGCAGGTGCATGGAGTCCAGGAGGAGAATCAGTCAGGCCTGAGTCAACCAGGCTAATCTGTAGGGAGTGGGCATCAGTGTAGGAGGACAGCTCACAACCTCCCAGGATGAGCAGTCCATGAGGTGATGGCTTCCGACAAAGTGAAGTCCAGGCGTCGCAGGAAGTCAGTCCCAAGGAGGACATCGCCATGAAAGAAAGATCAGCACTATGGTGCGGTGAAGTAGCACAAGATCTTTGCTGATGTTAAAGCTGAGCGTCACCTCTGCAGCTGGATGGAAGGGCTCCCCTGAGACGCCTTGGAGGATCTTGCTTGAAGCATGATGTCGGAGCTTCTTCGCCGGATCGAGGACTTCTAAAGCACTTGGCTTAACTAAAGTCACCTGAGACCCAGTGTCGATGAAGCAGAAGAGTCTTTCCCATCAACACTGAGTGCCACGACTGGACGTCCGCCGACTGCTGGGTAGTCACTGCTGCTGTTGTTTGGACCGGCTCTGTCTGGACTGTGATGGAGCGTGTGCGGGTTCCCTCTTGTAAAGTCGCCAGTGAAGTTGGGAACCCTTCCTTCCTGGCCTCTCGGAAAGGGGCACTCACGAGACATGTGACCGCTCCTTCCACAACGGAAGCAAGAGTAGGCTGGTGGTGAAGGCTGACGCGCAGCAGCTCTGCATTCCCGGGTGCTGTGGGTTGAACTTCGATGATATTCACACCATACATTACGCCGTGATGTTGGAGGCGAGGAAAGAGACTGAGCAGGTGCGGTGAGGTGGCAACAGGGAACAGGTCATAACGGTCTCGAGTACGAGGTGGCCGGTCTGGAGTGCGACGTCGAAGCTGGTAGTCGTCCTCTTGGATGTTGTTCGGAGACTGGTGGCGAGTGTTGGAACTGCTGTGCCTGATGCCATACTTGGAGTTCCAAAGCTTCTGGGCGGTCTCGGCAAGCTGGATAGGCGAACAATCATCCTTGAGGACAAGGAGATCGCGTAAGGTGGATGGTAAGCCAGCAAGGAAGACTCGCCTGATCAATTCCGAAGGCTCTCCAACAGCTCTCCGGTGGTCCCGGTATCCTTGAAAGACAGACGCCTCCACCTCAAGGAAGAAGTCCATTGGAGCCTGCCTCTCAGTCATGGCGTGATCGTACAGAACTTTGAAAAAGTCAGAGGCGGTGTACGTGCCCCTAAACTTACGCCTCAGCTGCCGCTTGAAGGTGTCCCAGTCCTGAATCCCATCGAAGCTCTCGGAGTTGATGATGGTCTCCGCTCTGCCTCGACAGCTCGCTCTCGCAGCACGGATGTATGCGTCATTACTTGTGGGCCGCACCAGGTTTTCGATGGCCCTGATGTAGCTCTCTACCTCCTGGTTCCTCTTCAGCGGCTCACAAGCAGAGGTTTCTCCCTTAAAGTGAGGGATCGAGTCTCGGGACACAAGGTAAGGCATGAACTCCCCTGAGACGAGTGACGAGGGCTGCTGGTGTCGACTGTAGTCCTCTACTGGCTCCTCGCGGTACCTTGGGCGCACTGGAGTGGTCAATCTTGGGGCTGGCTCGGGAAAAGTCTGTCTAGCCTCACGCACGGAAGAAAACCCAGGCTGTGCTTCTTCCTCCCTTCGGTATCCCGGTAGTTGCTGGTTCTGGAGAGCCCGCTCTTGTCGTTGAAGACGCCTTTCCTCTCTTCTAACTGCCGCTGCCATTCCTGGAGGTCTTCCCTAGTAGCTACATGGTGGATGGGGCTGGAAGGCCTGGCTGCGTGGTGAGGTAGCTTGTCGAGTGCAGGAAGTGGCGCGTCTGCTGGCGGTTCCTCAGCTGTACTGCTGAGGGAACCTGGCTCCCATTACTGCGGGATACCACCGCTTCGGCAGGAGCAGTCCTTTCCTGAAGTTGGTCTCAGTCGCTGCAGTCTGTCCTCGCTCGTCCGGGCATCTCCTCCATCCTGCGCAGCAGTTCTTCCCTGTTCTGGGCGACAAGGTCCGTCATCCTCTGCAGCATCTCCTCCATCATCGTAACTTCCTTCCACGGCTCGAACTGCGTCCTGCACTTGGTGTTGGAACCCTGAACCACTATGAAGGGAAACGGTTGTCAGGTGAAGAGGTACGCGAGCTTGGCTGGCTCGATGACCTTGTGACGTAAAGGCCCCACGTCCAGGCATAGTAAAGCCTGGTGACAAAGGGACGAAGTCCCACACACACACTGGAGCTGTAGCTCAAAACACAAACAAAAAGTAGCCAGAGATACTGGCTAACACACAAAAAAGTGAACAGTGATGCGTGATCAACTGAGCCAAACACTGGCGCATTAAAACTTAAAAACTGCCCGTAAACTGGGTAAAATACAAAAAAAACGAACCAAGTGCGAACAAAGGGGAAAAAGTAAAATTAGCAGGGGTAAAAGCAAGATTAAAAACACAGCAAAATAAAAGTGTCCCTATACCTAGCAAGAGCCATAAAATAAAACTAACTGGTGAGCGGGCATTAGTAAAAAACAGACAAAAATTAAAATGCTGAAAGAGAAAAGCCTCGCTCAAAAATACTAAAATACTACAAAAACCTGCAAGAAAAGCACAGAACATAAAACACAAGAAATGTGGCTCTTCTAAAACTACTAAAACAGCTAACCTAACAGGAAAAAGCTAAACACTGGACGTTAAAAATCTTCATATTAGTCAACGAGCAGAGAAAGCTCATAAATACACTCCTGGTAGGTCCCACTCGCTGCCACCAAAATTGGGTGTACCTGTAAGGTTATGTGAATGAGGAACCCAAAGGAAGCCACCGTGAGCGGGAAGACTTCAGGCTTAGGGGCCAAGGAAAATGAGGGGCCCCGTTCGTTCCTCGCAAAGGGGGTGATGGGACCAAGCTGAAGGCTAGGAACCAACACGACCTCACAAGCCAAATTATCCCCGGAGTTGCAGGTCTACCAGGAGCGTGACCAATATGAAGATAGTACATAAAATACAATAAAAATAAATCCTAAAATGAACTGTAAAAGTAACCAATGTGCAGAAGGCACCAAAGTAAAACTGAAATTAAAACGTAAAAATATTACAAGTGCCAGAAGGGCTAAATAAAATATGCCAGAAGGGCTTAAATACAGTAAAACTTGCCAGAAGGGCTGAACAATTATTGAAAATATGCCAGAAGGGCTTAAAAACAGTAAAAAGAACTGGCATCTAAGTTAAAATACGTAAAATGACAAACAAGGAGTAGAGGTAAGAGATAGCTTGAAGAAAAGTAAATGAAAAGATCGTAAAAACAGAAAAGTAAAAAGTAAAAGCTGAAGTAAAAGTTCAGGTAGATGACGAGTAAAAGGGTAAAACGAATAAAAGAAACGTAAAAGGAACCAGTACAAGTAAGTAAAATTCAGAGTAAGTAAAACGTAAAAGTAAAGGCACACATGGTCAAGGTAAAAAAAATTAGAAAGTTAAAACAAAGTAAAATAAAAACACGTCCAGCGCACCCTACATGCATTTTCAAGTAATAAAAGGGAGCAGTTACAACCTTGTTTCAGTGATCGCGTGTAGAATCCAGACAGGTAAATCCAAGGGTCAGAACACTAGTCAAAGTATCCACTTTCGTTTTTTTTGCAAAAAACATGGGGGTTACCTTTGTGTCTTACGCGACGGTTAGTGGCATAGCTCTGGTGAAAAAGGATTTTTAAAACAATAAATAAGGAAAATATTTATATATAAAAAAATTGATAAAATATACACAAGATAATAAACATTAAAGGTTTTGAAGCAAATAAAAAAGGCGCACACACACACCCAATAAGTGCGGGGAAAAGTCAAATATATTAAGGCATAAAAAGGCCAAAATACTCGATAATATACCCATTCTTGCTAAGCCCGAAATTCAAGACAAATCGAAAAATATAAAATCAGTGACTATAGGCGTCTCAAGTGAGGTTAGAACAGAGAGATATAATAAAATGTTTTTAACCAGTATTTACAGTTAAAAGCAAAGAGCCAACACACAACAAACCTCTACAATCTGTTAACCTTTTGAATCTGGATACATCAGACGGAATCCATAAAGTACGAAGTATAGTGAAATCTCAGTACAGATGAGAGAATGCCCGCCTCTTCCTGCTCACGTTTTTCTATGTTGGAAATCCTTGTGTTTTATTCGTAGGGCTGTTGTATAGCTTTATTCAGCGGGTATTTTATAATTTACTTTTTTACGAGAGCGTGATAATAACATTAAAATATATGTGTGTTGATTTAATATTTCTCTTTAAATATATACAAACTTATGAGAGTGAATAGTGTCGCGCAGCATAGAGGACAGGCGAGACGTGAGAGATAAAAGTCTCAGATCAAGCTGGGCTGTGAGAGGGGAGATTGGTGCCAGCCTTCGTGGCTTGTACTTGCTTGTTTTATTTACGGGAGTTATGTGTGCTCCCAGGAGGGACCTTAAATTTAAGAAGAAGAGACGGCGCCTAGTGCTCTCTTCCAGCGCTAGGTTCTCTTCAGGTTTCTTTAAATAGGTACATCGGCGGCAGTGATTTGTGGTATCTCTCGATTGTGTTAATAGTGTATTAATCAGTGACTTCGGCTTTTTAGAATTTAAGTGGAGCTATGTTGGGAAGGCAGCGACATGAGCTTCGATAAGGTTTTTAGGAAAGGTAGAGGAAAGAACGAAAAAAGCGACGAAAAGAACATGGAAGATGGTGCGAATAAGCAGGGGTTACGAGGGGGAAATGAACGGCAGAGGAGCTATAACAGTGTCCTACTCGATTTTCAGTTTTGATAGGCTGATGGCAAGCGGAGTGGGGAGGGCTTTTAGGCATTGGCTGTTTAGAGAATAAAGATAACGAGGAGCTAGAACAAGCTCATGAGGAACACGACCCAGTACAACTTTAACGAGGGTAGACTTAGCACATGAAGTAGATAGTGGCGTTCGCGTGTACCTCAACAACCAGCGCCCGCGCCGCGCAAATCTCCCACAAGGACCCGTCGCGCGATCCAACTCGCGACTACGTGAGGGATTTATGATGTCGCTAGGGAAAAGGGGGGGGGACGGAAGGACTCAGCCTGGGTGAATGGCGTTAAGGTCTGTGGCGGGGGGGTCGGGGAGGAGGTTTGAAAACCTTCACAATCCCTTTTTAACCGACAAACTGCCCGCCACTCCAGTAAGGAATAGGGAAAACGGATAGCGGATATCATGATCACAGCAACATGTGTTATTCACTATTGACTGAAAAGAACAGAGGGAATGTCGCATGGCATTGGAGATGTTTTCTCTTTTTCCTGACTTTAATCAATTAAACTCTTAAACAAGGGTGTTAGTGTTTCTCTCTCTCTCTCTCCTCTCTCTCTCTCTCTCTCTCTCTCTCTCTCTGTGTGTGTGTGTGTGTGTGTGTGTGTGTGCCTTATCCGTATTAATTCACGTACAAACACATCCAATTACTGTAATCCCAGAACCTTCTTGCATCTCCAGACACTTACGAATCCGTAATAAAAAGGAGGCGGATGGAATCCCAGGCAGCAGGGACGGGAGAGGGGAAGGAAACCTCTGCCGGCGAGGCATCCTGAACACGCACTGGCCTGAGTGTTGCGAGATTAGGGCGGCCATATTACGGTACGTTTCATGGCTTGGATTTCAGAGCGGGCAAAGCTCAAGGGATTTTTAGGGCCGACTACAGTGCGCGAAATAAATTGCACTTGATAAAGGAAACATGCAGTATTGGGATTTTGGAAGTGTATAGGAAATATTTAATGAGGTAATTCGTGGAGGGTCCATGATTAAAAGGAGACTAAAGGGACTTATATTTCAGCGGCAGAGGTCTGTATATTTGTGGAGAATATACAAGTCAGCATGTGCGCGCGCGCGTGTGTGTGTGTGTGTATGTGTGTCTGATTAACATATATGCAACATGCTGTGCGGAAAAAAATCCGAGTAAAATAGAAACTTTAAGAAGCAGGGATAATATTGAAGCATTTTTTTTTTTTTTTTATAAAGCGGATCCCTTCCTCACAAGCTTCTTTCCAATCTCTATGAAAATAAAATATTAATATTCCACATTTGCCCACGATTAATTAATCAATTAATTACCCCCCAGCTCATAAGACGTTCGATCGCACTGAACAGAGGCATCATGCAACTCCAATTAAGAGAAAGGCTGGTTTATCTGGCACGGAGCACGTCTAGCAATGTGAATCTTTACCCACAAACACACATACATACAGACACACACAGACATCCACACCCACACACATACACATACAGACACAGTATAACACAAACAGTCACACATAACCACACAAATAATTTGTATATATATAGTATATATATATAATATATATATATATATATATATATATATATATATATATATATATATACTATATATATATATATATATATATATATATAATTATCTCTCTCCCTCTCTCTCTCCTCTCTCCTCTCTCTCTCTCTCTCTCTCTCTC